>OZ025289.1:161370487-161827987 GCA_964019185.1 Maratus speculifer | reverse complement strand
GAAAATGCTCCGTTTAATAAGGCAATTTTTACAGTAAAAGTTTACTGGTGGGGATAAACAAGGATTCTTAAGCCTTTTTGCGGCATGTATACGTGTTGCTCGTCTCCATGGGGTTAATATTTATCGGCTATTCCTATCAATCGCTTACTTGTGATTGGTTGAAAGGTTGAAAGTTGGATAAAAGAGCTAGAAGAGTCTTTTTTGGAACTTTTTCTGGAAAAAAGTTGGGGAATATTGTTGTTTGCTATCACACTGCATGTTGAGACAACATTTCGCGAAAAGTTGGAGTAAATAAAGCGTTGGGACAAAAATTGCTTGAAAAGTTGATGACTCTGATAGCAACTTTAGATCCAAGCGAAACTGAATCCAACCATACAACAACAACAAAAGCAAAGTGTAAAGTCGTTGGGTAATCTATGGCTTGTTGAGACAGCACTTTGGTAGAGCCGAGATGAAGCGCGCTGCCATTTTTCTCGCGGCCCAGCCCTCTACCATTGACTATAATTAAGGTCAATGTTACTTATATATTTCACTTACCTTTTGGACAAGAAGTTTGGTCAGGACATTCTATATGCGTCTCATTGAAGGCCCAAATGCAGGGTAAAAGAGCCAAAAGAATGAAATACTTCATCTGAAAAGAAAATGATATACGTACTTATAGAATCCATAAGAATGCGAAAAACACAAGGGAAGTAAAAAACTGATCTATTTCCTTGGATTTTAGTAGTAATTAAGATTGATAAATAATTTTCAGTTCATAAATTATTCTTATAGTTTAATACTTTAAATAAGGTACCCTGGGGTAATAACGCCACGTTAAAGTTCTACCAATTTTCACGGCTTAGTTTTAGATTGTATTTTTCAAACAAATATAGGATCTGATACAGCAACTCACTAACTATCTATATAAAATAAAATAATTTAACAGATATGTATTCATAAAATGTAATGGCGTTTTTTCTTGACCAATGCTATTTGGCGTTATTACCCACCTATATGGGTAATAACGCCATGCAAACAAAACTATGAAATAAGATGGAATAATTGCATGTAGATAGCCCAATTCTAAAAATACAAACTCTACAAACTTAGAAATTGACAAATTGCATTCTAAGCTATTGAAAATGTTCAATTTTTTGTGAAAGTGTCAGAAAAATTAAGGTGTGGTGTAGGAGGGGGGGATGAGGCAAAAGAATATCAGACCGTGAGCTTCTTTTTGCTTAAAAAGGACCGCTTAAATAGAAATATGAGAAACATTGTACAGTTTTAACTGTGTTTATTTGAATCAGTATTTAGGATGTAGCTCGGCCACTGTTGGAAATCAACCGGGGTATTAATGTCAAGGATTGGCGTTATTACCCCGTTATAGTTATTGCGCAGTACACTTTAAATTACAAATTATCTCGAGAAGATATCCAAAATCTTCAACAACATTTTAAAAGTACATGAAATGCACTACAAATTTATGTAATTAACAAAGTATTTCCGGATAAAAAGATAGTCTTCACATCACAAAACGTATCTCGCAAATTTTAGATCAAGCGTTAATTTTAGTTGTTCGTAAAAACAATAAGACCTAAAAATGAAACAAATTAACTTGAAGCTGTTTTTTGCGATTTATATGACTCTAAACCCTTCTGCGCAGAGCACATGGGTGTCATTTACCTGATTATTTCATAATTATGCAAAATATAAGCACTTGGCGTAATTACCCCGCCTGGCGTTATTACCCCAGGGTACCTTACAATACATGCATCTTACAAACACACAACTAGAATCGTACAAATTTAAAATAATCTGCATAGCTAAAAAATATAAATATATATTTAAAAAAAAATCCCCTTATTTCTTACTAGCAAAACCCGCGGCTTTGCACGCGTAATAATTGAAATATGCCAAGTGATATTTGTAATTTGTATGTCCAATTACTATAATAAGAAATTATACTTTCAGGAGTAATTCAAAAATTAACATTTAAGCCACATTAGATTAATTTATAACACGATTTTTCAATCGGAAAATCATTTATAACAGATGTAAAATTTTCCAAGTGGGTGAAATAAGTCCGGGCCAGGATTCGAACGAGGGATGTATTGGCTGAAGCTGCCAATTCTCTTCCAACTGAGCGACCCCAGACTAATACTGGTGGACTATTTCATCCAACTAATCTTAACGATTACATAGGGTAAGTTGGGTGAAATAGTCCTCCGGTATTCGTTCGGGATGTCTCAGTCGGAAGAGCATTGGTGACTTCAGCCAATACATCCCTGGTTCGAATCCAGGCCCGGTCTTTTTTTTTTTTTTTTTTTTTTTTTTTTTTTTCCCACTTTTATAATTTACATTTGTTATTTAAGCCACAGTTTGACTAAACTACATCATTGTACTGCATTATATAGAATTCCTGTCTAATGCAGTACAATGATGCAGAGCTGCTGAATCTCCGGCTTTTTGGATACCAGCATTTTAATACAGAAAATGCCGTTGGGACATTGGAACATTTCGACGATTTAAATTAACAACATTTTCGTAAAATAATATTGGTGTGCAAAAAAGCCGGAGACTTGGCAACTCTGCAGAAAAGGGATAAAATAAATGAGAAGAACTAAAGCTAGTTTTAAATAAATGCTAATTAAAAAAATACCTTTAAACTATTATGCTCAATCGTACGTTTATTTCAGTATTCATTTGTAGTTTTAATTTTTTAGAAACCATCTTCTTAATACGCATTTACATCTTAAAATTAACCGCCGTGACAAATTCCAAGCTTCTTTTCTGACGTATACATCTCTCTAGGGCAAGTGGCACTAGCATAAAACGCAACTGTTGAAACAGAGTCTGCCACCATTAATTTACCAACACTAATTTTCAAATAGATTAGGTATTTTCTATTATTACATAGAAACGGTATTTTAAAAAACTTCAGACTTTTTGAGGAAGTTTGTTGTTTTTTTTTCAAACCAAGGTGGTAGAGCCACCGGCTTAAAATATAGCCTGTGTAAGATCAAATACAGTCACCATGTATTCGGACCCATTACTTTTATTACTTTTATAATCAGATTGTTATATTATGAGATTGCATAGGAATCGCATAGGTTTTAGTTCTTTCTCATCGCTTCAAGACTTTTAAATTTTGAATTTTTCTTTTGACAGTTCTTAGAGGACTATTGTATTTTATAAGTAACTATCATGCCACATTTAAATTTTCTAACCTCTTTAATACCACAACAGTCGCAATTTAGAATGTTTTTCGCTCTTGCAATTCTTCTGGTGATAGTGGAACGCACGTAAAATATAGCTTATGTTTGAACAAGTTCTATCACCATCAATTTGCAACCATTTTTTTTTAAAAATCGGTTTGGTACTTCATAAGATGGATAAAAATTATAATTTAGAACGTTTTTAGAACGTTTTCAGTTCTCTTCATCCTTTTAAATTTGGAATTTTCTTTCGACGGTTCTTTGAAAGCATTTGCATCTTTAAAGTAATTATTATGCCAAATTTCAAAATGTTAAACACCTCAGATGTACAAGAAAAGCAATTTAGAACATTTTTCACTCTTGCACCTATCCCAGGTGGTAGTTACAACAACATAAAATATAGGCTATATTGAAGCAGGGATTGTCGCCATCAATTTGCAACCATTACTTTTGAAATTGGTTTGATATTTCCTGAACGTAGAAATCGCAATTTAGAACGCTTTTCACGCCTTTTTATCCCTTTTAAATTTCAAATTTTTTTCGAAACTGTTCTTGGAGAGCATTTATTTCTTATGAGTAATTACCCTATCAAATTTACGTTACGTTCTGAGATTGTTCACAAATCGGAAATTAGATCGTTTTTAGAACACTTTACGCGCATTTTCATCCTTTTAAATTTCTATTTTTTTTTTAAATGTTATTAGATCTCATTTATATCTAATAAATAAATATCCACCATGCCAAATTCCATGAATCAACTCCCTTCAATAACACATTTTTAGAACGTTTATTGCTCCTACACCGCGTTTGGGATAGTGGCAAGGCAAGCTACATAAAATATAGTGTATCTTGCAGCAAAGGCTGTTGCCATTATTTTTAAAATAAGTTCGGTATTTCCTAAGATTGTGTAGAAATCGCAATTCCGAACGTTTTATTAGAACGCTTTTCGTGCATTTTCACCCCTTTTTAAAATCTTATTTTTTAGGGAATGCTCTTAGAGATCATTTATATCGTGTAAGTAATTAACATGCCAAATTTCATGTTTCTAGGCTCTTCTGAAACACACACATGCAAAAAAAAAAAAAAAAAAAAAAAAAAAAAAAAAAAAAAAAAACGCAATTTTAGAATGTTTTTTGCTTTTGCAACCTCTTTGAGTTAGTGATATCGACATAAGATATAGCCTATGTTTGATTCCAAGCAAACACTATCATTCCGGTACCATTATTTTTGAGATCAGTTCAATTGTTCCAGAGATTGCCGCCTACAAATAAACAAACTTTACCTCTTTATAATACAGGTATAGACTAGAGATGGGAAATATGGTTATTTTTGGTTAACAGGTTACATCATTCCACAGTAGCGCTGGTAACAGGTTCCAACATCCTGTTATTTTTGTAACAGGATACAATAAACAATTTATAAACAATTGCTAAATATGCTCCCAAACGGACAACACATGGGATATGGGCCCCCAAGGTGGTGCCCTCCGTGGAGGGAGGGGGGGGGTCTTTCTAAGGGAACCCAACCCGTATTTTCGCAAGAAAATCCAAAGTTCGAAGAAAACCACGGAAAACTCCGAATGATTGGGTTGACGACCGTGATTGGGTTTTGTTCTAATCCAGCGCCTGCCGTCTACCAGTTTTGAGGGCAGAATCTCTCAGCCACTGGTGGGGCAACAACATTTAAGAAAATATCTATAGGCACATATATTTTTGAATATAAAATAATGTATCCAATAGGAAATACGAAAAGCAGGAAAATTAGAAAGTACAAGAAAACATATTAAGAAAACTTTCTTTAACATACAGAGGAAAACGAATTTTTCAAAAATCCATTTTCCGTATACCGCGTTTTCTCAATCAGCTCTGTTGATGTTTTAAAATCTGAGATGAAATGCATTACTGAATTTTCGTACAGCAAGTCAATGCGTGCTGCCACTACTAGAGCAGCTGCAAAACATAAAACAAATATTAACTGATAGGACAAAGAAACTTGTGAGATAGGACAGATGGTAGAGAATGAAATTTTTTCCAGACTCAGTTTTTTTTTTACTAGTTTCTTAATAGCAGATATGTATAGTATGCAAGATCGATTGTACGCTGTTATGAAAGCAAAAGAGGGTGCTACAAAAAATTAACTACCATTTACTTCACATTAATAAGGTAATATTGTTGCGCAAAATAAAATATTCTAATACTTTGAACTCATCTAAATTTTATCCTACTATTTTTATGTCTTTCAGAAAGCTGTAAACCTAATATATTGTACTGTATTTTATATTTTGTAAATATTAAAATCTTATCTAAACATTCCAGATTCAATTTATAAGAAATTTAATTGCATTTATTTAGTATAAAAATTATTAAATTGAAAATAATTTTTTAATAATTTTTCTCAATTATTTTAATATTTGGAATATGAGTTGTATTGAGCAGCTGCAAAACATAAAACAAATATTAACTGATAGGACAAAGAAACTTGTGAGATAGGACAGATGGTAGAGAATGAAATTTTTTCCAGACTCAGTTTTTTTTTACTAGTTTCTTAATAGCAGATATGTATAGTATGCAAGATCGATTGTACGCTGTTATGAAAGCAAAAGAGGGTGCTACAAAAAATTAACTACCATTTACTTCACATTAATAAGGTAATATTGTTGCGCAAAATAAAATATTCTAATACTTTGAACTCATCTAAATTTTATCCTACTATTTTTATGTCTTTCAGAAAGCTGTAAACCTAATATATTGTACTGTATTTTATATTTTGTAAATATTAAAATCTTATCTAAACATTCCAGATTCAATTTATAAGAAATTTAATTGCATTTATTTAGTATAAAAATGATTAAATTGAAAATAATTTTTTAATAATTTTTCTCAATTATTTTAATATTTGGAATATGAGTTGTATTAAAATGGTTCCAAAGTTCACTAGCTCATACTTTTTTATATGGATCCATACATAAATAAAAAATAAGACTTATTTCCACAAAATTTTCACCCCCCCCCCTAAAAAAAGTGACATTTTTGGAGTGTCGACAGAAGTGAAAACTTGGACAATTACGTTTTTATTTTTTGAATTGTCAGGACATATTCTTTTGTAATCGTCAGGAAACATTTTATTGTGCAGGAAATACTTTTAAATAATGTGTTTTTTTTATTCATTATTATAAAGTACTACTACGAAAATTGCATTACAATTTTCATTTAATGCGCAATTGTGCATGAAAAATAATGCATATTGTTTTACATAAAAAAAATTGCAATAAAAAAAGACTGAATAATATTTATATGGCGCAGATGTCATACACACATCACGTTGGCACAATTTTTTTCTGATACCGATTTGGCAAAAAAACCTCGAAGAAGTTTAACCAATTATGGGTCCGTAACGTGACCCAGAATAACGGGAGAAAATTTTTTATGCTAGATTTGTAATGTATGAAGCATAAGCTTTCGATAGGCATATTACATCAAAAAATGAGAAACACCCCCCCAGCCCCTCCTCCCAAAAAATGGTCCTATAGGGACCCCCCCCCCCCCAGAAGAGCCCTTTAGAAATCAAATCCACAAATCTCAAATTCAGTCTTTCTGATATTTAATAAAAAAGAGACGAAATCATTTTTTATTTATCCTCTTTCTCCAACAACCGCGAATGAAAACCAAACAGGAAACGAAACTTTAAATCAAAAGTCGTTAACGATAAGAACATTATCCTCAGACAAAACGTTTGAAAATAAACAACAGTTAAGGAGCGATAAAATGTTCTTTTGTAATGTAAAAAATTACATTTTTTCAAAAACGGGTGGAAAATCTAACAGAAAAGAACTACATAACTGAATTGAATTGAAAAACTGGTGAAAAATCTAACAGTTATTGAATTTGCGAATATTAAGGAGTTACTTCTTTTGTGGTTGCATAGGCGTAACCAGCTTTTTGAACGGGTGGGTGCCCAGAATTTTTAACCTGAACTTGCTGGATACAAACAATATCTTATTTTATATAGTAAAACCTTCTAAAACGGAAGCCTATAATACAGTTTTAAATTCCGTTTTACACAGTTTTTTTTTTCTTAGAGTGTATAATTGTGAGATTTTTTTAATAAGGGTTTTTAAGGGTGTTTTAATAAGGGGGGGGGACGCAATTTTTTTAAATAATTGTGAATGGGTCTGCGCAAGCAGGGGGGGGGGCTGTCCGGGCTGTACTTGCTGGATACAAACAATATCTTATTTTATATTGTAAAACCTTCTAAAACGGAAGCCTATAAAACAGTTTTAAATTCCGTTTTAGACAGTTTTTTATCTTAGAGTGTATAATTGTGAGATTTTTTTTTAATAAGGGTTTTTAAGGGTGTTCTAATAAGGGGGTGGGGACGCAAATTTTTTAAATAATTGTGAATGGGTCTGCGCAAGCAGGGAGGGGCTGTCCGGGCTGTACTTGCTGGATACATACAATATCTTATTTTATATGGTAAAACCTTCTAAAACGGAAGCTTTTAAAATAGCTTTAAATTCCGTTTTAGACAGGTTTTTTAATATTTTAGAGTGTATAATTGTGAGATTTTTTTAATAAGGGTTTTTAACGATGTTTTAATAAGGGGGGGACGCAAATTTTTTAAATAATTGTGAATGGGTCTGCGCAAGCAGGAAGGGGGGGGGGGCGCTGTCCGGGCACCCAGCCCGGACATTCAACATTGTTCGGTAAACGTCTCAAAAGAAACGATTAAGGATGTTTATAATGAATATTATTATTATTTTAGAGGTACAAAAAATGAAATCTTGATTAAAACAAGTGAAGGAAGATGCTGTCATTAAGAACCATATGTTATTTATTTAACAGGGACTTTTCAGTAACATATTAATGCAATATTAGGTTCTAGCGTAGTAACACTGTTATTTATCCTAATACGATAAATAATGCCCATCCCTAGTATAGACTACACCACTGGTCATATATTAAAACTATACATTTAAAACGATTTTCATTCCGAAAGATTTTAATGTGACGTCACATGATATAAAATTGTAATGTGGCTAGCAAATTTGTTAAAAATATTACATAACTAGCTGAACCGCCAGCGTTGCACGGTTCCGTGATAATAGTATTAAAGGAACATGAAAATTACAATTTTATCTCTAACTCGAAATGCGTGAAATTAAATTGTCTGAAATACACGGTCACTGACTGTGTGAAAAATTGGTTAATAAAAATGAATAAATAAGATTTTGCGATAAAAATGTTCAAAAAGACTGCAATGGGAAACGGGAGAGGAACTTGCATACAATTCAAGAATAGATAAAATCATGATGGATACAAATAACTATAATTTTGACAAAAATGACAAAAAATCGATGCTAAACGCACAAAAAATCGCTAAAAATCACATCGAAAATCGCATTGAAAATCGCCTTAAAAAATTACTGAAAATGAAAGATCATAGCTGTCAAAATTTAGTTCATTAGGCTGAAAGTTTGAACCAATTTTTTTTATTATTGTCAAAAAATAGCCGCAAAATGCGAAAAAACACTAAAAATCGCATTAAAAAAATTCGCTAAAAATCAAAAATCGCCGCACAAATTCCGAATGAACTTTATTAAAAAGAGAAAAAAAATTACTATGTTCAGTGAAAAGAATGCAACCGTATTTCTTTCACTAATATGGAAAAACGCCTCGAAACATAAAAAGAATGCTAAAAATCGCCTAAAAAATTAATTAAAAAATTCTAATAGAAAAAAAAATCAAAAATCGGGCTTCGAGGTGCAAAACTACATGTATAGAGGTAACTTCCTTCCAAATTTTGTAACTCTACATGAAGCGGTCTCTCTAGAACAGCGCTGACACACACACAAACTTGACTCTTTATTATTATAGATTACCGTGCATTAATAATTTTATTGTTGATTCATTAATTTTATGTTTTTTGCTTTCTTACATGCAATTCAAGAATAGATAAGATTGTGATGCATACAAAAAACTATAATTTAGACAAAAATGACAAAAAATCGATGGTAAACGCACAAAAATTTGCTAAAAATCACATCTAAAATCGCATTGAAAATTGCATTAAAAAAATGACTGAAATTGAAAAATCATAGCTGTCAAAATTTAGTTCATTTGGCTGAAAGTTTGTATCAATTTTCTTTTTATCATTGTCAAAAAATAGCCGCAAAATCCGAAAAAGCACTAAAAATCGCTTTTAAAATTCGCTAAAAATCAAAAATCATCGCAGGAATTCCGAATATACGTTATTGAAAATACAAAAAAGATTACTATATTGAGTGAAAAGAATGAAACCGTATTCATTTCACTAATATGGAAAAATCGCCTCGAAACGTAAAAAGAACGCTAAAAATCGCCTAAAAAATAAATTAAAAAATTCTAATCAAAAAATCAAAAATCGGGCTTCGAGGTGCAAAACTACATGTGTAGAGGTATCTTCCCTCCAAATTTTGTAACTCTACATGCAGCGATCTCTTCAGAACAGCGCTGACACACACACAAACTTGTCTCTTTATTATTATAGAAGATGTAACCAGATCCTAAAATAAAATTAGGACAGACCTAACTTAACTTTCTCTTGCTTTCATAACTCTCCCTACCGAGGAATAGAGGAAATAAATTTAAATAGAACTGATTTACTTTATTTTCTGGATGACAGCCTTACTCAAGTTTAAAATTGGTAGGACAAATTCAAAAAACATTTTTTTCGTATTTATAGTGCTATCCCGTCGACCAAAAATCTGTCGCCAAATTATAAGATTAAATGCCAATAATGGATGATTGTGAATGTCGCATTAAACACGATACACATGTTTAAAACGTCAGCAAGTGGTTTTAAATTCACTTTTGAATTGTACTTTTGTTCATTTGTCAATTTATTTGTTGTTTCGTTATTTCAAATAAAAATTATGTCACCAAATATAAGTTGGCTATTAGTTTGGCGATTTTTATAATTTGACGAAAATGGTGGACGGGATAACCTAGTAGTACCTTATTAAATGATTATGTAAATCTCTTATCTGTTTTTTTTTTTTTTTAAATTTTGGTAACTTTGTTTCACATTGCTATTTGGATTTCGAAGATGTTTCAGACTAGTGATAAAGAATGTCAAATGAAGAATGCATTACGAGGTTAATACCTATAATAGTGAAATCAAATTTTACCATACACAATTTTCTCCATTATAGGGGTGGTCATAGTTACTCCCCGGTCATAATTACTCCACCTGACCCTATATTTTTACTAAACTATGATACATTATATTAATGGCGCATAATTCTGTTTACATAATAATATGTAAAATTACTTACTTTTGCAGTACGAAGGCGATTTACTGATGTTCAACACTTTGCTGTTTTCTTTTGAATCTGAATTGCTTCTACGGATATTGCAGTTGATAAAGCAATCTAAGTACTTAAAAATGTAGCATGTTATCCATGGATACTAAAAGATAAGCTACAGATGACTTTAGAAATAGCTGACTGTCAGATAACTCTAGAAAGTTATGGTCGTAAAGGGTGAAGTAAAAGTGCAAAAATGTGTTGTTGAACACTTTCACATTAAAAGTGAAACAAGTGTTCCATTGTATCATTAAATTTATAATTTATGTGTTATGAGATAAATGCTCAAAAAGTGAAAGAGAAGAAGGTACATATAGATATGTATATGTGTATATGTGTGTGTAATAGCCTTGAAAAAAAATATGTACATAACAATTGCGTCTAATAAAAATGAGTCAATCTTTAATTTTAATGCATGTAGTAATAAGTTACATTAATTGCTATACTAATTAGCCCTAAATGAGAAGAGCTCCATGCCGATTCTTAATTTTGGCATACTATCACATCATGGGGTTACGGCTTGAAAATTTAACGCATTTAAGATATCGATTAGTACATTAAGAATATTTCAGTCTGCTTCGTTATACATTTTGGTACGAATCGAGCAAAACAATGTACCAATTCTTAATTTTGGCGATACTATGCCATCAAATCACGGTCTGAAATTTAACACATTAAAGATACAAATAAGTACAATAAGAATATTTCATTCTACCTCGCCATGTCTAGATTCCAGGGCTGCGGAGTCGGTGGCAAAAATAGCCGGCCTCAACTCCGATTCCGACTCCAGATATTTTAACGTCTTCGACACCGACTCTGACTCCAGACTGTGTAATATACTAATGTTTCTGTTGATTAAAATTACGGGGGAATACAAGAAAAATAAGGCGAAAATTTTACTATTTAGGTATTTATTCAGTTCTTTTAGAGCTTTCAAAGTAAAAAAAAAAAAAATAGAAGCAATATTTTCCATTTTACCAACTTTTCAATTTTACATCCCACAAATTTAAAAAATCCAACTATCGAAACATAAAGAAGAAAACAAAAGAGGAATTATACTATTTTGGATGCATGGACTTGAAAATGGGAAATCTTTAAAATTTTGATGTCAATTTGTGGCTTATTCCAGAACAGAAAAATTTCGATCGAAAGGAAAAAAAATAAAGATGAAATTTTACTACTTTGGAAAAAATTGGAATCTACTAGAGTTTTTAATTAAAAAAAGCTTTAATCTGCTGTACGCCGTGCAATATATTAGGAAATCTTTAATTTGTGTAACCTGATATAATCCAAAAATAACAATAATAATTCCTTTTATGAATTTAAAATTACCTATAATTGGTTTAATTTCACTTCAAACTGCCTAACAAAAAAAGGCTGGTGTCGAAGTCCGTGTCGGTTTGTTTTTTAGCGACTCCAACTCCGACTCCGCAGCTCTGCTTGATTCAAGATGAGCAGTGCATGAGGCTTAATTAATACTCTCAGGTCATATAGGGTAGATGTGCCAGTGATGGGCCACCTTAAGGAATTTCTCTAAAAAATAATTTTTTATTAATAGTTATAATTATTGTATTCCAATTTTTTTCATATTAGATTAATCTTTCAACAATATTTAACTAATCCCACAGTTACATTTCCCAATAGAAATAAAAATTTCATTTTAAATAATAGAAATATGTCTAAACACCCAAATACCCAGTAATGGGCCACCTATGTTCCAGTAATGGACCGCCTATGTTCCAGTAATGGGCCACCCTACAAAAAATAACAGATAATTATTTTTAGGTGCGTTCGTAATTATGTAAATAGGTAGCACCTATAATTGTCGTTCAGTCCGTCTGTCTGTCCATCTATCTGTCCGTTTGTCTGACAGTCTGTCTATCTGTCCGTTTGTCTGTCCGTCTGCCTGTCCGCATATAACAACGGAAAACTATCCTACCGAATCGTTTGAAATTTAAAATACATAATTATTACATAATTTTGTTGAATCGTTTCAAATTTTATGAAAATCGGATAAATAGATCAATTACAGGGACATTCAAAAGGATTCCGTTACATTACGGTCAGTAGGGAAAAAAGTTTTAAATGCATTTTAATCGTTTGAAATTTAAAACATATAATTATTGCGTAATTTTGGCGAGTTATTTCAAATGTTATGAAAATCGGATGCATAGATCAATTACAGGGACAATCAAAAGGATTCCGTTACATTACGGTCAATGGGGAAGAAGTTTCAAATGCATTTTAATGATGTTACACTCATTCGAACATAATAGAATAGGCATGAATCTATGAAATATATACTAAAATATGCATTCTGTACAATCTGTGACGCAAAGAATTTCTATTATTAAATTACAGGGCTACACAAAAGTATTCCACTATATAATGCTATACGGGGAAACATGGTTTGGTACGTGTTTTAATTATATTCAACTATTTCACATTTTATGAATAAGATATACGTTGCTGAGGTGTAATAAGAATTACTATTCCTGTATATTTACAGAATTTCAACCAATATACTGTATCCGAAGTACTATTTACTATAAAAGCAAGATCTGAATATTTTTAAAACTTCGTTATCGTACGAACGCACCTCATTTGCTACGTTCACGTGCAATTTCCAACTTGTTCTTTTTATGTCTGCGTAAGTCGCATCTTCTTCTTCCTCAGAATCCACATTATCCTCTTGTATACAAAATTCGGCCTTTTTGAAGCAATTGTAAATTGTTTATTCTTCAATTACCCCCATTGATCCCGTTCTTATATGTATAACTATTAAATTAACACTGTTTTGAGAAGGATGTTGAAAGGTATGTGAAAAGAGGGGGTTGATGAATTTGTTGGACTTAAGGAACAAGAAAATTCAAGCAGAGGAGTAATATAAAAAAAACTCAGCACTGAACGATAAATTAGGAATAAGAGATGGAAATTTGATTTCATGTGATTTCGAAGTATTTTTTTACAACTGAATAAAGAACATTTTACGAAAATATTCGTTATATGGAGATAGATATTTCGCTATATAGAGACTGTTTTTAATGTAATCATGGGAAAAGGGGAATATTCCTACTAAAAATTCGTTATATAGAGAAATTCGATGTATGGAGTTTCGTTATAGAGAGACTTGACTGTATTTATAAAGAAATTGTCTTTATTAAATTCTAGTAAGTAAAATTTAAGTATTAAATTTGTTTATTTAGTTTTTAGTTAAATCAAAATATTTTATCACTACTGAAATTACACTTTTAGTATTGGTCACTTGGGTGGCCCATTACTGGCAAATCACGAAATAAGCAATCCAGTAATGGACCACCCCTCCTAAAATCTTAAAAATAAATAAAATTTTGTAAATAGCCATTGGTATATTAAATTCAATGTTTTATATTGCTAACCAAACAAAAACATTCAATTTTTACGGAAAAATAAAAAAGATATAAAACTAAGTAAGTAAAGTCTGCTCTTAGCATGTTCATTAAGATTTTCAGTGAAAAACAGAAAAACTGTGAAACTTTATTTTCTGCTTCCTAATTGTTTTGACGAAAAGTGTAAAAAATTAATCCAGCTTATAAAGCATGCAAGGTAGAGTTCAGAAAAAATAATAAAAGCTTAACTATTATTTATTATTTTTTTATAAACCAAAAAGTGCGAGGTGGCCCATTACTGGAAGGTGGCCCATTACTGGCACATCTACCCTATTTCTTTTTCCTACAGTTACCTCCCATCTCGTAACTCTATGACGTAGACATATATATCACTGCCGCCAGGTCTATGATAAATAAACTTTAAATTTAGATATTATAATACAACCATTTTGAATTTACAAATGAATGAGAAATTTTGCTTTGATACAAAAAACTTCTACAAAAATTATAAAATAAATAAATAAATAAATAAATAATAATGAGAGTAATATATATATACCGGGTGTTCCAAAAATGCTGATGGATTTTAAAATTCAATAACTTGCAAACGGTGACAACTATTTAAAAATTTTTTGCAGGAGGGTTATGTATAATGTCAGGAGTTTTTTGATAGGTGGCGCTGACGGCAATTGAAGGCCATGTGATCAGTGCTGAGTGATGCGTCGACCTGGCCTTCAATCACCGTCAGCGCCACCTATTGTTTGAAATTCGAACTAAAATAAAAAATTACGGTAAAAAACTCCTGACATTATACATAACCCTCCTGCAAAAATTTTTTAAATAGCTGTCCCGTTTGCAAGTTATTGAATTTTAAAATCCATCAGTCATTTTTGGGACACCCGGTATATGTATATATACAGAGTGTTTCGCTACCAGACCGACAAACTTTGAGGGATGATAGTAGACACGAAGACAAACATTATTAAATAGGAAACCATGGGGCGCAAACGTCTTCTGTAGGAGTTAGGGGCCATTAAAAATTAAGGTCCGAAATTTCAAACGATGATAAAAAACGAAAAAAAGGATCGAATCGTTTGCGGTTTTTAGTAAAATCATTCTTTATATCACGATTTTTTTAGAAAAAAAAATTAAAGATTACGTTCAAAAATTGTCGACAGAGGGCGCTTTAGACTTTAGAGTAACGAACAACTACTTTTTACCGTTATTTTGTGCATGGGGTTGAAATTATTCTAAATTTTAGACTAACTTAAATTTTAAACCCAAAATCGGAAACATTGGGATTGGGTAACTAGCGAAAATTAAACTGTGAACAGAGGGGGAAATTTTAAACGCTCATAAATATTGGACAAACAAATCGATTTTGTTGCAATTTGCGTGTAAGTCATTAACTTGGTAATTATTTTATTCAAAATGACGTACAGCTTTGGTGCCCTCATTTTTTGATAGAGGGCGCTTCCGACACATCTCTGACATTTCAGTCGCATTACTCCTGAGTGTTTTACTACCAGACCATCATACTTCCAGGAAGTGTTAGGGATACAAAGACGACTTGGAATCACATAGGAATGTAACATTGGAAATGCATTTTTTGCAAGTTACGGTTAAAGGAAGCAGAGAAAAAAAGTAACAGAAACAGCAGAGAAAGAGCGACACGTTAATGTGACAGAAAACAGTCTATTTAAAGGTTTTACTAGAAAAGGTGTTTGAAATTACGACCAGAAGTAGTCCGACAAGTTTGACAGCGACGGTAGATGGCGCTAAACGGTAATGCGCCTGCGCAGAGATCACTTTGAAATGATCATTCGCGAATCGGTTCCAAAGGTAGCAGAATGAAGTATTTGAACGATGAACAGCACGATAGGGCTCCTCCACATTTTACCAATGACGTTTGCCGACACTTCAAAGTAACGTATGGACAGTGGTGGATAGGTTGTGGTAGCCCGGTTCATTGGCCTGCCAGATCGCCGGATCTATCATGTATGGACCTTCTTTTGCTGGGGTCAAATGAAAAATTGGGTGTATGAGACTCCAGTACCATCAGTTGAAGACCTCGCAGCTGGTATTTCTGTAGCTGCCAGAAAACTATCAGAGATGCCAGGAATCTTTCAAAGCGTGAGGAATTCCACGAGACGCCGCTGTCAAGCATACCGGACTACTTCTGGTCGTAATTTTGAACACCTTTTCTAGTAAAACCTTTAAATAAACTGTTTTCTGTCACATTAACGTGTCGCTCTTTCTCTGCTGTTTCTGTTACTTTTTTCTCTGCTTCCTTTAACCATAACTTGCAAAAAATGCATTTCCAACGTTACATTACTATGTGATTCCAAGTCGTCTTTGTATCCCTAACACTTCCTGGAAGTATGATGGTCTGATAGTAAAACACCCAGGAGTAATGCCACTGAAATATCAGAGATGTGTCGGAAGCGCCCTCTATCAGAAAATGAGGTCACCAAAGCTGTACGTCATTTTGAATAAAATAATTACCAAGGGAATGACCTACACGCAAACTGCAACAAAATCAATTTTTTTGTCCAATATTTATGAACCTTTCTAAATTTCCCCCTCTGTTCACAATTTAATTTTTGCTAGTTACCTAATCCCAATGTTTCCGATTTTGGGCTTAAAATTTAAGTTAAAGTCTAAACTTTAGAATAATTTCAACCCCATACACAAAATAGCGGTAAAAAGTAACTGTTCGTTACTCTAAAGTCTAAAGCGCCGTCTATCGACAATTTTTGAACATAACCTTTGAAATTTTTTTCTAAGAAAAACGTGATATAAAAAATGTTTTAGTGAAAATCGCAAACGAATCGACCCTTTTTTCAGTTTTTTATCATCGTTTGAAATTTTAGACCTCAAACTTTAATGGCCTCTAGTTTCTACAGAAGACGTTTGCGCCCCATAGTTTCCTATTTAATAATGTTTGTTTTCATGTCTACTATCATCCCTCAAAGTTTGTCGGTCTGGTAGCGAAACACCCTGTATATATATGGTGGACAAAACAACTATACGTACCATGTATTTTTAGCAAAACCTAATCAAAAAATATTTTACAGCCAAAATTGAGTTATAAAATAGTACGAAAAGCAAAATGCAATGAAAAAATTCATGAAATAAAGATGCTCAATTTATATAAATTCACGTACGTTTTTTTAAACTCCAGATTAAAAATATATTGCATTCTATTCTATTTAAAATACATTTCACTCAAGTTTTTCATAGTCTCTGCATTTTTAAAGAGCTTTTTGTATTACAACTTTCGCTCAAAATTCTGAAAATGTGTAAGGGATGTCCGTCATGCATGCTCATTGCTCATATATAATAATATCTGTTTATTATTCCAGAGTTTGATCTAAAATAAACTTGTTTCAAATGAATAGAGCGTATAAAGAGATGTGTCTTCTATTTGTAAGAAAGCTTCTTAGATTTCATTTTAAAATTTTTGATTAAATAAAATTCCTGGTTTGAAACATGTTTAACTTAGATCAGACTTTGGGATAATTAACAGACGCTGGCATCTATACATTCTGTATCAAATTTTATGTATCCGTTTGGAACGCTGATTATAATGTTACATAGATATATCCAGTATATTTATAAAATACAAATAATTTTTTTTCCGGTAGCGTTTGATAACCTAAACTTGAATTTTACTAAATAGCTATTAATTTAATAGGTACTAATTTTTATAGGTATTAATTAATTGGTACTAATTTTTATTAATATTAAAATTAAACATTTTAAATGAAGTTAAATATTCTGCGCATAGTAATAAGAATAATAATTGTAATATCATTATGTAATATTTTCAAAATTTATAAAAACACGGCAAATCCCTGCGTTTTTTATTTACATTGATGTAAAAAATGTTTATTTTTATTCATTAGGAAAGTAGGTATTCTTTATATAAAACAATTTTTTTCTCATCCTGAATTTTCAAGATTAAAATTTTAATTCAAATATTTAGATAGGAATTCATAAAGATTTTTAATAATAATAGACGCGAGTTTAATAATCTAAAATTAAACTAAACTCATAAATTTAAGAGACGCAATATGCTTTTTAAAAATAATATATAAAGAAATTAATTTAAAAACCTTTAAATTAGCCAATCTGGTTGTTAGTTATATCTGGCACTCATTAAAGGCAATTTATATTATTTTGGCATAAAGTAGTACCCTAATTTCCTGCGTATAATCCGCGGATCAAACAATCATTTTTCGACCCAGAAATTTTATTAAATAAAATATAACTTTTCAGATCGACGTAAATATTTGCCTTCAATTACAAAATAAAATTTCTGGGTCGAAAAAGAATTGTTTGATTCGCGGATTATAGACAGGAAATTAGGGTATTGAAAATTATTTAAATATACAATATTTATTATTGTTTATTAATATATTTTTTACGAAAGTCTTTTCTTGTGAAAAGAATAAATAGAAAGTTGTATTAAAAATAATTTATATGTATATGTTACGTCCAAAATCTGAAATTGGCCAATTCCCGAATTGGCCAGCGACGTTTAAAAATGATCGTCCAATTCCAGAATTGGCCGGCCAGTTCGCGAAATGGCCAGATGCAATTGGCCAATTCGCGAACTGGCCAGATGCGATTGGCCAATTCGCGAACTGGCCAGATATGATTGGCCAGTTCACGAAATAGATATAGGCACTCGGCTTGATCATTTCTAACATAGTTGAAAGTGTCTATGAATTCAAATAGTCTAGCCGTCTTCCTGCCCTTGCTCTAACTCGAGTAAAGTCTCGGGTTAACATTTAATTGTTATCTTATTTGTTTCATCAATTAATTTCGGTATTGAAATTAATAATATTGGTTAATTTACTGGGATACACAAAAGATACCGGGTGTCCTGAAAAGGACTGAACGATTTAAAAAATCAATAACTTGCAAACTTTTACAGATATTTAAAAAATTCTTGCACGAGAGTCATCTAAAAGGTCAATTTTTTTCCCCTGTGATTCTGGATTTTAGTTCGAATTACAAACAATAGATGGTGCTCAGAGCGCTAGGTGCTGTGTTGAGATGGATATTGACGTCACTTGGTACTGAAGCAAAATAAGGAGGTTAAGGCTGTGGAGTGGATCTTATTTGAAAATGAACTTTTGCTTTTACCGTCCGAGTTTGAATGCAATCCATATAAATTTGATTTTGCTGGCTTCAGTGCAATAATAGAGAAAAATATTGTTTTCATGGGTACGACTCCTTTGAAATCGAAATGCGTTCCAACAACATCCGAATTACCGCCTTTTATTTTATTTTACATTCCAAGAATGTAAGTACTTTTGAGAATAGGATATCTTATTTATCTATTTATTTATCTGCGTATCTTTTAAACCTTTTTTATGCCACCTAGTCATGTCCTGTATTGTATATTAAATATGTGGAATTAACAGTTCATTTACAGGTACACCCAAAAGATTGCATCACATCATAGTCTATGGGGGAAAATCGTTTGCAGTGTATACTAATGAAATACACTATTTCAAATGTATTGAAACTGATATAAATCACTGAATTTCAGTATAAGATGATTATGATAGAATATGGTATTTGGTATTTATAGCATTTGACGTTCATTTACAGGGGCACACAAAAAGAAATCGGTTACTGTACTGTCTTTAATTAATAATTGCTGGAAATCCGTTTTCAATTTCGGCATTCGCTTTTAAATTCAACTGTTTTTTAGATACGTTAGTAATTATATAAATGCGTATTACCTATACTCGTCTCTGGTCCGTCCGTCCGTCTGTCTCTCCGCATGTAACAGTGCAAAAATTACTCCGGCGATTCGTTTGAAATTTTAAATATATATTTGTTGAAGAATGTTGTCCAGTTATTTCAAATTTTATGAAAATCGGATGTGTATTTCCAATACAGGGACAGTCAAAAGCATTCCGTTACATTATGGCCGACGGGGGAAAAAGTTTCAAGTGCCTTTTGATGATATTACACCCGTCCGAACATAATGAAATTAATCTGCATTTATGAATTAAATTGAAATACAAATGATGTAGAATATGCTGCACAAAAAATAGTTATTATTCATTTACAGGGCCACACAAAATAATTCTGTAACATAACGGTATAGCAGGGAGCATACTTTGCGGCATATTTTAATTTTGTTACACATATAATAAAGTTGTTATAAGTTGCTTAGGTTTACTACGAGTTACTTACTGTGTAATAGAAAATACGAATATTTACAGGGACACACAAAAGATTTTGGAAACTATGATGCATCAAAAATGCTGTACGCTAACAATAATTGCTTGAAATATTTAGTTTTGATAAGATTTTTTTAAGTTTCACTAAATTTTTGCAGGTAACGCTGTGTATATAATTGGTGCAAATCATATACAGGGCTACACAAAAGAATTCATACTCCTTACTAAGTGTGTAAATAAATATATTAAAGGTGGTTTGTAAATGAGTTATGCATTTTTTACGTTGAACAGCTTTAAGTATATTACGATATTTATAAAGAATAGAAATGATATACAGAGGCACTCAAAAATTGGATTAATAGCCGGCTCTGTATGGTAATCTCTGGAAGTGTGATTTCATTAGTTTAAAGCATGTTTCGGTTTTAAATATATTTTAGCTAAATAATGGCGTGTATTTAAAGATAGCAGGTAAACTACAGGGCTATACAAAAGAGTTCAAATATGCTTTCGTCTATTTAAATAAATTGCTAAATATCAAATTTCAACTTAACATTTGTTTTTAACGCTTTCCAACATAGTTGAAAGTGTTTATGATTTCTATTTAGTTAGCCGTCTGCCTGTCTTTTGAAACTCTAACTTGCGTTGAAATAATTGAATAGGTCTGTAAGTGAAATATGTGAATGAGATTTATTATGCCGTGTTGGGTATTGTAAACAAACTATGCATAATTCATGATTCATTTACACAGACACTCAAAACTATTCCATTACATTATGTTCTGTGAGGATAATTATATATGTTGCACCTATATTCGTCATCCGGAATGTTCTTTTATCTGTTCGCACATAATACCGCAAAAACTACCCAACAGAATGCTTTGAATTATAATATATATATACTCGTTGAAGAATTCTCGTTACTCATTTAAAGTTTTATGAAAAGCGAATCAAAGCTTAAAAGGATATTAATAAATGTTTTCTTCATTCTACTAAAACCTATCATGCGTGACTAATTCAATGATATTCAGTGATAGGCGATGATTCTAGGTTGTCATAATGATTACGGCTCATTTAAGATGGAGGTCGTATTATTTCCGTATTACCATGAATTTAATAGACATAATGGTAATAAATTTTGTATTTAGGTATTTTTTCAAAAGAGTGCAACAGCTATTGCACGAAGTTTTCAATATTTTTACTATATATATTCTTTGTTCTAAATAATAAACCATTTCCGCAATTTTAAATACAACATACATAAAACTCTACTAAAGAACTTCTTTAAAAGAACTAGCATTTCTTAGAATATAACAAATTTTTTTAAATAGCAAAATTCATTAATTTTTAACAACAATAACAAAAAAACTACTAAATCTTTTCACTTTGTTTTAAAATATGATGCACAAAATATTCTTTAAATTAGATGATAAAAAGTAAATCATCTGCAAAACTCGTATGCTGCTCGTTAAATTCATGCCCAGTTTCAATCGTTGCTATTATATAAAAGGATTTATTATTTCCATGACAACAGCACATTTCATTGAAATCATGCCGACTGAGTCCAAAATCGGGCTTCATGCCGAGTACACAGGTCAAATGTATGTTGTTCAATAAAAACAAATAAATAAAAGTTCAAAATCGGGCCCTAAGAGCAAGATTGCATTGTCAAACGAGACCCACTCCACAGCTTTAATTCCCTTATTTTGCTTCAGTACCAAGTGACGTCAATATCCATCTCAACACAGCACCTAGCGCTCTCAGCGCCAGCTATTGTTTGTACTTCGAACTAAAATCCAGAATCGCAGGAAAAAAACTTTTGACCTTTTAGATGACTCTCGTGCAAGAATTTTTTTAATATCTGTAAAAGTTTGCAAGTTATTGATTTTTTTAAATCGTTCAGTCCTTTTCAGGACACCCGGTATCTTGTTTCAATATAATCAATGGAAAACGTTTTACTGTGCATTTTAATGATGTTACGTTATCTTAGTTACAATAAAATTGGTACCTATGTATCATTAAGATGGACGACAAACAGTTATCTATTACAGTTTATGAAATATAGCGATTTCAGATTTTTTACACAGAGACTGAAAAGTTTTTCGTTATGAAAAAGAGAATAGTGAAAGAGTTTTTCTTTTAGTGCATTTATGCTTTCTACCTGGGCCGTTGTGAAACAACTTTCTTCTCTGAATGAGGAACAACTTTTAAGAGAAATCTCATAATGGTCCCGCATCTGAAGGGGAGCATTAAATCCCCAGTTCGGATGTTGGCCAAGGCTTCCCGGCCGGTTCGCGAATTAGCCGGCCAAAACCCGAAATACGCTATTAATTTCATGTATTTCTGGTTGTAACGGTTGTGTGCTCGTACTGGGAGTTAAATGCAGACATAACTCAGGAACTAAGATAAAAACAGTTTATTTAAACCGGTTAGAGCTGAAGGGCAGTGGAGCAGTCTTAATTTTAATAACTGGTAACAATGCTAAAAGGTTAAACTCATACTCACAGCTCCGGTACTAACTCAATCGGGGCATTTCAGATTACTTCTCCTTTAACTTCAGCTAAGCTGCTAGATAAAATCTTATTAGACAGCCCGTGGCTGTATATATATTCTTTATTAACTTTGAAATGGTCAACGTAATTACTATTAACTTCTTACCACCGGCCAACTTCTCGAATCGAATTCCAAAACTCCTTGTCAACTCACAGGAGGCTCGCTAATACTTGATATCGCTTGCTTTAGATTCACTACTAGCTGTCCAATGCCGCTAGACACACTCTGCTAGACGCCACTAGCTGGCTAATGCAGCCAGAGACATACCACACACACTCAAACTCCAAGCTTTTATATGCTGCAAACTGAGATACTACAAATTTACATATTACTACTAACCGCGACATAACTGTAGAATCCGAGAAAGACACACACGCTCTAGAAAGTTAAAGTAAAAGAGAGGATAGATGTCGCTTTCATGCTTTCACATGTTAAATCATTGACGTCACGATCTCAAAAATGCTAGAGTGCCTTTATTACAAAGGTCACTCCCTCACATGGTTTTGGCCACGAAGCTTGGTCAGTTCGGGTATTGGCCAGGCTCCGGGTTTTGGCAGTAACTTATACATCACACACACATACATGCATGCATCATACACACATATATGTATGTTATATTATTCTCATTTGTGCCGAAAACTCAAACTTTTTTATATTTTCCAGTAAATATGATAGATTTCAGTCAAAAGCTACCTCGCCATTTGATGGCTAAACTTTTGTGTGCATTATTTTACAAGATCGATCTGTAGAAATATCGATTTATACTTTTTAACCATTTGGAAAATGGTCGTTGCTCTCGGTCGAGAATAGATACATCTAACAGGGAAGGTCTCCATTCTGGGCATACTCAGAATTTTACGAAAAAAATACTAATTGAAGTACTTATGTATGTAATAAAGCATCAGTCAAAATTAGCGGCGGAATCACAGAAGAAAATGCGTAAAAAAAATAAACTATTTTCAAATATTTGGCGTGAAAAGACGAAAGAGTCACTCGATTTGGCGAGCAGTCCTTTTCCTCGCCAAAAGCAAACGATTATAATGCAACTCAAAACTATTGGATATTTAGAATGCGTGTAAATAGTATTTAATGAATTTAAACATAAACAATGAGAGACTTTAATATATGATATACATAAATATACATATTGTATTACATAGATATGTTATTTGTTGAAATTGTTATTTATTTAATCAATGGAAAAATGTTTGCATAGATAAGAAAAAAAAAAGAAAGAAGAATTATTTTCATATATTTAAGCGTATTAAAAAATAAAAGCCAGTGGTTTCCATAGCAACAAAATCTAATCGACACTTCTCAATTGGACTTTGAGCTTGAAACAAATTTAATTAATTTAATTTATGAATTTCGTTTTAAATTTCAAATTTTGATGATTAAATTTGAATATAAATACATGTAAATATTGATATAACAAAATTATACTTAAAACAAACTAAAACTCACAAAACTAATGTTATTTAAATTAAATTTATCAAAACAAGTTCAACATGACGCTTTTATTTCTTAAAGCGTATTTGACATAAAGTATTTTTCAATTTACATTTCAACGCCATCTGGCGATAAATCGCCAATAACGAAATTTTCATTATTTTTTTACGGTTACTGAATGGAAGTTCAGCCGAAATTTTTTTTTTATAAACGTATATATCCACACGAAAAGAATTTTCGGGGTATGCCCGTATGGAGACCTTCCTTGTAAGACATATCTGAATCTTTATGATGTCCGTATTTTTGGAATACTTCTGTTACCACAATGACAAAAAAGTATTAAATACTCCCAAGAAAATTAATAATTCAAAAGCACATTGAGATACAGTTTTCAAACAAGTTGGATTTAAAAACATATTTTTTCCCTGTACGATGATATAAAATTGAAAATGTGCGATGTTTGGAAGGACAGTGAATCATTAAAATGAAAGGAAAGAAAGGACCACCATATACTACCTTGTCTACATGACGAAAGTAACAAAAATAATTGTTAAGACAAAATAATACTTGATGTAAAGACATGTACTATTAATAGTACACCAGACCCGAAAGGGTTAAAACATGTCTAATTATGTTTCACCAGAGCAGAAACTAACCGCCGAAAGCAGACGATCTGGATAAACGATAAAACTGATTTTTCTTTCTTTCATTTTTTTTCTTTTTTTCCCCTACGAAATACAATAAAACTCTGCTTTTTATATTACTTATTATTTTTTGCATATTTTTTATTTTTTATTTTTTAGCCACTTTCAGAATGCAAATAGTAAAAATGTGTATTTCGTACACTTGGATGATAGGGGGCTATGATAAACTTGTCTGGTATATTTCATGCATAAATTATATAAAAAACAAATACAACAACCTTCAGTCACTACTTTTATTTAAGGCATTTTTTTTATTATTATTTCAGTGCATTGTGCAAGATGTCCATCTTGCAAAATTCCCACGATAAGCTTGTTTTTGTTTTTATAATGTGAAAGTCGCATCAAGGTTTATTATGAAAGTGATATTGCAAAACATTTTTCATTTTGTTTATTGCAAATTTTTATTTGTTTTTTCTTAATGTCATATTAAAATTAAAAATTTTATGGGATGTTGTAAAATGAAATGAAGTGAAACTAGTGCGTGAATTAAAATCAAACTCATCTATTAAGATCAACTTATTCTAAGTTCAAACTCATCTAAAATTCCATATATTATATAAAATACAGTTTAATTCCATATAAAAAAGCCACATCCAGCATTACATCAAGAGAACTGAATAGTTTTCATTTATCTATCAAAGTTCTTCGAATAATGACAAAACATCAAATGATATTTTCATTTTCTTAATTCACGCACTAGTTTCACTTCATTTCATTTTACAATATCCTCCCCCCTTTGAAACTTGGGGAGAGTTTCAAATACATAACAATTATTATTAAAAAGATCCAACTTCATTGGAGCTTTTACACATCTTCTTGCTTGTTTTTACAAATAATTATGCTCAAAATAAATTTGAACATTAATATTTTAAAATGCATGTGTCCCCCCCCCCCCCAAATAAATAAATAAATAAATAAAATTTAAAAAAAAGAAAAGAAAATTTTTACTAAAGAAAAATAAATAGTTTATTTTTCAGGCATGATATTACACGATATTATCTATTTATTAATTTTCTCACGGATTTAAAAGGTCTGTTTTATTTAATATGCACCTGTATTAATATTGATAGTTTCGTTTAGAAGAAATACTTATCGATCTCTCTTGCATATGTCAGGAACAATAGGTTTAAATTCATTACAATTTAATACTTTGTTGGTGTAAATATAAAAAAAATAAAAAGGATTCTATAAAAAGAAAATCCTGGTTTGAAGAGAAAGGGAAAGAACTGTTGAAGATATATAATGCAATACTCTTGGTGAAATATTTTTTCTAATATATTAATTTGAGCAACCAATCATTAACAACATTAGTTACAAGTTTGTTTAAAATACTATGTTAACATGGTGTAAAGTTTTTATAGAGAAATACTCGTTAGCTAATAAATTTTTCAAAGATATCTTTTCATCATCAGTTTAAAGTCTATTTAAGGTATCCTGGGGTAATAACGCCACGTTAAAGTTCTACCAATTTTCACGGCTTAGTTTTAGATTGTATTTTTCAAACAAATATAGGATTTGATACAGCAACTCATTGACTATCTATATAAAAAAATAATTTAACAGATATGTAGTCATAAAATGCAATGGCGTGATTTCTTGACCCATGCTATTTGGCGTTATTACCCACCTATATGGGTAATAACGTCATGCAAACAAAACTATAAAATAAGATGGAATAATGACATGTAGATTGTTTAATTCTAAAAATACGAACTCTACAACTCTAGAAATTGACAAATTGCATTCTAAACTATTGAAAATTTTCATTTTTTTTTTTGTAAAAGTGTAAGAAAAAGAAAGGTGGTGGGGGAGGAGGCAAAAGAATACCAGATTCTAGACTACTTTTTGCTTAAAAAGAACGATTTAAATTGAATTATTAGAAACATTGCACGGTTTTAACTGTGTTTATATTAGAATCGTTATTTATATTCTCATGTATGCATTCTATGCGATGGAAAATATTCAATTTTTTGTGAAAGGGAAAGAAAAGGCAGCGAGGGGGAGCTTCAACAGAATATAATACCCTGTGCCTCTCTTTGCTTAAAAAGTTCCGCTTAAATATAATTATAAGAAACATAGCGCGGTTTTAACTATTTATAATATAATATTTTAATCATGTGAAATTTTATAATAACTAGAGTTATATGTAATAAATATTTTTGTTAATACTATTATAGTAGTCTTGTAAATAGTTTTTAACACATACCTCCACATTAATGAGGATTCTCCAAACCTAAAGTTAAATTGGCGGCTTTATATAAACGTTAATTAATTAAATAAGATTTTTGATTAAAAATATTATCCCAATGAGATCTTTTATTAAATTTTATACATGATTCATGTGGTTATATATCATTATCTCTATATTAGCAACAAAATTAATCTTTAACTGATGATAACAATCGCACTGAATGCTGTCCCCCCCCCCCTCAAATTTTAGAGTTTAACTTGTATTTTCCAGTTTAACTATAGCTGCAACTGAAATTCTCTTTCGTTTGGAGTCTTCGTACTATATTGTTAGAAATATTTGAATAGATTAAATTCAATTAGAATTAATTCTGTACAAAAACTTTAGTGCAGGAACAGAATTCTATGATTTTTAATCATTGATCGCCTTTTAACCTTTAACTAATGTTACCGGTCTCACAGACTACTGTTTTTCTTTCAATTTTTATAGTTTAACTTGTAATTTTCAGTTTTACTACAAAAAGTACCGAAATTTTGTTTCATTTGGAACTTTAGTACTGTTACCAGAGACATTTAAATACGTGAATATTGAGTATAATAGTCTTGTTTAAAAAGTTTAGTATAAAAACACAATCCTGTGAGTTATTCAGGCTTTTTACATCTTTCAATCTTGCGGTCTCACAAACCGCTTCACATTAGTTACGTTACAATTTCTGTCACATCGGTTAAAGGTTAAATTTTGAAAATTTTGAAAAACCGAACGCTGAGAAAGCTGACAGTTAAAATTTAGAATTCAATTGAACAATCCAGTGGAACGTTAATAGAAACCTGATTTTGAAGATGTTCAAATTAGAATATTGAAAACATTTTGATGTAGTTTTTTTTATATAAGTTTAAAATTATTTTTTACTTTAGTATACAAAAAATAGAGAAATTAGTTTGGGGTATTGGACCCCCCCCCCCCCTCCACCTTAATCTAATCATTTCAAAGATGATAATAATGTTGTCCCATATTAATAAATAAACTCCCTTCGGATGTAGTTCGGCCACTGTTGGGAAGTAACCGGGGTACATTTTAAACTACAATTTATCTCGAGAAGATATCCAAAATCTTCTACTCCCTCTGTCCCAAATTAGTTGCGACATTTAGGTTGAAATTTTTGTCCCAAATTAGTTGCGACATTTCAAGTAGGCGGAGTCATAAGTAACTTTGGATGCAGTTTAGTAGACCGTCACTAGTAAAATTATACTAAAATTATATTAAAAAATATATAAAGATTTGCACTAGGCGTCAGAAGCAATGTTAATTCGAATTTAAAGTAAAAGAAATAATAATTTATAAAGTTCTCTGAAGATAGAAATGCATAATGTTGAGCGCAACGCTGCACTGGAATGTTTGATACGATATTTGAAAAATTGTAAACTAAGCCTTAATGTCATAAATGCTGCAGCTATTAAATTCAATGTGCATCATAATGTTTATCATCCTATCCCGTTTGGAGAAGCAGGCAAAGACGTCAAAAATAAAAGATGAGGAAATTTACAGTGTCAGTTTACAAAAAATTGTAAATCCGGTCGAAAAATAAATGCTACTGAGCAAAATCAAAGATATCCCAATAAAACGAAGACAATCACTGCGAAGATTATCATATGCTGTTATAATTCGCAAATCAATATTACACATGATTGTCAAGGCGGAATTTTTTTTTAGCATATTTCATTCGTCACTAAGCAAAGTCTAATAGAAAAAAAAATAAACTCGACAGAATTCGATTTTGTTTGCAGCATGTTTATGCTAAAAGATACTTTTCAGAAATGTTGTAATAAAATGTTCGTAAATGAATTCAAGATTGATTAGCTTGGAGATAGTTTTATGTGATTACTGTTTAAAAAGTCTATAAAAATGGGGGAGTGGATTAAGAGTGTGTGAACCGGTATTTTTAAAACTAATTAATTATTTATGCAATGATTGAGGGATAGGTACGTAAGTATTGTTGATTGATAGTATAGCTCTCGGAAAAATGTTCAAACAAAATCATAAAGTCATAAATATCAATAATCAGTACAAAAGTATTCAAATGTCGCAACTAATTTGGGACAGAGCGAGTACAATATTTTGAAAGTACATGAAATGCATTACAAAATTATGTAATTAACAAAGTATTTCCGGATAAAAACCATAGTTTTCACATCACAAAACTTATGTCGCAAATTTTAGATCAAGCGTTAATTTTAGTTGCTTGTAGAAACAATAAGACCTACAAATGGAACAAATTAACTTTAAGCTGTTTTTTTGTGATTTATAAGACTCAAAACCCTTCTGCGCAGAGCACATGGGTGTCATTTACCGGATTAGATCATAATTATGCAAAATATTAGCACTTGGCGTTATTATACCAGACCACCTTATAATAAAGTAAGTTTACGAAAACTCTCTTTGCAAATCATAGTGTATATATATACATATATATATACGTATATTTTTTTAGGGCTGGTGGGGACAGCAAAAATTATAATAAATATCTGTCTTCATATATAAATTGCCTTTTGAAAATATAAATGTTTCGAAAGGTTACAAAATTTTTAACACTATATTTATTGTTTATTTTTTGTCTTGAAAATGAATATTTCACCTTATGTTTCGTCAATTTTCTTGCCTGTTTTTGCAAATAATTATGCGCAAAATAAATTTGATCATTAATATTTTAAAATGCAAGTGCCCCCCCCTCCCCCCCCAAAAAATCTAAAAAAAAACTTTATTAAATAAAAATAAATAATTTTGAGAGATGGTGTTGAAATATTTGGCGATTATTGGCAAATTCAATAAAGGGACGATGAGAGGCGTTCGGCTCTGTCTTGTGTGATGATAAAATGTATCTAAATCGACATATGGGACATTCCATGTAAAATGAGTAAAAATGTAAAAAAAGCCGTGGCAGCATAGAAGCCGATTTTAATAGAATTTGAGATACGTGTTCATTTCATATTCAAATGTAGTTCTGCACAATATTTTGACGAAAAATAAATTATTTTATCTGTTTTGGACAATTAAAAAACTTATGATATAGAATGGCTTGCGGATAATCGTCGAAAGTTGCAAGTTTGAAGTTCTGTATTTTGTAAACTATTTAACAAAAATGAAGTTTTTTTTATAATATTGAAATCTCTGGATATCAATATTTATATTTCTTGGGTAATAATAATCTGGTAATATCATGATCAATCATAAATTGGTTGTAAATATTGAAATTTTGTAAATTTTTAAAAAATTTGAAACGTTATAAAAATTAAAGCATTTAAAAAACATCTGTGAAATTGATGCAAGATGTAGTATTATATATAAAGATCGAATTCTCCAAGTTTCAAAGTTGTTATTTATTTCCTTCACCTTCAAAAAAACTTAGAAACTTTTAAAAAAATGACAAAATCATAATTATTTCTCTTATGTAACCTCAAAAAATAATTAAAGGAAAACTCCGACATCAACAATATTGCACATATATAAGTCCATGACACACTAAAAAAGTTTCAATACTGCCTTTTTAGTTGCGTTCGTAATTATGTAAATACTTAGCACCTATAGTTGTTGTTCAGTCCGTCCGTCTGTCCGTCTGTCTGTCCGTCTGTCTGTCCTAGAGGTCTGCACGGCCCGTAGGAATTTTTTTTCGGCCCGGCCAGGCCCGTTGTAAAACTCAAAAGTTGGCCCCGAGCCCGGCCCGGCCCGTAGAGAAATCAGGGAAAATAGACCCGGCCCGTTTTGGCCCGTTACAATTTCTACGATTTCTAAAAAATTCAGATTTTTATCATATAATTAAGATTTTTTTTAAAGAGTACTGCATACATTCCTAAGGAATGGTTTTACAGTATATTTTGCAAGAAATACACACCAGTAACATTAATGATTACTAAGATTCTTAGGCTTTCAACATTCAAATAAAGATTCATTAAAAAATTAATATGGCTTAGAATAAAAAAAAAAAAAAAAAGAAATTTAAAAACATCGTAACTTTTGAACTGTTTAATAAAAGAAAATTTATAAAAATATTTCTATATCATTTTATTAAAGATTTTAAATCCAAATTCATACGTTAATTCAAAGAAGCTCCTTTCTGATACATTTCTAAATTCATTTTTTTCTCAGAAATGCATAAGATTAGCAGGTGTCTTTATTCAGAAACTATATAATCGAATGGCGTTATCCATTTTTTGATACAAGCAAGTTAAGAACACTTCAAGCAGATAAAATATTGTTATAGTTGGCGTTTTGAATAGAATTTCCGGAAGCGGTAGCATGGGAAGGGAGAAAAACCTGCAATCATTTGAGAAACTATTGTATCTCAACAAGGTTATACAAGTATTTTATTTACCAAAAATGATAAACGCTATTCGATACCAAATCCCTTCAATAGTCAGGCTTATCACTTTTATATTTTTACAATTGAAAATTAAAATTAATAATGTGTCAAACTTTCGCGTTATTGAAAAATTAATTTAAAAACCATCAAGAAGTATATATACAAAGATTAAGCTAACATAAGTTCTTTATCGCTGTTCATAATTTTACAAATTATGTTGTCTGCCCTACAGATCTTGAGAACAATTAAGTCTTCTTTCGGTCCGGCAAGTCTATATGTAGAAAAATAATGCCTTGATCTCTAGTTTTGATCTTGGCCCTGCACGAGTCAGTTTAAAAAATATTAAAATGGGTTACACACAATGTAACTGCCCGATGCCTATCTCTACACTGCACAAGTTACATTTTTATATTGATGCTGTCAAACTAGTATGGCTCGTGACGCACATTTATATTTATTCTCGTTAAAACCATTTTCGTTGAAAATAGGTTTATATTTTATCGTTTACGTTTAAATCTTCAAAACGGGCCGGTAGGCCCGAAAATTTTTATATCGGCCCGTACGGCCCGTTCAATTTTTTTGCCGGCCCGGCCCGTTTATCTTGTTTGTCGGCCCGGCCCGTTGAAAAAAACATTCTAATTTTGCCGGGCCGGGTACGGGCCACGGGCCAAGCCCGGGCCCGTGCAGACCTCTAGTCTGTCCGCATGAAACAACGCTAAAACTACCCAACCGAATCATTTGAAATTTAAAATACATAATTAATACATAATTTTGTCGAGTCTTTCAAATTTTATGAAAATTGGATGCATAGATCAATTACAGGGACAATCAAAAGGATTCCGTTATATTACGGTCAATGGGGATAAAAGTTTCAAATGCATTTTAATGGTGTTACACTCATTCGAACATAATAAAATAGACATGAACCTATGAAGTATATATATACTAAAATACACATTTTATCAATCTGTGATTAAAGGATATTTAAATTAAATTACAGGTCCAGACAAAAGTATTCCACTACATAATGCTATCCGGGGAAACATTGTTTGGGACATGTTTTAATTATATTAAACTATTTCACATTTTATGAATATGATATACGTTGCTGAGGTGTAATAAAAGTTACTTCCTGTATATTTACAGGAACACAAAAAAAAAAAAGATTTCGGCCACCATACTGTATCCGAAGTACTGTCTATTTCTATAGCAATATCTGAATAATTTTGAAACTCCGTTATCGTACGAACGCACCTCATTTGCTACGCTTCACGTGCAATTTCGAACTTGTTGATTTCTAACATAACAAAAATAGGTTCAAAAATCTAATATTCGAGACATTCTAAGGAGAATCTTTCTTTGAAAACACGCGCTTTTCGCAAGTTTCCTGCTAAAAAAAAGATAGTGCTGCCATCTATGTTTGCTACTTGATTTTAAGACTAAAATTCAGTTAATTTATCAAGAGAATCGTTTTTCTTCTATACAAATTTAAAATATTCTCGAGGCAAAAATAAACAGAAATCAAGAATAAAATTTCGTATATTTAAAATATACACTTTTATCCGTAATATCAAAGCGTTAAAAGCTTTTGAAAGCTTTTATTCGTGTCAAAAGAAATGATAAAAAAATTGAATTTTTAATCAACAGTTTTTACTATTTAATTTTTTTCTCTCATAAAGGAATGAAAAAGGCAAGGATTAAATTTTAGATGTATTAAATATACTCAATTAGCTATAATGGCAAAAAAAATTGAATCTGGAAAAAGTGTCCTTCATTTTAAAACAAATAACTGAAATATTTCATTTTTTCCACGATTTTTTTTTTTAATTTATTTTTAAATTATGAAATAAAAATACAATTACTAAATTATGCTAATCTGTTACTAGTTCATTCTTAAGTGTAAATAATTTTTATTACAGTCTTTCCATTCCTAAGGCTAATAATCAAACTTGAAATTTCAAGCATGTACACTAGACCTCGATTTCGTATCAACTTTAATGAAAATTTTTGTATTGAAATAACCTAGTTTGAATTTTATTACTTTGCGTTTCTTCGTAAATGATTGTGATCTACTTATATGATGATTTTCAATAAAATCTGTGACATGTCAGCCACACCTGATTTGCTCATTTCGTGTGGAATGACCCATATATAAATGTCGCCCAAATGAAAATGACTCTGCTGTTAATAACTCCACCATTTAAAGATAAAGATGACTGCGCATGCTCCCATAGAAGACGCAGAGTGCAGGGGATGTATGCGATATTGTCAGATCCCATAAGATGAGTGTGTGGTAGCATGGGAGCAAATTTAATGGCATCGTTCGCATCAGGCATGCCTCCAAACGGTGTCAATGCGTGTTCATGCAATTTTTAACAATGGGAAATGCGAGTTATTGTGGTGTGGAGAATCATGTTTAACGCCAAAAGGGCGATGAAAGTTTGATCTTAGTACACCTGGCAACCCTCCTGGATTCACGATATTTTTTGTTTTGTTTATGTTTCAGAGCGAGAAAAGAATTATTACGAGATGCGATGACAGTCTTGATAGAAGAATTGTTCTAAAATATATTTAATTTAATGTAAATAAGAATGTAAATAGTTTCTTCCAATTAAAAAGAAGTAAGAAGATGCCCGTTTTGAAATTATTGAATAAGTGTTAATCGTCTAAATAAAATTTGTGTTCGACAGCCACTGAACCATCCGACGCGACAATGGTGCAATGTTCGCCGGGAATAAAAGAATGAAATAAGATTAGGACGATTGGTATTTTATTAAACGGGTAAGTTTTTTATTGTTATTTCTTTTGATTTTATGAATGATTTGGAAGAAACATTGCTGTAAAAGATGAATACCGGTGAAATTTTGAAAAGAAATATTACTAAACGCGGATCAATTAGATCCACAATAACTAAATTAATTAAAAAAATTGATAACGAAATTTTGAAAGAAAGTGATTTGAAACCGGAAATTGTGGATTATTGTTTAGCAACATTGCTGGAACATAAGATTTCTCTAGAAAATTTAAACGATTTGATTCAATCTGAAATTGAAAGTTCTAATTTAGAAACCGAAATTGAAACTTGTTTAGAATATAAAGAGTCGATTATTACGTGTAAATCGAGAGCAAATAGATTCTTGCTTAATTTAAAGAAAACTTCTGATATTACAAGTGAATCAAAAATAACCACGCCCCCCACATCAGATACTCAGTTAAAGTGTAACACCAAATTGCCGCGAATTTCTTTAAACAAATTCACAGGCGACATTTGCGAATTGCAAGAATTTTGACCACAATTTAAAGTCGCTGTTTAAGAAAATGAAGCCCTTCAAGAGATAGAAAATTTTACTTATTTGAAATCTTTGATTTCGGGATCAGCAGCTGCTGCTATTAACGGGCTTCCATTAACTGGTGAAAATTACGCAACGGCAATAAATATATTAAAGGATCGTTTTGGAAAAAGAGAGGTTTTAATATCTGCGCACACAAATAAATTATTAAATTTAGAAGTAGTGCGAAGATCAACTGATTTATATTCATTGAGAAAATTGTATGATGAAATAGCGATACAAATAAGAAGTTTAGAATCATTGGATGTGAAAACATGCCAATATGGTTGTTTGTTATTACCAATTATTTATAAATGTATACCAAATGATCTGTTATTACAATTTCATAGAGAACAGTGCGAGAAAAAAGATGTTTGCGTAAATGATTTATTGTTGTTCCTTAAGCGCGAAATCGAAGCGCGGGAAAAGGTTGTTAATGTTACATCTGTCAGTTTGGAGATTAAATCTCATGAAAATAAATTCAAACAAAATTCTTCTAAACCTTTTCTTCAAGCAAAAAATAGAAATCCTTCAGCATTTACATTAAATACAATTACAGAAAACCTTTGTCCTTTTTGTTCTCAGAAACATGAAGCAAATTTGTGTAACTTAAATTTTGAAGAAAGAAAACAATCTTTATCGAAACAAGCGAAATGTTTCCGATGTTACAAACGATTTCATAAGAGTAAATTTTGTAAAAATTCTAATATTCGTTGCACTCTTTGCAATTCAAAAGCTCATCAAAATTCTCTTTGTAATAAAAAGGTAAAAGAAAGGTCATCAAAGGAAAATAAAATTGACCTTGTTTCAACTGAAGGGGATGAAATAGGGGAAAAGCAAAATACGCAGTATGAAAAAATAACTGTTTCTTCACTTTGTTGTAAGCCAGATGAATATGTTTATTTTCAAACTTTAAAGGAAATAATGATTGGGAAAGATAAAAATATTAATGTTCGTATCTTGCTAGACAGTGCGTCGCAAAGTACGTTTGTCGGAAAAAATTTGTCAAAGCATTTAAATTTAGAGGTGACAGGACAGGAATCATTAAATATCCATGCTTTTGCTGGTACGAAACCTATTGTTAATAATCATAATAGAGTTAAGATTTTCTTAAAGGATAAATTTTCTGACAATGTAATATGTCTGGAATCATTAGAAACAGAGAAAATTTGTTCAGATATAATACGTGTGCCCCAAGTTCAGAATTAAATGAAAAAATAAAAGAAATGGGTATACAGTTGTCAGTTGTTTCAAATGAATTAAGTGATGGGGAGAATAAAATAGATTTGCTGATTGGTAGCGACTACTATTGGTCAATTATGACAGGGAAGTATAAACGCATTTCACCAACTCTTGTTTTGAATGAAACTAAACTAGGTTGGACACTTCATGGGAAGTTCTCACAAGGAAGGTCTCCATACGGGCATACTCAGAAAAATTTGAAAAAATTACAGAATGTTCTTCTCATATAGTTATATATGTTTATAAAAAAAATTTCGGCGGAACCTCCTTATAACGTCCGTAAAAAAATAATAAAATTTCGTTTATTTGGCGATTTATCTCCGGTTGGCGAAAAAACGAAATTTTGAAAAATACGCTTTTATGCTTCGAATACTTTTTAAAGATAAAACTTTCTATGTTCAATTTATTTAAATAAGTTTAGTTTAAATAATTTTAGTTTTGCATTTTTACTTTACTTTAAGTGTAATTTTGTCATATACGTTTATATGTACTTATAACAAAATGAAATTAATATATTTTATCATTTAAAACACAATTTAAATTGATTAAAATTGTTCCAAATTGAAAAATACACTGTTAAAAATCTGCTGCATTTTGTTGCAACGCACTCCCTTGCTTGTATAGAAAACGGTTACTTGGCCGTGAAATGGAGCTTTCTCATTGGTTGGAATAGAGATATTATATACAAGCGGTGGAGTGCGTTGCAACAAAATGCAGCAGATTTTTAACAGTGTATGACACGGTCAATTCACCGTACTAGGGAGCATTCTCATTGGTCAGAAGAGAGATATTCTATAAAAGTAGTGGAGTGACGTTGCAGTAAATGCTGCAGATTTTTAACAATGAAGTCAATTAAAATCAATTTTCAGATGCGTTAAAATCGTCTGTTTTTGGCGACGAAATGCACTACTCGCCAAATCCCGCGTCGCTTTCAGCTTTTCACGCCAATTATTCCAAACTATTTTATTTTTTTACATATCTAATAATGTAATTCCGCCGCTAATTTTTACTGATCCTTTATTACCTACATGAGTAGTTTAATTCGTGTTTTTTTCAAAAAATTCTGAGTATGCCCCCAATGGAGACCTTCCTTGTCAGATGAAGTTAATGTAAATAATTTAGTGGGTGCTATGTATATATCTATTTGGGATAATAACGAAGATGATAAAATGTCAATTCAACTTGAAAAATTTTGGACTATAGAAGGGTTAGGGATCCAGGAAGGTAATACAAATAAAGATTTGTGTGATAATCAAATATTAGAACAATTTGAAATTTCTATTCAATTTAAGAATAAAAGATATGAAGTTAAATTACCTATGAAATATGACAATGTTGATCTTCCGAATAATTATGATGTTGCCAAAAAGAGATTTAATAATCTAATTAAACGATTTGTAAATAATCCTGCATTATTTAAGGAATATAAAGAAATTATTGATGAATATAAGGCTTTAGGAATAGTAGAAATTGTTGAACCGCAAGAAATAAATTCGCCGAATGGTAATTTGACCTATTACTTACTCTACCACCCTGTAATTCGAAGGGACAAACAAATAACCAAATTGCGCATTGTTTTCGATGCCTCATCTCATGCTCCTTCTGAACCTTCTCTAAATGATGTACTCTTCCCAGGTTCCAATTTGAACTCAGATTTATTTGATTTAATTTTGCAATTTCGAAGCAATAAAATTGCCGTAGTGGCAGACATTGAAAAGGCTTTCTTACAGATAAGTCTTGCTGAAAGTGATAGAGATATGACCCGTTTCCTGTGGATCGAAGAACTCCCTCTAGATAAAAATTCCCCAATGAACTTTATAAATATGAAAATGTGCCGTGTATTATTCGGCGTCACCTCGAGTCCATTTCTGTTAGGAGCTGTAATTAAATATCATTTGAAGAGGTATGCAACTTTATATCCGGAAACTTGCTCTAAAATTGACTCTTCCATGTACATGGACGATTTGTTGTTAGGAGCACATACGGTTAATGAAGCTTTAAAAATTTCAAAGGAATCTTTAGCTATTTTTCAACAAGCAAATATGTTCTTACGAAAATGGCAAAGTAATTCTACCATTTTAAAGGAAAATTTAAAATCTTTAGATATGAATGTTTGCGCTGATACATCAGCTGATACATCAGCTAATACAACACCATTTAAAATTTTAGGGTTAATATGGGATACTGAAGAAGACATTTTTAGATTAGATAATCAAAGTCTGTTAGAATTTGTTCTTGTCAAGATAAGGCCAAAAGAACCATAATTCGAGCAGCTGGAAGAATTTTTGACCCTGTTGGGTTTTTATCACCATTTACGATTTTAATTAAAATGATTTTTCAATCATTATGGGAACATGGTATCGATTGGGGTCAGAATTTGCCAGAACATTTAGAGAAAAAATGGGATAACTGGTGTGCACAGATTCCATATCTTAGTAAAATAAAAATTCCAAGATATTATTTTCAGGAAATAGACAGATATGACAATGTAGAAATTCACTGTTTTAGTGATTCAAGTATTAAGGCCTATGGAAGTGTTATATATCTGAGATATAACAACAATAATAGTATAAAGACAAGTTTTGTTACATCAAAAAGCAGACTAGCTCCCATAAAGAAGTTAACCTTGCCCCGCCTCGAATTGATGGATGCTCTGATTGGAGCTAGACTTGGAAAGCGGGTACCCAGCAAAGAGAAAATTACTGGCCAGCAGCAAGATAGGTGCTGGCAATGGTGGAGAAGTGCAGGCTAATAGTCTACCACTGCATGACCACTGCTGGACAGCTTCAGTCAACTTTGCTGCTGGAAATAGTAAGGCAAAATTCTGATCGGCCTCCGTTTTATTTCATGCGCTGGCCCACCACACGATCGAAGTGCAGGAACTTTTGCAGTATTATTGCTGGGAACCTTTACACTAGGTGGCGTTGTGAATATCGAAGACAAAAAAAAATAATCTTAAATCTGATTTTCTAAGTTACAAATGACTTCGGTTTTCATAATTCACACATTTGAGAATCAGCGTATAACATGTAATGATTTCTATTTGGCTTTAAAGATCAGGAAGGTAAATCGCAAAAGAAACAAACTTAAAAAAATCTAATAAGAACAGGGGAGGTGTGAAAATCCATAGCATACGCTGATGGCATCAGTGCTCGTCCGATCACAAAATCCAAACAGCATCGAACGCGGTTAGTACTTGGGAGGGTCAACCGTTTTCACTTGGCGCAATCTGAATATATTCGAATGATTCTATATAGTTATTTGTACATACTGCTTTCGATTAAATTAGCTTATAGAAAAATGGTCTTGAATTCTATAATACTTTTCATATAGATTTTTTATAAGAATTTTTTGTAAGGGTGCCAATTGGGTATCTGCTCATAGTAAAAAAAAAAAAAAAAGTCTGATAGTTTGCCATTGTATAAACACTGCAGGATAAGTGATGGTGCTGGATTAAAAGTGCTGGTACAGCAAAGGAATTGCTGTATGATAGGTGTTACACTGAAGAAAGACTGATGGATTGAAGTAATGTCATGGCATACCATTGCTGGCCTGCTGTTGGCCATCACTGATGGGCCAGCTGCATTTCGCACGGACACTTTAGTACTGGTTTAAGTAATGGCACCATTGCACTTTACCGCTGATGGCACAGGTGGCTGCCATCATTTTTCCAGCTGATGGCCCACTGTTTCTTTCTTTGCTGGGTAATGTCTGTTCTCAAGATAAGTGAAGACAAAGTACATTATTGGAGCGATTCAAATATCGTGCTTCACTGGATCAAAAGTTCGTCAAGTACTTGGAAGCCATTCGTAAGCAACAGAACGTCAGAAATACAAAGTTTAACAGATCCGAAGAACTGGCGACATTGTCCCGGTAGTTCAAATCCTGCTGATCGACTCACAAGAAGACTCTCACTTCTCGACCTCGAAAAAGATGATCTGTGGTGGTCAGGGCCTCCATGGTTAGTTAAAGATTCAAAATTATGGTACAAAGAAGACAGAGAAATAGATGAAGATATGAAACAACTAGAAGCTAAAAGAAATGCGATTTTCCAAAATGTTTGTTCATCAGAACACCAGAAGCCACTTATAGAAATTGAGCGTTTCAGTTCCTTCTTGAAGGCAGTTAGAACATTGGCAAGAGTTAGAAGATTTATTTTCAATTTAAGAAATTCAATCAAGCGTAAAGATACATTATCTGCTGAAGAATTGAAAGAAGTTGAAGAATTATTAATCAAAGAAGTACAAATGAAGAATTATAAGGAGGAAATTGAGTCATTAGAAAAAGGAAACTGTGTTAAGAAAACATCACGAATTTATTCCCTGTGTCCAAACTTGGATGAAAATAAAATTTTACGAATAAAAACCAGATTTAATGAAGGCTCCTTTGATTCGAATGAGACCAACCCAATCACATTGCCGAAGAACGGAAAATTAACAGAATTGCTAAATATGCAAGAACACAGAAATTTGCTGCATAGTGTAGTTTCTTTAACGCTTGCACAAATCCGGAAGAAATTTTGGATTCCACAAGGAAGACAATCTATCAGAAAGAATCTAAGAAAATGTCTAATTTGTAGAAGATACAACGCAAAGGCAGCTGACCAGCTAATTGGGCAACTTCCGAAAGAAAGGATCTCACAATCCTCTGCGTTTACCATTATAGGATTGGATTTTGCCGGCCCAATATTCATCAAAACAGATAGTAAAGAGACGTCAAAATCCTACATTGTACTGTTCACCTGTGCCGCAACAAGAGCAATACATTTGGAAGCAGCCAGGGATATGACTACAAAGTCCTTTATGATGTGTTTTCGTCGGTTTATTTCAAGACGCGGAAACTGTAAAATAATTTTTTCTGATAATGCATTAAGTTTTAAAGCTGCCGACAAAGAACTACAACAATTGGAAAAAATCATTAAAGATCAAGAACTTCAAGACTTCATATCAAACAAAGGCATTATATGGAAATTTATCATCGAGCGTGCCCCATGGTGGGGAGGCTTTTACGAAAGACTCGTAAAAAGTGTAAAAGAACCCCTAAGAAAAATTTTGGGAAGAACTCTCATCACATTTGAAGAATTGGCTACAATTCTGACAGAAATAGAAGCCGTAATAAACATGAGACCTCTTACGTATACAACAAGGGATTTTGGCGAGCCAGAGCCACTTACACCGGCTCACTTTCTTCAACTCGGAAGAGGAAACATTAGTTTTCCACTACATTTTGCCGAATTAGAGAATAAAATATCTACCCGAGAGACATTATTCAGAAGAAAAAATATATCAAACCACCTTGTTGAAACAGCTGTGGACTAAATGGAAGGAACAATACTTGCTGAACTTAAGATCGATCCATCAATTTAAAATTCCTGAGAGACACAAAAATCTAAAGATTGGAGATGTCATCTTAGTGGACGGTAGTGCTAAATCTAAACTTTTGTGGAACTTAGGAGTAGTTAAGGAAGTGATTCTTGTCAGAGACCAGCTAATTCGAGCTTGCATGGTAAAGACTGCTCATGGACTGCTAAGAAAACCAGTTCAACTTTTGTATCCTTTTGAACTAGATTGTTGAATGTTAATTGATTTCAATATTTGAAATTTAAATTAATTACTTTTTTTAACTAATGTTTGAATATAAATGTGATTTATTTCTTATTATAAATTCATAGTTAAAATACGTTTTTTATGTGTGTATTTTGCAATTGTTAATTTATCCATTTAGAAAAAAGGTTTCATTTTGTATAATTATGCTTTATTTCAAATTGAAAGGATTATTGAGATGTTAACAATAGTATTTAATTTGTTTATATTATGTATATATTTAGTTTATTTTATTCAGGTAAATATCTGACCAGATACGTTCATGTAGCTACATGTTATTGAAGTGTCATTTTTTATTTATATTAATCATGATGTTATTTTATTGTTTAATGCTTTATATGTCAACATCTGAAAATTGAAATTTCTTTTCTGTTTTATTATTTGAGTTATGATTTAAATTAATGTTTATTGTAAGAATTTAATTTTATTGATTTATCATTATGTACTTTCATGAGTCCAGGTGGTGAGTGTGTGGAGAATCATGTTTAACCCCAAGAGGGCGATGAAAGTTTGATCTTAGTACACCTGGCAACCCTCCTGGATTCACGATATTTTTTGTTTTGTTTATGTTTCAGAGCGAGAAAAGAATTATTACGAGATGCGATGGCAGTCTTGATAGAAGAATTGTTCTAAAATATATTGAATTTAATGTAAATAATTGTAACATATGTGTATATAAGAATGTAAATAGTTTCTTCCAATTAAAAAGAAGTAAGAAGATGCCCGTTTTGAAATTACTATTGAATAAGTGTTAATCGTCTAAATAAAATTTGTGTTCGACAGCCACTGAACCATCCGACGCGACATGTGAATTCTATCGTTGAAGGCATAATGTGTATGGCACTGAGTGTATGTCACCACATCTTCGGTTCACTCAAAAAACCCCTGAAAGGATGAAGATTTGCCAACAAATTTTCAAGGGCAGCTTGGATCTTTATTTTCTTTGAAAATCACCGTCTCTTCAAATATTTCTTGAGTGAACTGAAGATGTGATGACATACATTTCGTGCTATGCATATTTTGCATCTGACGATAGAAATCACGACCACTCAACTTTTCCGCTGTTAAAAGTTGCTCGATCGCGCGTTGACACTGTTCGGAAACATCGCTGATGCAAACAATGATTTGCTCCCATGCTATCATACACTCAACTTGCGAGATCTGACGATATCACATGCATTCCAAGCCCTCTACGGTCTCTATAGGAGCATGCGCAGTCATGTTTCTCTTCAAATGGCGGAGTTATTACAGCAGTGTCACTTTCATTTGGGTTTATATAAGCTAGTTTTAAGTGCTGAAAACGGATGCAGTTTTTTGTTGTTTTCCTTTATTGCTGAGGCTCGCACAGTGTGCTCCACTGAGTCCTTGAGGTTTCGTCTATACTTTTCAGGGATTCCGGGAAAGTGGTTCAGGCGTTCAAGGGAAATAAACAAAGCATGAAAAAGTTAGCTTATTACAAGGGAAAATTTTTTCATAAGTAGGGTAACATCCCCAGTAATTGGCACATTAAGAATTTGTCGTTAAACTTACTTAAATTTTCATTACAAAGAAATAAGCTATTTGCTTGGAAATATTTTTAAATCAAAGAATGCATACCTGTGCATCTATTTTGCCCACTAAAAGCAAAAAAAAATTGAAAAAGTATTTTTATAAAAATATATTTATAAAAAGTTGCTGAAATCACCAGTAATTGGCACCTAGAGCACCAATGTATGACACCTTGTGATCCAGTAATTGACATATGTTTATATTTAAAAAAAAACTTTACATTTTGCATTGGGTTTAATCGCTTTAAATTAATTTACTGTAGATGAAGATGTCATATTTCAGGTTTTTGAGAGTAAGAATCAGCATATTAGTCTGAAATGTGAACAATTTAAAACAATACAATATACTTACATTAATACCCAGTAATTGTCATGCTGTCCCCAGTAATTGTCACATGAAGCTTTAATGGATTCTAATTACTGATAAAATTTATATTTTCAAATAAAAACAAATGATAAACAAAATTAGTCTATAAGTTTAAAAGCACTTCCAAAATAAATGGTTTAATCTCAAATTCCTTGCGAATTCCTTGTAATTGGAATAGGTGTCAATTACTTGGAACTAGCAAAATTGAAGCACCATTAATTGGCAACTACCATTAATTCAGAAATCCAAATATTTGTGTCGAAAATACTTTTACACAATTAAAGTAACCCTTTTTAACTAAACAAAACTGTTGTCAAATAAAATTTAAAATATATTATAAATCAGATAATAATGAATTGAAAAGCATGCCTTCCTTAAGCCAAAGAAGAAGAATTTGCAACAAAATGGCTAATTTGATACAAGTCGTACTTGTTTCTCTTTCCTAGGCTCTATTGTCATCTTGTAAAATAAATCAAAGTTATAATCTTTAACGTAAATGAGCATATAACTGATATATGGTCTTGAAATTTTAAAAGACTGGATATAAATCTTTTTTTAGGACATGTTTGTAAAATGTGCCAATCACTGGTGCATGCCAATTACTGGGGGTGTTACCCTATATAGGAATACTTGTGTGTGTTTGTGTGTATCAAAAATAAGTATACATCTATCATTGAAAAATACCATAATATATATTCAAAAATCATATAAAAATTTGCATTATACAAGTATTTATTTTCTTTATAATATTTTGGATTTGAACTACCTTATGTTATGTTTCTGCATTTAATGTGTTTTAAATTCAATTCAAGTATTTATTTTCTTTATAATATTTTGGATTTGAACTACCTTATGTTATGTTTCTGCATTTAATGTGTTTTAAATTCAATTCAAAATCAGCTACAAGAAATAGTATTCTGAATCGAATACACAATATGAATCGAAACAACAAAGTCGCTTCAGTGCTGTTATCTGCGCTTGCCGAACAAAAGTGAGAACAGTTTTGTTCTTTGGAGCTCCGCATATTCATATGTTTATATTGTATGTGAATTTGCCCTTGTGTATATTGTATATACATACATTTTTTATGCAACAAATTTCTGTAATCTGTTTATGTTATTTGTATATTTAATTTTTCTATAGTATTTTTCATAGTAAACCACTGTTTGCCGATTAAAACGCCTTTTTTTGTAACATCTTGTGTCATTTGGTAAATCCCCTATTAGATTCGTATGGGTTGTGTATGTAGTTTTCATTTTTCTTTTTGTAATTTCAATATCTTCTGTCTGTTAATTGTTTTAATTATTCTTAGTTATTTAAATTTTCTATGTTTTTTGCATAGTTGTGCTTAAATTTTATATCAATATATGTTGCCAAAAACGCATTTGTTAACATCTTGTATCACTTATAGAGGTCTGCACGGGCCCGGTCCTGGCCCGTGGCCCGTACCCGGCCCGGCGGAATCGTTTCGAATTTTCTAACGGGCCGAGCCGGGCCGGCAGATTTAGAATATTTTTTTTCAACGGGCCGGGCCGGGCCGGCAAAAAATTTGAACGGGCCAGACGGGCCGGGCCGATAAAAAAATTTTTCGGGCCTATCGGCCCGTTCTGTAGATTTAAGCAGAAACGATAAAATATGAGCTATTTTCAACGAAAATGGTTTTAACGAGAATAAGTATAAATGTGGCCATACTAGTTTGACAGCATCAATATAAAAATGCACAGTGTATCGGCATCGGAGAATTACATTATGTGTAACCCGTTTTAATATTTTTTTAGCTGACTCATGCCGGTCCGAGATCACGCTTGCATTATTTTTCTACATATAGACTGGCCGGACCGGTAATAGACTTAATTATTGGCAGAAAACATGATTTGTAAAATTATTAACAGCGATAAAGAACTTATGTTGGCTTAGTCTTCGGATATATACTTCTTGATGATTTTTAAATTAATTTCTCAATAATGCGAAAGTTTGACATATTTTCTGATTAATTTTAAATTGTAAAAGTATAAAAGTGATAAGCTTAACTATTAAAGGGATTTGTAATCGAATAGCGTTTTTCATCTTTGGTAAATAAAATACTTGTATAACCTCGTTGAGATATAATGGTTTCTCAAATGATTGCAGGTTTTTCTCCCTTCCCTTGCTATTGCTTCCGGAAATTCTATTCAAAACGCTAATTATGAGAGTATTTTATTTGCTTGCAGTATTCTTAAATTGCTTGTATCAAAAAATGGATAACGCCATTCGATTATATAGTTTCTGAACAAAGATATCTGCTAATCTTATGCGTTTCTTAGAAAAAAAATGAATTTAGAAATGTATCAGAAAGAAGCTTCTTTGGATTTAAGAATGAATTTGGATTTGAAATCTATAATAAAATGATATAGAAATATATTTATAAATCTTCTTTTATTAAACAGCTTCAAAATTAACGATGTTTTTAGCTTTCTTTCTTTTTTCTTTTATTCTAAGCCATATTAATTTTTTAATGAATCTTTATTCGAATGTTGAAAGCCTAAGAATCTAAGTAATCATTAATGTTGTTAATGTGTATTTGCTGTAAAATATACTGTAAAATCATTCCATAGATATGTATGCAGTATTCTTTAAAGAAATCTTAGTTATATGATAAAAATCTGAATTTTTTAGAAATCGTAGAAATTGTAACGGGCCGGGCCTGAATTCGCTAATTTTTGTACGCTCCGGGCCTAAAATATAAAAATTTAAACGGGCCGGGCCGGGCCGGGCCTGGGCCTGGAAATTCCGGCCCGTGCAGACCTCTAATCACTAAAAAACCCTCTTTAAAATTTTGTTTTTAACTGATCTCTTCATTGGCTAAGATTCTTATGTTATAATGCCACATTTTTCTATCAGATATAAGGCTGTAACAGTTTAAAAATATACATAGTGGTTCTTTACATTTGTCACCACACTAACGATCTAAACTTTTGCTCAACTCTACCCGTTATTTAAAATTTTTGTCACGCCCTGATATGAATTTAACCCCGCCCATATGTCCCATTTTGTTAATAACAGGGCTCGTACGCAACAAGGGAATTCATTGAATTTTAGGTGTTTTCGTACCGGAAATTTCTTAATGCATTGGTCAGTATATCTAAAGATAGATTTCTTTTCATTGAATATGGCAAATATTACTTCATGAAAATTCTGGTTAAAAATGCTTGAAAATCTTTGAAGCGTACGGACCCTATACTAAAATGTTTTCTACTAGTTGCTGTTCTTTTAACATGTGTCGTTTTTAACCGTATATCTATTTTGAAACAAAAATTATGTTGAAAGAAAATTTCTTTCAAAATTATAATTAATAGCTAAATGCTTCAAATAAAATATCGAAATTATGCAAACGATGCTGCTGCTAACAATAGTTCTAGATTTTGCCCCGCCCACTTAAACACTATAACGATGATCTGCTTAAAAATTTATTTTTAAAAAATGGTTTAAAAGAAGAAACTCAGAGGCAATTCGTTTTTGCTACATGTTTATAATTATTAAAAACGTAAAGAAGAGCGAAAAAAGAATCCGAAATCACACGATTCCATTACGGGTGGGCAGAACTAGCGAGAACATGTTATATAATTACTCATGGGCGACTAGGCTAAGTATTTTCTTTCTTTTCGCGAGTAGTCTACTGGGATTATACAGAATTCTCTCTTTTTAAACGAAAACTGTACAACTTTTTTTTCTGTGTTTGTGTGCGGTTTTCTGTCATAAATAATAATAGTTTCACATAAGCCCTAATGCAGTGCGTGACACAGCAGGGTTATCATTTTAATCTTTATTTTTAAACGATTTTTTTTTTTTTTTTTTTTTTTTTTTTGCATTGGATAGCTAAAATCAATCTGTACAAAGGCCGTTTCTTACTTTTTCGAATTTGTTTGCAAATATATTTAATGAGGACGTTTAGATTTTCGGAACCGGTTTCGAAAGTTAAAGCATCGTCATTAGAAGCAAAAATCTCCCATCAAAATCAGAAAAGCAAAAAATGGTCTGCATATAGAACGATTTCAGCTATCCAATGAAAAAAAATGTTTTAAAATATTGAAATGCGACTGAGATATCTTCATAAATTTCTTCTATAGGATTAGAATTAGCGAACAGATATTTTCTCTTGACTAAAGTACCCTTTTAAATAAAGCTATTAAGGGGGAACAATGGGAAATTTAATTTTTAAAAATTCTAGCATGCATTCAGAACTTCTTTATCAAGAAAAGGGCCAAACTGAGAACCTTCACCTTCTCGGTTGAAAACTATTGATACAAACTCTTAGGCAGCAGATCATTGCCTTCTGCATAGGGATTTAAAAAAAACCAAAACATTAATTTGTAAGCCATAGAGTACTGTGGAATTAAGGGGCTCTGCCTTAGAAATTCTTCCCGTTAAAAGGGTTCCGCGAGCCAAAAGTTTAGGAACCATTGCTCTATGGCATAAAAATTCTATAATATGACCTATACTAAAAATGATGTACAAAAATATTTGGTTCTTCTCCAGTATGCAACCAATCACTTTCCATTAAAAAAGAAAAAAAAATCGGAGGGGGCATATTTATTAAAATATCAGCAACTCGTAACTTTAAACTATAAACTTTACAATACATTAACGACAAAAGAAAAAATACGTAATTTCGGACATATATTTACATTACTTTTTCCTAATTATGGTTATCAATTGGCGAATGTTTGAGACGTCAGTTGAAACTGATCTATTATATGTAAGACCCCATCGCAACACTATCCATTTTTTTCTATTTTAATATCATGGCGTTGTGGTTTCAGGACATAATTTGTTATTTTAATGAACGAAATAACTAATAAATAAGTAAAATATGATTACAAATCAGATAAATATCGAATTAAAAAACACTTGATGATATAATAAACACGTGTAACTGTATCTGACATCGAGTGAATGTGACACCAAGAAGATACACTTTTGGTGTTAAATCCTACAGTTTGACACTTTTTAAAATGGAAAATAGTCGACGGAATAATGGAGAAGTACCAAGTATTTAATACATCGAAATCTAAGGTTACTCATAAAATATTATGCGACGATTTTCCCGGTTACATGAATGAAAATGATTGATACTAAATGAGTCAGATAGCCAGAAATGACTTTTAAAAAGAATAACAATGTAGTTTTCCGCAAGCTATCCATAGCTGTTTAATGTTGTTGCTGCTCATTTAAAAGTTTCAAAATATTTGTGACTGAATTACTTTAGAAATAAAGAAACGCACAGTTTCATATGCAATGAACCATTTTTAAAATCCTTGCTGCAATCAAGGCCGAAACTAGAGGGGAGGAAGTTGTAGGGGACATGTGTCGGCTGCTAGAACAAAAGGTGAAAGGGATGCCAAATGAAGATTTTGTTTGTCGTTTTAGTATATAGAACGACAAACAAAATCTTCTTTTGTCGGCCTGTCAGGAAACAAAAACAAGTAAGAAAAATCACGCGTTAAGCACAGATTATAAAGCACTTTCCAACACATCATGAAATCTTTAATAAAACTTCGTTATTTAGGGAAATAAAGGCGTATAGCGAAATATAGCCAAATATGTATTCCAATACTTTTGAACAGCCTTGTATTTGATCTGTCAATTGATATACGTACTATATAATAGGAAAATTTAGTTTAGTAAGAAAATGCAAAGTAGCTTGAAATTTCTTTTTCAGCAATTTATACTATTCGATGGAAACATACTTGAGTACTTTTGTTCAGCCCTATAGTTTACCTTGTACTTTTAATACATGTCAGCATTGAGCTAAAATTTATTTTAAACTAAAAAATTCTTAAAACTACTGAAATCACATACTTATAAATTATCATTCATAGGCGTCCATGTACAAAATTCTTTGCGTGGCCCTGTATATTATTTTATTTATATTCTGCACAAACATCTCTTAGTAAAATGAATGCAGTTCAGCGTAAAAATGCATAACTTATTTAAGAATCACTTTTAAGTAATTTATGCTCATATTCAGTATCGCTGGCGAACTCTTTTGAGTAGCCCTGTATATCAACTATAGCATTTATACACATCATTAGGATGAGCGAAGCGAATCCTCTACTAGGCCACTCAAATTACAATTTGTCGTACACTTTACAAAAAAAACTATTCAATATTTTGACTTCAAATTAAACACAAAAATAAAATATGATCTGTAGATTTGCAGAATATAACTTTTTTTACAGTAAAACGTTAAAAAAATATTATTTTAATTAATTTATTTTACATGCATTTCCAATACGGACGCATTTTAGCAAATAAATAAAAAATGAAACGCGTATATTTTCAGAAAAAAAATATAAATCATGGAGTAAGTGATTATAGATAGAATCACGATTAATTTAATAAATAAAATATGTTTTCATTATTCAGCAAAATCGTTTGCACAAATGACACTTAAACATTTTAAAAGAATTGTATTATGGATTTTTTTTTTTTTTTTTTGTAAAGTGGCAACAAAAGAATTGTAAACAAATAAAATTAATTGTTAAATTTGTTATATAAATGAAAAATTAAAAGAATTGCGTGAACTTGTTGCCTCGATTCAAGCTCTTTATAAATGTACTAAAGGAAAAGTTGGCCGATTCAGAAATGACAAGTGGACTTCAACCATTTCTTACTTTATCATTTGTATCGAAAGTAATGTTACGTTCTTATTTGTGGACCAAAAAAGGTTTAGTGAACGGGACTTTAGACTTTGTTGCACGTATTAAAGAAAATCACAAGCCACCAGACTAGATACCGCGAATAATCATGGATAAATTTGAATACTACAATAATTTAACTTAAAAGAATTGGTGCGTACCAATTCCCCCAATACAGTAGACTCCCTCAAATCCGCACAGCTTGGGACCAGAGATTTTCCGGATTTTAGAATTTTGCGGATTTCTGGTCATTGCTTTGTTTACATTTTTTAAACAGTAATTTGAATGCAATTAATAATCCAATTGAAATTATAATGTATGCTTACAATATAATAAAATATTAAAGTAAGTAATAAACTAAAATAATAAAAAATTAGATCATTTTTAAAATGATTAAAATATTAAAAACAAAGGTCTAATTAATAATGTATGATTAAGTGTTCATTATAAAGATGAAATGTATTTTGAATAAATTATTCAATGAAACTTGCCTCATAAATAATGTACAATACTAATTCAGATCAAAATAATAAAGTAATGAGGTTTTATTCCAGGTTTAGCCACACTTAGTGACAAAGAAAAAAAAAAAAAAGCTTGATTAAGACATATATATTTGGTAAGGTTATGATTATCATTGATAACAGGAACATCTTGAATTTTTTCAGAAATAAATTTATTTTTCCTTCAAGAGAAAACATTAAGACAGTAATAGTAACAAAAATTACAAATTAAAATATATTTGGAATTGATATAAAACAAAAAAAGTAAAATTTTGTCCTTATATCTGAACTGAATGCTTCATTGTTTACATCCGTAAACTATGTGCGGATTTTAGAGAGTTGCGGATTTGAGGGAGTCTACTGCAATTGAATTCTGGAAATATGGAAGCATAAATTGTTTAAGGAAAGAATTTCTTCTGCAGTTAGCTTTTGCTGTTACAATTCATAAATCCCAAGGTTTAACATTAGATGAAGCAGTTGTAGATATTGAGGATATATAGGCACCAGTTGGCTTAAAAACGTACATAACGTTGTCAAGAGTGACAATCCTTCAAAATTAAGCATTCAATAGAAATTTTCCTTGAGAAAAATTCTATAATATCAAAAATTCTCATGCACTAACATGTATAAAAACGAAGAAATTAGACTAAAAAGTTTTACAGTTAAAAATTCATAGTATCGACGAGAGCAGATTTCAAATGTTTTTCCAGAAAATAGGATTTTGAAGAAGTAACTTTCTTCAAGCTTTCTTCAAATATATTATTCTAAAATAGCTATCAAAGATTATTTGATGTTAATTACAAAGATTGGAAACATGCATATTTCAAACAACTTTAAAAAACACCAGTGGCTACTAGAAATTGTAAAAAAAATCTTTAAAAGAATTTTTAGTTGAAAATTTAAAAATATTTTGTAAAAGTTTGCTTCGAAAATATTTTTTTATGCCAGTCTTACATCATAAATAGAAAATTCCTAGGAAATTGATAGTTATTTGGCTGAACTTACATTTGTAGAATTAAAATGCGCCAAAACATAAAATAACGTTTTTGTTTAATAAAGATGCAAAAATAATATTAAAAAATGTTGTTACTTTCAAATATATACTTTATAAAAAAATGCTTCGCGAATCCAAACAAAGCATGGCTTTTGCTAGTATAATGTGCATAGAATTAATGAAACTTCAACCCGCATATCATAATTAAAATGCATTTCATCCATCCATCCATCAGCCATATCGGATACATACACAGTATTTCGGAAAGAATGTACAATTTTAAATCTTTTGTGTATCCCTGTAAATGCTATGTACTTCATATTATGCAAGACAGTATCGTATAATTCGTATAATTTATATTAAGCCTCAGTGACATACATCAAATTTATTATACATGAAACAGTTTAACATATTTGAAATATGTCGCACACCATTCCCCCCTTTATCATTATATAATGGAACTCTTTCGTGTGGCCCTGTAAAGGAATAATAACTATATTTTCACCGTATACTTTATAGAATGCATATTTTAGTGCACCCCGTAAATGCATATAAATTTTAATGTGTTTGACAGGGAGTAACATCTTTAAAATTCCTTTGAAACGATTTTCCCCCATAAACCGTAATGCAGAGGTAAACTTTTGACTGTTCCTGTAAATAAACTAATCATAGTAGAAACTTTACTTTCAATAGGGTTCATGCTGGGTTAAACCTGAATAACGTCCAAAAATTTCATGGCAATCCGAGTATATGTAAGAGAGTTAGAGCGCGGACAGACTGCCAGACAAACCGAATGCATAAGCACTTTTCAACTTTGTTGGAAAGTGCTAAAAATGTAATTAAACCCAAAAAGTACAAAAGCTCAACATTAGACATAAACCTCAGGTATCCCATGAAAAAATAATTTAAATGTAATAAAATGCAAGTGAGATATTTACGAAGAAAATTCTCATAGATTAAATATTAGCTTGTTAATGGGTCAATCCATTTCAAGTGGTCCAGAAAATATTTTTTTTTTTTTTTTTGGTCGCTCGACCATTTTTAAAAAATCTGAAATTTTTTGCACAATAACCCTAACATGACGGAAGTTCAAAATGACCGTTATTTTAATTTTACTATTTTTTGTTTGTGCATGGCGGCCATCTTTGTTTCATCGTGTTCAGCGATTTTCTCAGATACTAGGATACACAAAATTGTAAATATCTCGTCTTTTATTTTTCCAATTAAAATGGGGTTTGAAACATTTTGTTCAGAATAAAATAGGCTAAATGTACAGTAGTAGAATAATTTTGAAAAATAAATTTTTACATGTGAAATTTTAGAAAAAATTTAAGATTTTTTCCAAAATCTGTCCATTTGCAAGAAGAAATTTTTTATGCAAGGAAAACTGGAAACCTTACACAATTTTTTGTACAAATAGGTCAAAAGTGCGTGTACTCATACACCAAGTCCCAGATCTGGGAGTTAATTTCTCTTTGCGAAAAAAATTCCGAAATTCTTCAAAAATTCAAAAATCGTACATTTTAGGCTTTGATATCTCTGCTGGGGCACGAAATAAAAATCTGAAATTCTGGCTTTTGATAGTATTGTGTAGTAATGTGCAAAAAATTTCAAGAAGGAGATTTGACTACAAGCGGAGATATGACATGGACAATATGTGAAAACAATACTGCCAAACTATTGTAACCTACTATGTAATTGTTCAAACTTCCAAAATTTTAAATTAATTATTTATGGTACAAAGTTAAATGTTAATTACAAATATCTTCTTTAAATGCGTCTGTGTTATTTAAACAATTCAGAATGTATGCTAAGCCAATACACTATTTGTCCAGAGGAACAAACCTACTAAAAATGCTATTGAAACAATTTTACTCGGTACACATTTCAGGAAAAGTAAATTTCAGACAATGGGTTGCAACTGATCGAGTTGACATGGTTTCAATAATTAAACCTAGAGAATTTCATTCAAGTTAACAAGGGATGACAAGACTTGGGTGGCTTCAAATAAAATTTTGAGAAAGAACAGCTTGATGGACTGACACCAGTAATTGGTCGAACTCATAACATCTCTCGTAAATAGTGTTAAGCTCTTTGTTGAACATATGTAGTATCTTTGTAAATAAAACATTTATTATTAAACTGTTTTCAACAAACGATATTTTCTGTGTAAATATTGTAATAAATGAGACTATTCTCATTTCTCCTAATGTACTCATAATAGCATTTCTTAACATTTTTTAATCCCCGTATCTCAGCTTATAGTCAAATCTCCTTCTTGAAAGTTTTTGTACATAACACTACTACACAATACTATCAAAGGTCAGAATTTCAGATTTTTATCTAGTGCTCCACCAGAGATATCAAAGCCTAAAAAGTGCGATTTTTGAAATTTTTGACGAATTTCGGAATTTTTTTCGCAAAGAGAAATCAACTCCCAGATCTGGGACTTGGTGTATGAGTACACGCACTTTTGTCCTATTTGCAGAAAAAATTGTGTAAGGTTGACCGTCTTGTTCAACAATTACATAGTAGGTTACAATAGTTTGGCAGTATTGTTTTCAGATATTGTCCATGTCATATCTCCGCTGGTAGTCAAATCTCCTTCTTGAAATTTTTTGCACTTAACATTACTACACAATACTATCAAAGGCCAGAATTTCAGATTTTTATCTCGTGCCCCACCAGAGATATCAAAGCCTAAAAAGTGCGTTTTTTGAAATTTTTGACAAATTTCGAAATTTTTTTTGCAAAGAGAAATCAACTCCCAGATCTGGGACTTGGTGTATGAGTACACGCACTTTTGACCTATTTGTACAAAAATTGTGTAAGTGTGACAGTTTTCCTTGCATGAAAAATTTCCTCTTGCAAACGGATAGATTTTGGAAAAAATCTTAAATTTTGTGCTAAAATTTCACCTGTAAAATTTTATTTTCCAAAATTATTCTACCCCTATACATTTAGCCTATTTTATTCTGAACAAAATGCTACAAACCCCATTTCAATAGGGAAAATAAAAGATGAGATATTTACAATTTTGTGTATCCTAGTATCTGAGAAAATCGCTGCACACGATGAAACAAAGATGGCCGCCTGTTAAACCTATTGTCCATGTTTTTTCATTTTATTTTTTATCCTTTCACCTTGAATGCTCGTGACATTTTTTTTTTGGCATGTGATGTAACGTGAAAAGAAATTGTATTTTCTAATGTTTTAAAAATTCTTATGGAAAAAGGTATAAGGTTTACCGGTAAATAAATTATTAGTGCTGAAGAAGTTTATTTACTTCTTTCTTTTATGTTTTTTTTATATTTTAAAGTAGTAATAGGCGTCCGCATTGTATTTAGAAAGCTGGGGTGTTAAAATAACATCTTTTGAACGCTTTATCCAACATTCTGGCGTTTCGCGACAGGACTGTTTATTAAATTTATTCAAAAGAAAATGTTTCAAGCCGTGAAAAATTTTAAAAAGGCTGATTTGAAGTTTGTAGCAGAAGAGATTGGGGAAATTATTCCTCAAGAGTACACCATCGCAACTCTAAAGCAAATCATTTTAAATAGCGAAGAATACAAAATAGATCCTGCTTTTGTACAAGAAATTTTATCTAACGCTGTTGCTGAGAGAAAGGAAAATGAAGAGTTAAAGAAGTTAGAAGAGTTAAAGAAGTTAGAATTAAAGGAAAAGTTAGAGCAAGAAATTGAGCTAAGAAAGCTAGAATCGGAAATTGAGTTAAGAAAGCTAGAATCGGAAACTGAGTTAAGAAAGCTGGAATTAGATCATCAATTGGAACTAGCTAAAATTCAATCTCAAGGACAAATACAAAATGAATATATTTCAAGTGATTATGATATGAATAATTCAAAACGAAAATTTACTTTACCGAAGTTAGAATTTCGCCAATTTGATGGTGATTTAAAGGAATGGTTGCCGTTCTGGAGTCAGTTTGAGCAGATTCATAATGATCCTGATATTGCACCAGAAAATAAATTTCAATATTTGATCCAAGCAACAGTCACTGGATCTAGAGCACGTGAAGTTGTTGATAGCTTCCCGCCAACAGGTACCAACTATGCCAAAGCTATTGAGAGTCTTAAAGCTCGTTTCGGCAGGGAAGATCTTTTGGTAGAAGTGTATGTCAGAGAATTGTTAAAATTAATCATTTCTGTTCAATCAAAAGGAAAATTTTCTATTACAACGTTATATGATAAACTTGAATCGTATTTACGAGCTCTTGAGACGCTAGGAGTCACAATTGATAAATGCGCTTCAATTTTATATCCAATGGTAGAATCTTGTTTTACAACTGATTTTTTGAAAGCGAGGAATCGAACCTATACGACTCCCGTTAGTTCTGATGCAAAAGAACGTCTGGATAATTTAATGATGTTTCTCAAATCTGAAGTTGAAGGTGATGAAAGAATTAATTTAGCTGTATCAGGTTTTGGTTTAGCGAAAAAAGATGATGCAAACTTTAGAAAAAATAAAGGTTACAACGAGCCTACTAAGCATTTACCAACTGCTGCTACCCTCTTAACAACTACTTCAAAACCAGAGTTAAGAAAAAATTGCGTTTTTTGCAACGGAAGACATCTGAGTTCAGAATGCTTTTCGGCACGAAAGATGACTTATAATGAAAAGCAGAATATATTAAAGGATAAAAAATGTTGCTTTTTATGTTTGGCAACGGGTCACACAACGAAGCAATGTAAAGCTATCTTGAAGTGTTTCGTTTGTGATAAAAGACATGCGTCTGTGATGTGTCAAATGCTAGATAAAAACAAGCCAAATGAAAAGAAAGAGGAAGAAAAGTCGTCTGGAAAAGAAGTTAATATGGCTAATTTTAATAGAAATCCTAAAGTATTTCTTCAGACGCTCAAAGCAAAAATCCTTTCTGACAACAAGAAGAAAGATGTTCGACTAATTTTAGATTCAGGTTCTCAAAGGTCGTACATTTTATCACAACTAGCCGAAGAAATGGACTATCTACCGCTTCGAGAAGAAAAGGTTACGCATTCTCTTTTTGGCGGAGTCACAACAAAGGATTATAATCATCGTTACTACAAGGTAAGATTAAGTGATTTAAAGGAAAATTTTAAATGTAATTTTGAAGTATTGGATCAAGACATTATATGTGAAAATGTTTTGCCTGTAGAAAATGGATCCTGGTTTAAAGAATTATCGAGAAAAGGCATCACTTTGACGGATGTTGGTAAGACTCCTGAATCTATTCAAGTACTGATTGGAGCCGATGTAATGGGAAAATTACTGACAGGTCGTAGAGAAATACTCTCGTCAGGATTAGTTGCATTAGAAACATATTTGGGATGGACCTTAATGGGAAAAGTACCACAAGATAATACATCTAAAGATAACTTAGCTTTATCAGTTACGTCTATGTTCGTAAAGGAAGCAGAAATTGCCGATTTATGGAAATTGGATTTACTAGGAATACATGATCCGATTGAAAAACAATCTAAAATGGAAATTGATCGTCAGGTTAAAGAACATTTTTTACAGACAGTAAGAATGAATGAAGATAATCGTTATGAAGTTTCTTTGCCTTGGTCAGAAGACACACCACCTCTACCAGATAATCTGAGTTTAGCCAAGAAAAGATTAATTAATGTTACGAACAAGTTGCTTTCCGATAACCTTTATCAAAAGTATGAAGACGTGCTTCTAGGGTGGCTTGATGATAAAATAATTGAAGAAATTCCACAGTCTGAAATGAATCGTTTTGGAAACTACTTACCTCATAGACCAGTGATAAAAGAAAACAGTACAACCCCCATTCGTCCAGTGTTTGACGCATCAGCAAGAATGCAAAATCACCCGTCTTTGAATCAATGTTTACATTGTGGCCCAAATCTTATTGAATTAATTCCTGACATTCTCTTAAGATTTAGAAAAAAGAAATTTGGTGTTGTAGCTGATATCAAGAAAGCATTCTTACAAATAGCTGTTCGTAAGGAAGATCGAGACTATTTGCTTTTTTTGTGGTGGAGTGATGTAGAAGAAAGAAATATTAAAATGTTTCGACACACTAGAGTTGTATTTGGAGTCAAAAGCTCTCCTTTTCTTCTTGCTTCCGTCATCGAATATCACATTAAAAACGATGAAGAATACGACACCAATTTTAAACAGCAGATGCTAAGAAGCTTTTATGTTGACAATGTCGTTGCTAGTGTCCAAACAAAGGAAGAATTGGAAAGGTTTATTACCGATTCTAAGTCTCTTATGGCTAAAGGTGGATTTGACTTGAGAGGTTGGGAACAGACAGAAGACAGAAATAATAGCGAAAATAGTGAAGATACTACTGTATTGGGATTACAATGGAACAGATTTCTAGATGTTTTAAAAGTTAACGTAAGCTGGATAAAAGATATAAATATAGAAAAAATAACAAAACGAGTCATGCTGTCAGTTGCACATAAAGTTTTTGATCCAGTTGGCTTCACTGCTCCTGTTATGATATGTCCCAAGATGATGTTACAGAAAACATGGAAAGAAGGAATCTCATGGGATGAAGAAATCACTGGTGATATAAAAAACGAATTTATTGAATGGTTTCGTGAATTAAATGTTTTACAAGAAATTCAGATTCCTAGATATATTCAATTCATCCCAGAGAATTTAAAAGCTTGTACCCTTCATACATTTTGCGATGCAAGTCAGTATGCGTATGCTACTGTTATATTTTTAAGGGTAGAAAATAAAGATCGTATAGAATTATTCCTCCTTGCTGCAAAATCCCGCATCGGTCCATTGAGATGTGTAACTATACCTAGAATGGAACTTTTAGCTGCTTTGATTGGTGCTAGATTGACTAAATCAGTAACTGACGCAATGGGCTGGGAAGATATGGAAAAATACTTTTGGAGCGATTCCACTACAGTGCTTGCATGGATATCCAGAAAAGAAAATTGGTCTGTTTTTGTTAGAAATAGAGTTCAAGAAATTAAAAGATTGAGTGATCCGATTTTATGGAAACATATACCTGGTGAAATTAATCCAGCAGACCTGCCATCTAGAGGGTGTAAAGCAAAACAGCTGGTGTCTCTCAAATGGTGGGAGGGACCACATTGGCTTAAAGATGCTGAAGAATATAATAAATACATGAATTTCACCTGTCAAAACATAAACGAAGAAGAAATTGAAAAAGAAAAATTGAAATCTACAAAATTACTTGTAAATGTTGATGAAAGTACAGACAGAAACTGGTACTACCGATATTTTTCCAGTTATGAAAAAATTGTTCGTCTTGTTGCTTGGATACTTCGTTTTAGATATAATTCTTGTAATCCAAAGGAGCAGGTCAAAGGAGAATTGACAAGTCAAGAATTTAAGAGCGCAGAGACGAAGATAATTTGGATGCTACAAAAAGAATATTTTTCGCATGAAAATGAGAGGAGATTGAAAACTTTGGAGACGTTTAAGGATGACCTAGGCATAATACGTGTAAAAACTAAAATTATGTACAGAAAAGACAGTTTAGATTTCCTCACACCTATGGTTGTTCCTTCAGATCACGAAGTTGTCAGACGATTAATTTTATATTACCACCGCAAAAATTGTCATGCAGGTCCTCAGATTCTTTTAAATTTGCTTAGAGAAAAATACTGGATTTTGAATGGAAGAAGAACCGTAAGCTCTGTTTTATCAAAATGTACCATCTGTAAAAGATTTAATTCGAAGAATTTAGAATCATCACCAGTTTCTCTACCAGAAAATCGAGTCAAAGATGCAGCAGTTTTTCAGATTGTCGGCATTGATCTAGCTGGCCCTCTGTTTCTTAAAAATAAGCAGAAGAGTTGGGTTGTCTTATTTACCTGTGCCATTTACAGAGCTGTGCATTTGGAACTTGTGACTTCAGCTTCTACAGAGGCATTTTTGATGGCACTGAGAAGATTTGTATCTCGTAGAGGAAGATGTTCTATTATATATTGCGACAACGGTTCCAATTTTGTTGGTGCCGCCAATTTTTTAAAAAGATTGAACTGGGATCGCATATTGAAGCATGGAGCAATAAATTCTATCACATGGAAATTTAACCCCCCGACGGCTGCTTGGTGGGGCGGATGGTGGGAGAGGCTCATCAGATTGATGAAAGATCTATTAAAAAGAGTTTTAGGACAAGCTTGTTTGAACTATGAAGAGATGATAACTGTATTGGCTGACTGTGAAAGCATTATAAATTCACGACCATTAACTTACATGTCAGAGAAAGAGTCCATCAAACCCATATCTCCGGACATGTTTCTGAAAGATATTCATGAATGTGGTTTACCAGATGTTGATGTGGTTGAAGAAAGTTCTCACTCGTAGACTTAGATATAGACAAGAGCTGCAAAAGGATCTAAGAAATAGATTTAGATCAGAATATTTGGGTCTTCTTATTCAACGACCGAATGGTAGACGAGCCCAACGTTCAATTGAGGTAGGAGATATTGTCTTGGTGGGAGTAGATAACAAAAAAAAGGATCAATTGGCCATTAGGACGAGTTACAGAACTCATTCGTGGTCAAGATGGAAAAGTTCGCCTTTTGAAATTACAAACGTCTCATTCACAAATGATTCGGCCCATTCAAAGAATCTACCCTCTCGAGGTGTCATCGATTGATTGTACTGAAAATATTTTTCCCAAACTAACTTTGCATGAAAACCATGTTGATCCTCCAAAAGACGGGGCACAAATCAAAAAGACGAGATCTGGCAGGACGATAAAGATTCCAGAAAGACTCGATTTGTGATATTTATGTAAATGTATTTATTTAGTATAAAGTTTTGATTATAGTGTATAATCAAAAGGTGGGAGGATGTTAAACCTATTGTCCATGTTTTTTCATTTTATTTTTTATCCTTTCACCTTGAATGCTCGTGACATTTTTTTTTTTTGGCATGTGATGTAACGTGAAAAGAAATTGTATTTTCTAATGTTTTAAAAATTCTTATGGAAAAAGGTATAAGGTTTACCGGTAAATAAATTATTAGTGCTGAAGAAGTTTATTTACTTCTTTCTTTTATGTTTTTTTTATATTTTAAAGTAGTAATAGGCGTCCGCATTGTATTTAGAAAGCTGGGGTGTTAAAATAACATCTTTTGAACGCTTTATCCAACACCGCCATGCACAAACAAAAAATAGTAAAATTAAAATAACGGTCATTTTGAACTTCTATCATGTTAGGGTTGTTGTACAAAAAGTTTCAGATTTCTTAAAAATGGTCGAGCAACCAGTGCTGGACCACTTGAAATGGATTGACCCTAATATTTAATATTACCTTGCTGATCCCCATGTGACTAATGTTGCCTCACTAATATCACTGGGACCTATAACGGAGCTCATTCTTAAATGAAAAAATTATGTTTTTTCTACAGAATCAATACCAAAAATTATACCTGGCAACATAAAAACCTGTATAAAATGAAATTTTTTAGGTTTCTTTTCGATATCATTTTCAAGGCTTTCATAAATTAATATTTAATGAAACTGATTACGTAGTACAGTATGACATATTTTGTGATTACGTATTTTAAATTTAAACCCATTTGGGTCTGGTGTACTATTAATTGTACATATCTTTTCATCGAGCATTATTTTGTCTTAACAATTATTTAGTTACTTTCGACATATAGAAATGATAGTACATGGCTATGACTTTCTTATTATATGTTCATTTATGTTTTGACATTGGGTTTTCATTATGTTTTGACCTTTATTATTATTACACTAAGAATAATAATAATAAAGGTTTACTTAATTCACTTTGCACCGCTGCTAATTCCTTTATTTTATACATATATTTCACTTTTGAAATTTGAAATATGAGATTCGTTTCTGAACCAATCATATGTGATGAAATGCAAAAAACATTAGAAATTTGTAATACCCTTTCAAATCCGGTTGTAATACTTTATTTTCTAAACTTTTTAAAAATTCCTCTTTAGCCTATTGAGGAAGAACGCCTCAAAAATTATACCTTAGCCTATAAACATGAATCGAATAGTACACAAAATGAGTAAATTAATTACATTTTCAAGCGATGAGATAATCTTTAAACTTCAGTAATTCTATTTGGATAGCTACGATTAACGTTATTAAAAAAATATTTAATTTTGTTCTCAAGATGAAAAAAAAAAATTCGGACTCGAAAACATTAAATTAAGTTGGCTATTACAAACTTTGTAAAATTCTGTTTGTTAATTTTTTTTTGCGCAGAAAGGAGAGGACGTAAAACTCCATGTTTGTTCCGGTCGCAAAAAAGGCTAGTTTCGAGCCTGGTTGCATTAAATCTGAACACAGATTATCCATTGTGAAAGCATATATAAAAGTTAATAATATGTCTTTTAGCCAGGGGTGCAAAAAATCTAGGCGCAAGCAGGCTGTCCCACACCACTAAATACCACTTTACTAGCTATTTTTCGTCTAACATTTCGTCTATACTTGTGAGAATGCTAATAAAATTTAAGCGAAGAAAGCTAAAATAATTTAGTGGTGAGATTTGTCCGCTGGTGTCTAAATTTTTACATCCCTGGTCTTAGCAATAATTTCCATCCATGGACGTTGGAAGAATCGATTAATTTAAGAAGTAAAGGGATTTTTTTTCCGTTTTTGAAAAGCTTTAAATTTTAAAACACGTACTCACCTTTTTTAATACGCAAAAATATATGATTATTGTTTTAAAATCTGGAAAATGTTATACAAGAATGCTTGGATCTAAATGGTCGTTCGTTTCAATATAAAATAATGGTTCATAAATTGGCTGCATAAGAGATTTTTTTGTATGTACTTATAATAAGAATGAACGATCATTATATCGAGCGTCTATTGTAAATGTACAACAGGGATTTTCTTTGTTCAGGCAAATTGTAAATCCATCTTTATGTGAAAACCCCAAGTTTGTTGCATTGCCACCTCCTTGGTGACTTTCTATATCTGCCCATGGTAATTAACTATATTTGTATAGATTAAAGACTCCTGAAACCAAATTGCAAGAGCAATCTCCCCCCCCCCCAAAAAAAATAATCCTTGTAAGATATAATTTTATTTTATCATATTCTTCCCTCTTTATAATGCATTGAAAACTTTTCGGCAGTATTATGAATTTTCCATTCGTTTTCACAAATTTTGCTATATTATATTATAGAAAAGTAAACTGAAACAATGAAAATTGAAAACAAATGATGTTTTAAGTTATTTTATTGTTGAAATCGACTTCAATCTTCGAACAGGAGGATTGTCATCAAAAAATGAAGACTTCTGGCAATTCTAATTTGTGCACATGTTTACTTGACTGCTGCAACCTTGGAATCTCTTGCAACACCATGGCCTAACATAGTATGGGTTGCCACAGCATTTGGTACCTTGTGGGCAAGCATTTCCGGAATTACCACAGCAGACTCCATAGCGGATGTTTGGGATGCAGAAGTTTCCACATTGGGTTCCGTAACAAGGAGCACGTTTCACTTCAGACACGGCATTTTCTTCAGCATCAAAAGATGAGCCCACAGCTGGAACTAGTTCCTCTTCCAATGCCAAAATGCATGGCAAAACAAGGAGAAGGCACAAGAAGTATTTCATCTGAAAGAAGAAAGTGGAAAACTTAAAATGAAGAAATCAACACTACAAACGCGTGAAACAGTTTTGCAACACTAACTGAACATAAAAGTCAACACCTCTAAACAGTGTTATCGCTGACATTTGATCAACGTTAGTAATTTGGCTAATTAAAAATAAAAAACATTCGCCAAATGAAAAAAATATTAGCAAAATAAATTCGCCGTGTAGATTAAAAAATCTATATCTTTAATACTTAACCTCCTTTCTTTTTAATATGTTCTAAAATTATAACCTAAGTTTTTATAACTGCGACAATGATTGTTATTAATCTAATTTCAACCATTCGCTACAAATATATTAAAAATGTATATATAATGCATATGTATGAAAAATGAAAAAGAAAAAAAATAAGAAAAAAAATAAGCACTAGCAATTTGATGAATCTGATCGTTTGTTTACTCGCCAAATGAAGAATTTTGTCGCAATTTGGCGCAATGGCGAGCTACAACGAGACAGCGAGAACACTGCCTCTAAATGAAATTGTTTTCGACTGTGTTGTGAATGTGCTGTGCGAAATAAAAAGATTGTGCAACAAATTTCGTTAATAATTGCAAGAGGTAAAAATGTATTTTCAAAATATAATTCAAAACATTTATTTTTAAAACTGTCTAAATTTAAAGACACCATGCAGAAAATATTTTGGAAGTGTTTTACATATGTTGTTTTATAATGTTCTAAATCGTGAGGTGTTTATAATGCGTTGTTAATTTGGAAACAATGTATGCAGCACAACATTATTTTAAGAAACTATTTCCATCAACATTATTTACAACACTATTTCAACACAATTAACAACACTGTTTTATTAACATACTTCTAGATAGTCTCTCAAATACTTCTCAATATTTTGTTATAGTTCTCAATACTTTGCAATATATTAAGAACACATTTCTAGAGAGGAAAAATTTTACAACACATTATGAACACTACCATAACACATAAATATGTTGTAAATTTGGGGACAAAGAATGTCCCGAAATATGTTTATTTTTGTGTTTGTGAATTTGCAGTGAAAACTTCGGTTATAATCAACTGCTAGGCCGTTATTCTGACGGATGAGAGTAGATGGATAGTAGAAAACTTTTTGGTACATCTCTATAAATTTTAGTAAATCTCTATTTTATTCCACGTAAAATGCGAAGACATGCAATATTTTTAAGGTTTTTAAATTGTTATGTTAAAGATTATCAAATTTAATACTGTTTAAAGAGGTGGTGGACATTTTAAAATATTTGCACTTCTCTGTTCCAACAAGTAAATTTTTGCGATAAAAAAGCAATAAAAACTAATTTAACTTTCTCACTTTATATCATTGAAGTGTGTAAATAAAATGCACTGAAACACTGAATCAACACGACGAGACAAAACAAGCTTGGAATAGTATGAACCTAATATACAGGGTGTCCATTCTCAACGGGTCCAATGTTTAATATCTAAATCTTTAGTCATAGACATGTAGTTACAATTACAAAAATGTTTTCAATGAGGTAAAAAAAATATTTTAAAAGTCGTTTTGATCCACAAAAACAGTTCTTAAAAAATTACGATATTTAAACTTTTATACAATATAATTGATATTTAATAAAAAATTCCTATTGCATTAACAAGTAAAACAAAAAAGTCCCATTCACTTAAAAGTAAAATTGACCAGTTTTTGAAACTTTGATTTGCATGCCTTACGCCAATTTTCTATGTCTGAATGCAGATGAGTTCAGGCATGTTTCGAGGGATCGTACACCAACTATTTAAAATATTAGAAGGTTTTATTCCATATGTACATTTCTGTACTGAAGATGAAAGGAACCATTTAGCAAGATCTAAAACAACTTTAATGTTTTAGATTAGATAATCTTAAACAGGGGTATTCAATCTTTTAGATTGACGTACCACTAAACACAAATACACACTTCTGCGTACCAACAGATAACAAACGCAAAGCTAATTCAGAAAAAAATGTGTGTAAAAAAAAATATGTCAAATGAAACATTTTTCCCGTCTTTTGTACTTTCCCATTATTTTATTAAAATAATAGGCTTTGAACAATACATTCAGTTGGATAGGGGTGGTATGAAGAAAGAACACTACCATAAGTTGTTATGTCGAAATTCTTAGAGAAAATAACAATAATAATTAAAAAAAGGACCATTCGTCCGAAACTTATGTCTTTTTTTCCTTTTTTTTCACTTTATGTTGAAGTTGAAAGTAAACATACTTGTATTGCATGCTAAAATTGTTCCAAACACTGAAATTTTCGCTTAATCCATTCAGGGCAAGGTACTTCATTGCTAAAATGTTGAAACAACTATTTGACACCTGAATTTACAACTTAATCAGATTGTTTGTAAAAAAAGGATATATATATATATATATATATATATATATATATATATATACAGGGTGTTTCTAAATTCATGGTCCAAACTTTAAGGGGTGATAGTACACATCAAGACAAACAATATTTAAATAGGAAACCAAGGGTCCCAAAGTCCTCCGAAAGAGATAGGCGCCATTAAAGTTTAGGGTCCAAAAATTCAAATGATTATGAAAAACAGAAAAATTGGTCGATTCGTTTGCGGTTTTCACTAAAATTATTCTTTATGTCAGTATTGTCTTGAAAATAAATTATAAAGATAAATTTCAAAAAATGACGATAGATGGCGCTTTAGACTTTAGAGTAACGAACAACTATTTTTTACCGTTATTTTTTGCATCTCATTAAAGGTTTCGTAAGCTTAGACTTAAACTTAAATTTTGAGCTCAAAATCTGAATAGTTGGAAGCAGTTAAGTAGCACAAACTTAACTGTGTTCAGAGAGTTTTAAATTCAAATGATTATAAAAAACGGAAAAATTGGTCGATTGATTTGCGGTTTTCACTAAAACTATTCTTTATGTCGGTATTTTATTGAAAATGAATTATAAAGATAAATTTCAAAAAATGCCGATAGAGGGCGCTTTAGACTTTGGAGTAACGTACAACTTTATTTTACCATTATTTTTCGCATCTCATAAAATTTTTTTAGAAGCTTAGACATAAACTTAAATTTCGAGATGAAAATCTGAATCGTTGGGAGTGGTTAAGTAGCGCAAACTGAACTGTGTTCAATGGGGGTGGGGAGGTTCAAATTTCAAATGATTATAAAAAACGGAAAAATTGTTCGATTCGTTTGCCGTTTTCACTAAAACTATTCTTTATGTCAATATTTCCTTGAAACTAAATTTTAAAGATTAATTTTAAAAAATACCGTTAGAGGGCGCTTTAAACTTTGGAGTAACCAACAACTATTTTTAACCGTTATTTTTTGTATCTAATTAAATGCTTGTAAAAGTTCAAACTTAAATTTTGAGCTCAAAATCTGCATCGTTTTGAGTAATTAAGTGCGGAAATTTGAAATGTGTTCGAGGGGTGGGGAGAGTAACATTTTAACTCCTGAACACTGTTCAGTTTCCGCTTCTTAACCCCTCCATCGATTTAGAATTTGAGCTCAAAATTTAAATCTAAGCATTTGCAAGCATTTAATTAGATACAAAAAATAACGCTTAAAAATAGTTGTTGGTTACTCTAAAGTTTAAGGCGCCCTCTATCGGTATTTTTTGAAATTAATCTTTAAAATTTATTTTCAAGGAAATATTGACATAAAGAATAGTTTTAGCGAAAACGGCAGACGAATCGACCAATTTTTCCGTTTTTTAAAATAATTTGAAATTTGAACCTCCCCACCCCCATTGAACACAGTTCAGTTTGCTCTACTTAACCACTCCCAACGATTCAGATTTTCATCTCGAAATTTAAGTTTATGTCTAAGCTTCTAAAAAAATTTTATGAGATGCGAAAAATAATGGTAAAATATAGTTGTACGTTACTCCAAAGTCTAAAGCGCCCTCTATCGGCATTTTTTGAAATTGATCTTTATAAATCATTTTCAATAAAATACCGACATAAAGAATAGTTTTAGAGGAAACCGCAAATCAATCGACCAATTTTTCCGTTTTTTATAATCATTTGAATTTAAAACCCTCTGAACACAGTTAAGTTTGTGCTACTTAACTGCTTACAACTATTCAGATTTTGAGCTCAAAATTTAAGTTTAAGTCTAAGCTTACGAAACCTTTAATGAGATGCAAAAAATAACGGTAAAAAATAGTTGTTCGTTACTCTAAAGTCTAAAGCGCCGTCTATCGTCATTTTTTGAAATTTATCTTTATAATTTATTTTCAAGACAATACTGACATAAAGAATAATTTTAGTGAAAACCGCAAACGAATCGACCAATTTTTCTGTTTTTCATAATGATTTGAATTTTTGGACCCTAAACTTTAATGGCGCCTATCTCCTTCGGAAGACTTTGGGATTCTTGGTTTCCTATTTAAATATTGTTTGTCTTGATGTGTACTATCACCCCTTAAAGTTTGGACCATGAATTTAGAAACACCCTGTATATATATATATATATATATATATATATATATATATATATATATATATATATATATATATGTCTATTATATATATATAATAGACAGAAATTTTTTTACTGAAATTCTGGTGTCACTGTGGCATTTGGAAATTAAAATTAAGTAGTTTAAAAAATAAATCACCGTCCCTAAAAGGGTTAAAGGGCATGTAATTTTCATATCAGTTTTGGCTGTTTTCGGTAAAGGTTTATCTTCGAATATAAAATAGTAAGGCGCTCGGTCACGTACCTTAGGAATTATGTAGGTTTGGATTTGTTGGATTTGGAGTTGGAAATGTAATTTAAATTTGATTTGTACTCATTGCAAACAGATATTAATGAATCGTTTTTCTAACCAAATAGTTTTAAACTCAAGAACTATTTGGTAGAATCAACTGTAATTATGGATTAATATAATTAGGTGAACAATTTATTTTCGTGATCGAAATGTATAGGGTGTTTTTTTTTTTTTCTCTGAATGTTGTACATTGTGAAAATTGTTTTAATACGTTCTCAAGAAGAAGAATTTAAAAACTAAACCCAACAAGTCATATGAATGCGATTATTATATTCTAAATTATGCTTTTTACAGTGAGCACTTTAAAGAGCTCTATTTAAAATATCATATTTTTAGATTAGGATATTCTGACTAAGTAGGTTGCTGAGTAAGAGACAAAAAATCTTTAGTTATTAATAAAAATAATAATTTTCAATAGAAAAATTCTTTAAAAAAGCATACATGTATATAATATAGCAAAATTTACAATGCAATATCTTATCTTAACATATAACAACAACAATAATAATAATAAATAAATAAAAGTTACGGAACATAAATAGAAATTTTCCCTAATTATTAAGAATTTTCAACCCGAAATGGAGCAAGGATTTTGTGTTAAATTATGTCAATATTAAATGCACAGTATGAAACGAACAATAACAAAATTAGTCGAAGTTTTATACATATGACTCAAATGAAAATTCTGATTTATAAATTTATATAAGAAACGCAAAAGAATACAGCTATTAAACCAAGTTGGTTTAAACCGTGGTTTAAACCATGGTTTAAACCAATTTTTTTTTTTTTTTTTTTTTTTAAACCATGCTGGGTTTTTTTCATCTGTTTTTTTTTATGTTTTACTTTACACATTGAAAAATGCAAAATCCAAGTTATGCAGAAGCTACAAGCTAAGTTCTAGAAAAATGATTAACTGATAAATTTCTAAAATGACAAATGTTTTTAATGAACCCAGCTTTTCATATAAACTGTAAGTCTACATGGCAGAATAACCAATTTTTTAAAAATTAGGTGGTTAGAAAAAAATTAATTTTATTTCTACCTTTTTTTAAAGGTTTAAATTAATAAATAAATGTATATATATATATAACATTAATTGTAAAACATTCATAGCCAGAAGGGCAAACTCGAGTTAAAAATGCTCTTTTATTATTTAAATTGCTTGATTAGTTAAGATTTACTAAGGATTTGATCATTGCTCAAAGCCTCGAATATAACATTCTTAAGTAATTTTCTCTATTGATTTCTTTTTGTTATGTATGCTAATAAATAATTGGCAGATTTTTGCTCTGTGTTTATTGGGTTAAGCCCTTTTTTTCTTCTTTTTTTCGCATTATTACATTGGGAATGGGGATTTAGCATTATGATTTATTATGTTACTTATTGGGTTAGCATAATTTAATGAGCTTATTTCCATTTACAATTAGAACAATAAAAGATAAAAGGCGAAAACAAATCCAGATACCTCAAAATGTTAAAATATTTCAAAAATTTTTTAATTCCATAATTGGTTTTTTATTATATTTTTAAAAAGTTTTTTCAAATTAATATGACGTTATGCATCCACACGCTAACGTCCATTATTTTTCTAAATGATGTAATATTCACGTTTTTATTTTTATTTTTATTTTATTTTATTTATTTACTTATTTTTGTTGATTTATTTATTTCATTTTTACATAGAAATCTTACAATAGAAAAGTAATTATTATGATTACATTATTATATTTTATAATTAAAAATTTCAAAATATATAATCCCTTCTATTGTAGACGGCCCTGTAGACCGTCTATTTGCTGTTTTTTAAGCATAATTTGAAAGTTACTTTGAAGAAAAGTTTGTAATTGTGGATTTCCATAAAGCAGAATATAATAAATCTAAATGCTTTAAAATATTGCTGGTTGCTCACAGTTTTTTATTTCAAACATTTAATATTAATTTCATAACTCATAATTGATATAAATTATTATAAATATTGCAAATTCAAGGTTTACTTATACATTTGAGTATTTTAGCATTATTGCTATATAAAAAATAGCACATTAGAAGTATAATTTTGAAAGATATTAATAAAAATATGAAAATGTATTTAATGTTAGAAGCACTACATTTTGAATGTTTAAAATTCAAAAACTCATCATTTCAATTATACATTAAAATCAAATTTGGTGTTTAGGCATACTTTGAACCAAAGAGTTGAAAAATCTTGTTATAATAAAGTTTTGCCATTGACAAAGATGAATTTTGGTTTGTACTTTTGAAGTAATTTTGGAGCTGTATAATAAAAGTAGATTTATGAAAATATTTCTACATCATTTTATTAAAGATTCCAAATCCAAATTCATTCTCAAATCCGAGAGAGCAACTTTCTGATACATTTCGGAATAATTTTTTTTTCTCCAGACACGCATAAGATTAGCAGGTGTTTTTATTCAGAAGCTATGCAATCGAATGGCGTTATCCATTTTTTGATACAAGTAATTTAAGAAAATACTGTCAAATTTAGCGTTTTGAATAGAATTTCCGGAAGTGACAGCATGGGAAGGGAGAAAAATCTGCAACCGTTTGACAAGAGTCTCTTATATCTAGACAAGGTTATACAAGTGTCTTATTTACTGAAAACGAAAAACGCTATTCAATTCCAATTCCCGTAAATAGGTCAGACTTATTAATTTTATACTTTTACAGTTAAAAATTGGTCAGAAAATATGTCAAATTTTCGCGTTTATGAGAAGTGAATTTAAGAACTACCAAGAAGAGTATATCCAAAATTTACGTTAATATAAGTTCTTTATCGCTATTATTAATTTAAAAATTATGTTGTTTGCCCTACACATCTTGAGAACAATTAAGTCTAGTTCCGGTTTGGTTCGTCTATATGTAGAAAAACAATGCAAAACTAATCTCGGCGCGGATCGAGTCTGCTAAACAAATATTAAGCCCGAATTACACACAATGCAACTGTCTGATGCCGATCTCTACACTGTACAAGTTACCACATTTCTGTGTTGATGTTATGAAACTAGTATCGGCTCGTGAAGCTCATTTATACTTATTCTCATTAAAGACATATTTATTGAAAATAGTTCATATTTTATCATTTCTGTTGAAATCTTTATAACGAGCCGGTAGGCCCGCTAAATTTTTTATAAGCCTGGCCCATAAGGCCCGTTCAATTTTTTTGCCGGCTCGGCCCGTTTATTTTGTTTGTCGGCCCGCCCGTTGAAAAATCATTTCTAATTTTGCCCGGCCAGGCCAGTTAGAAAATTGGGAATCATTCCGCCGGCCTGGACCGGGTACTGGCCCGTGCAGACGTCTATCCTGATCTTTGCATTTTTCTGATAATTTTGAAATTGTTCCACTTTATAAAACCAATCTTTGGATTAATTAGTATTTGCAATATAAATTAATTTCTAAACTACAATTTTTTAAAAGTTGAAATCATTATATCTGAGTCAGACATGACTATGGCGAATGTGTACTGAGTCCTGACTTATTTGAAGTAAACATTATGTCTGCAAATGAAGACTAACTGAGCGGAAATTTGTACTTTTTTGTTTTCATGAATTTAAATGAAATAAGAAACAAATAATGAAATAATAGATCTAATTTGATTATTGAATTTTCTGACTTATATAGTAAATCTTTCTAGTAATGATGTTCATACAGTTCAGCTTATATTATTTTTATAATTTTTTCAACTGCTCCGGACATCGTTTCTTCTACTTCATAGTGAATAGTATCAACTTGTATATAATTGAAATTATTTACATTCTTTTTCCAAAATTGATGCACAACTTTTAATAATATTTAAGATTATTTTTAGTTAAATAGCAACCGATTTTTTTATTAGCAATATTTTCTGTATAGAACCACAGAATGCCTATCATCAAATAAAACGAAGATAAATATTCTGAAATAGAGGTAGATATTTTAAATTAAAAAAAAAAAAAAAAAAAATTCTCATTTGGCAACATTGCAATCACAGTTAACGGAAGTCTGTTTACATAAAGCATGTTTTTTGCTTGAAACACGAATTGAATTAAATGTGACCCACAGGCCACGTGTTTGATATGCTTGGTGTATATGCTGTACTGTACTAACTATAAATACTGTATTTATAGAAAATATATTGCTCCTTTTCTATAGTTTTATTTATAAAATATTAGTTTTCTTTTAATTATATCGATTATTTCCTAAAAAAGCCATTACATTACATTACATTGCATTACATTAGTACATTAGTTAACACTATAAAATACAAGTTCGAAATTGCACGTGAACGTAGCAAATGAGGTGCGTCCGTACGATAACGAAGTTTTAAAAATATTCAGATCTTGCTGATATAGTAGAGCGTACTCTGGATACAGTATAGTAGTCGAAATCTTTACGTTTCTGTAAATATGCAAGAAGTAATTTTTATTACACCTCAGCAACGTATATCTTATTCATAAAATGTGGAATAGTTGAATATAATTAAAACACGTACCAAACCATGTTTCCCCGTATAGCATTATATAGCGGAATACTTTTGTGTGGCCCTGTAATTTAATAATAAAAATTCTTTGCATCACAGATAGTACAGAATGCATATTTTAGTATATATTTCACATATTCATGCCAATTCTATTATGTTCGAATGAGTGTAACATCATTAAAATGCATTTGAAACTTTTTCCCCATTGACCGTAATGTAACGGAATCCTTTTGATTGTCCCTGTAATTGATCTATGCATCCGATTTTCATAACAATTGAAATGACTCGACAAAATTACGCAATAATTATACGTTTTAAATTTCAAACTATTAAAATGCATTTAAAACTTTTTTCCCTATTGACCATAATGTAACGGAATCCTTTTGAATGTCCCTGTAATTGATCTATCCATCCGAATTTCATAAAATATGAAATGACTCGACAAAATTATGTTATAATTATGTATTTTAAATTTCAAACGATTCGGTTGGATAGTTTTTGCGTTGTTATATGCGGACAGACGGACAGACAGACAGACGGACGGACTGAGCGACAACAATAGGTGTTACGTATTTACATAATTACGAACGCACCTAATAAGAAAAGAAAGAAAGAAATTATAGATTCTAATGTTGTAGGTTTATTAAGTTAAATAGCGATTTCTTACAGATAACGAAAATATATCCACGTTTGGCTCACAATGTATTAAAAAATTCTAGATTACTCTCTGATTGTTTAAAAAAGTTAGAGGTTAAATATCCATTCCCCCCGCCAACAAAAAATAAGATAAATAAATAAATAATAATAATAATAAAAAAAAACAAGAAAGAAAAATAATGTATCAAACAGATTATGAAAAATATTTTTTTCAAAGCCTCAAGAATACTACAACAAGGCTTCATCGTTTAAAATGATGAAATAAAATATCTAAATATGCAAATTAGATACCAAATAACTGATTATCAAGTTGAATTCGAGCAATTTTCTTAAATTATCGGAAAGATACTCAATAGCTTTTGCAGATTCATGTACATTAGTTGTAATATATTGTATGTTCTATAAATTACATAGTGCAATAAAATGTATTCCAGTTATAAAATGAATTACTCAGTCGAAAATTCATTTTCGGGTATTTTCATCAATAGGAGCAAGTAAAAAAGAACTTTCAATAATTAACTATCCGTAGATGGTAATGTACATTGTACACAGCTCTTTGGGTACTCCTGTATCTGAATTTAATTATATACTACAAGTATCATTTAGCATAATAAATGTAGTTCAGGTGGAAACATAAATAAATTAAAATTAATGCATAAAAATTTTAAAATAATCCTTACGCAACTTGTGTTCATATATAATAATGATTTCAAATTATTTTGTGTAGCTCTGTATAGGATTTATAGAATTTATACACACGCCATGGAGTATGTAAAAGTTTTGTTAAACTTAAGCTCCACTAGAAAATGCATGAAAAACATCCTTACGCAATTTACGCTTATACATAATAATGATTTCGAATTATTTTGTGTAGCTCTGTATATGATCTATAGAATTTATGTACACCGCATGTAGTATGCATAAATTATGTTAAACTCAATATAGTTGAAATGGAAAATACATAAATAAATGTAAAATATCCTTACGCAATTTTAACCCATACATAATAATGATTTCGATTTTTTTTTTTTTTTTTTTTTTTTTTTTTTTTTTTTTTTGTGTGTGTGTGTGTGTGTGTGTGTGTGTGTGTGTGTGTGTGTGTTTGTAACTCTATATCTGATCGATAAAATTTATACACATGCCATGTGCAAAATAAAACTTTTGTTAAACTTAATAACCTGTAACACAACAAAAAACCCACTTTCACCATTATTGCTCATAAATTACAGTGTCCCTATAAATGAACGACGAGTATTATGCACTTTATATTGGCATAGTAATTTTTCAAGTATCTCGTAAAAAAATTCAATAATGTATATAAATTGATTTGTATGTTTGAAATGGGACAACATTCTTAAAATACACTTATTTACATGCCCCCCCCCACCACCACCACCACCATTTGAGTAGATGATTATGTCATCGAGTTATGTTGGGTCACCTAAAATGAACCATAAATGCTATGTATTCTATAGTTCTGAGAAAACATGTTCCAGTACTTATGATAAATAAGGAGTCAATTTCCTTATTTTTAAAAATAGTATAACAATATAAAAATATAAAGCAAAAAGTTTTTTTTCATAGATCATAATTTTATAAGATTTTTTGGAATGTCTCTGTAAATATATTACAGTGCCACAAGCTTTGATAACAAACATACGATAATAAACCTCAATAGCATATAAAAATTACAGGCTGAGCCGAGTATGTTTATGTCAGTTAGAGTGTGGACAGACAAACCAAAGTCAAAAGCACTTTTAAACTATCTAGGAAAAAGTTATGAAATAAAAAATTGATACGTCCTTGAAATAAAAAATTGATAAGTCCTTGGGGAAACAGAAGGGTTATTATAATAAAGTTAAAATTTACCTTTGATAGCGGCTGAAAAGTGATATTTAGGCCTGAACACTGTTGTGGATAAGTAAACCGTTTTTAAAAAATTCGGCTTTTTATCGTTAGAGTTATCAGCTAAGAATTGTTACCTGGCAGATGCACGTTTTTCTGATAACTTAAAAGTACAGATAACGTGATTGACAGCAAGAAGTGCAATGAAATACGCAATATATTTATGATTATTTCTTTATATGATTATTTTCTAAGAAGCTTTCCGCAGGATAAGGAAATAAAAACCTGGCAATTTTTCAAGATAAAAACCTTAGATGTCTAATTTTACCTGGTGTTCTTTTTCTTAGGACTTCATTCATATGACGAAACCCTATTCATCTCTGCTCTCTGTCTGTCTGTTGTAGAGTCTGTACACAAAAACAGTATAACTCAGAGACTTAAAATTTTGTGCTCTTACAGTTGAATACCTCGTGTCACACGACAAATCATAAAATTTTGAAAAAATCCATTATTTTAATTAAATTAATTGTTTCAATGTCATCCGTTCTTTTTTAAGATTTAAATTTCATAAGGGAACCTAAATTTCAATCTTTTTTCATGTAGATGCCATAGCTTGGAGCTAAAGCATCTCGGTAATAACCTGAAGGTTCTTACTTAGAACACCGATTCAGGAATTTGAATATTAAGGTGGATTTAATAAGAAGAAATTTCGTATTTTTGGCCAATTTAAGGGTTTGTATTTTTAGAGTGTTGTTCATCTGATGGCCATAACATTTTTTTGGAATTGAATTTTATTTCTATTTAAAAAAAATTTGCGATTTGTTAACAACTCACCATTTTAAACTTAAATTTTATTTATTTATTTATTTATTTATTTATTTTTTGTCTTACAAATTTAAAATTTTATTTATATTTCCGCTAATTTTTTTTTAATTTTAGATTTTCAAAAAATTTAGAATTTAGAATTTTATTTATTTTATTTAAATATTTTGATTTGAGCATTTTTAATTTTATTAAAGTAAACAACTTCCTTTTATAATTATTTAAAAAGTAAATTTATTAGTGCTACCATCTGTAAGAATTCAATAATTATAAATTAACAATGAGTGGGACAAAATTGGATATACTCTGTTTTATCCTACAATCATGGAATGACGTTTTTAGGATAGTTAATGATTTAGCATTTGACCTAACTCTGCGTAGCCCTAGATTGGCATTGCTACTCTTTTAAAACCTCAGCCACAAAATAGCTCAAGTTGAGCCGAAATTCACTCATCTCACGTATTTGAAGTAAGCTTCTCATAAAGAGCTGAAACAACTCGTATAAACGAGTTGTCGCCTTTGCGCGGATTCGAACTGCAAACATAATGGTCAATAGTCATATGTGCTATTCAATTACTCACAAAGGCATTAAAGACAGCAAAGCGATTGGATTAATGCTTTTTTTTTTAATTTCTACACTGTAAAAAAAATTCAAGAGGTTACTAAAAATTTTTTAGTAAATTTGTATTCCACAGAATTTTTTAGTAACCATTACAAACTTTTTTTTTTTTGCAAGTGAAACAAGCATTTCTTTTGTAAACTGAACAAAAGAATATTTTGTATAACTAACTTAAAATTTTTTAGTATGAGCCACCAAGCAAATTTTAGTAATAGCTCCAAAATTATTTTTAATAACAATTACGTGCGTCCGAAGGGCAGGAGCTTCCTTCGAGCTGCATCCAGACTTCTGAAGCGATAGATTTTCGGCAAAAACGCAAAAGATGGCAGCACCAAACATTGAGACCAGCTCCAACAGGAAATTCATAACCCCTTTATTATAGAGTACTTACACTACATACATTCGGGGCGTACTTGGCACTGTCCAGTATTGAACCCGGGACCTTTTAGCCTGGAGTCCGTTACTATAACCACTTTGCCAACGAGGCCACGCTAAGTGAGTTTTAGTAATAGCTATTAAAAATATAAAACTATTAACTCTATTCGTTGCTAACTTTTTTCTAGTAATTCTTACAGATTTTCTAGTAACCGACTAAGATTACTAAACATTTTTTAGTAATTACAAGGATTACTAAAGTTTTTTTAGTAGATCGACCCTTTTTTTTTTACAGTGTATGGATCCCTCTCCCCCCTTGATATGTTGTTAATGGAACTCGATATAAGTTTGGGAACATTTGTTCAGTTAGATTGTAAAACCTCATTTTCTTAAAGATGTATGTTAAAAAATCTAAAGAAACAAGAATATTGCAAAAATTTTTATTAAAACACAACACTATAAATAAACGTTTTGCTTATCCCTGCAAAGAAAGACGTCAAAACTGCTAGTGAGGGATTTGAAATTGTGCTCTGCTAGTAAACAATGCACTGCTGCACCAGCAATTGTGTGTGTTGGCCTTTTCCAAATCTGATCCAATTACAAGGAAAGTTAGAAAGTTTTTTAATAAATTGACAGTTTTATCAACCGCACTCTTGTAAGTCAATTACTTGATATTATATTAAATTAAAAAATAAAAACGAATTTTAATGAAATTTAAACAGGACCAATTCGAGAGTATTCTCTTTCAATCAAAAAATAAGCACAAGGATCGGAGTTATCGGCGAACTCACATTGAAAAAAAAAAAAAAAAAAAAAGTCAAATCGATTTTTTTTAAGTCGGTTAAAAAATCAATTTTTTACAAGCGGAATACCTGAATGTTTTATGCATGTAAGAATGCATAGAATTTAGTAAATGCATACTTAAAAAAAAAAAAAAAGTTCGGAAATGAAAGTCACCTTAACAGAAGTTTTAAATATGTTTCACCAGAGTGGGCACTAATTGTCAAAATTAGACGCAAAAAAGACAAATATGCATTTATCATAGACGTGGATAATAAGTGGATAAAATAGTTGTAATGTGTTAAGCTCACATATTACGGATTTTTTACTAATAAATTATCTGTAATAAAGTACTATCTTACTACTTTGATTTAAGGTGTCTCATTTTTTTTATTTCAGGTCATTGTGCAACATATCCATCTTGCAGAATTCTCACGATAATCTTATTTATATTTTCACTTTCTTCTATCTTTACAAGAAGAAAGTATTGGATTCATGAAAATTTTCGACTTCCGGTTTTCGACGGATTTATGCGCTTTAGAAGGTCCTGAACACGTTTTGACTATTTTTAGAAAATGTCTGTCTGTGAGTCTGTCCGTCTGTCTGTCTGTCTGTCTGTCTGTCTGTGTGTCTGTCTGTATGTGACAAAAAATTTGTGGGCGCTCTATCTCAAGAACTAATGCTCGAAATTTAATAAAATTATATATTCAGTTAGACCTTGATATGAATTAGTGCCTATTTGTTTTTGGTGAAAATGGACCTGCAGGTGGCGCTGCTATACTACGTTTTTCATAATTTTCAAGATTGCTATATCTCAAGAACTAATGCACAGAATTTCACCAAACTTCAGATTCTGTGACCCCTTGATATACATAGGCGCTGATAAGGTTTTGGTGTGAAATGCTCAACAGGTGGCGATGGTATGCTACATCTTGCACGATTCTTGCGATAGCTATATCTTGTAGCTACCAATTTTAGTACGTGTAGCTAACAAGAGTAATAATTTTTATAACTAATCTTTAAAACCAATCTTATTCACACTACATACTTTTTAAATAAAAATAACGATAAAATTAAGTTTTTAGAACAAGCACGCAAACTTTATTAGGTCAAAAAAATGTTAACTGGAAGAAGGTACAGTTACAGTCAAAAGATGCACAATAATACACAGTTAAATAAGTGAAATATAAAAATACAAATTATTTTACAAAAACTATTTTAAATATTAGAAATGCATTTTAAAGTAAAGAAACATTATTTTAAATTATTATGTTAGCAAAGAATTATTATAAAACATTTTAATTTGAAAAGATGAATATCATTTTAAAAGTTACTATTTGCGATGCGACACAGCTTACGATTCCAGTTATTTTTGCTGGACCAGTATCGCCAACTGTCGGCATATAATGGCCCGACATTACTCCCCTACCAGTAACTAAGTTACGATAACAGAAATCATGGTAGAGAATAATTAATTACATTTCAAAATAATAATGTAAATGATTTAATGAAAATAATAATAATAATCGTATATATCCACAAAAATCTATTTCTGTTTTCAGTGAGACATTAATTTTAAACTAGTATAGAATTGTTATTAATTTAAATGCAACAAATATAAATGCAACTTTATCCACCATTGGGGGAAGAAAAAGAAAAAAAGTAATATTTATAAATTATATCATAAAATTGTTATTACTCAGAGTAACGTCTTGTAGTAAGTTTAGATAATCTCATATAAAAGAAAATTATCTGAAATCTATGAGATTATAAATATTAATGGTTACTAAAATTGAAGACTATTTACTCGACTTAAATACTATATGAAACCATGCTAATTTAAACATGTAATTCAATATTATAAATCATATCATAAACTAAGCAAGAATAGGAGAAATATAAAAAGTATATATAAAAGAATTTAAGAAATATTATAACACAATCATAAATTTATCAAGAATAAAAAAGTGACAATCAATCTTTAAAGCGAACTGGCAAAGTAACTTTTCTGCCACAACGTGTTGTTGAAGGCAATATTTGATCATCAGAAATGACTTGTGGAGTATGGGAGTGACTAGGCATGTTAGTATTCTCTGGAATTTCATCATGTATCAACATATAGGCTGGCTTAAGCCGGTCAATTGAGATATTGACATTTTTGCCTTTTATTTTCAAAGTATAATATTTATCATATTTATGGACTACCAAAAAGGGTCCTTGGTAGGCCGGTTCTAGCGGTTTTTTTACTCGGTCTACCCTAATAAACACCTGGGAGCAAGATTTTAAATCCTTATGTACAAATATTGTTTTTTGTGTTGCCTGTTTTGTAGGCATAGGTTTTAATTGCTCCATATAATTCTGTAGCTGAGTCACAAAAGTGTCAGAATCTGTACTGACTGTTGGTTTATCAAAAAATTCACCTGGCAGTCTAATATTTGTACCATAAACCATCTGTGCTACAGAATGATTCGTGTCACTTCTGATAACTGATCTTAGTCCTAAAAGAACTGTTGGTAAAATTTCAGTCCATTTCACATTGTTGTGTGCTTTAATAGCTGTTTTTAAAGTTCTGTGAAAGCGTTCAACTTTGCCCTGACACTGTGGATGGTATGGTGTTGATGTTCGAAGTTTTGCACCACAAATTTCTGCTAAGTTTTTGAGCAACTGAGACTTAAATTGTTTACCTTGATCTGTTATGATTGTTCCTGGCACACCGAATCTACAAATCCAATGTTCATAAAATGCTTTGCTCACTGTTACAGCACTATTTTCAGGCAAAGGGACAACTTCTGTCCAACAAGAAAATCTATCGATGCAAGTTAAACAATAAATATGTCCATTAGATGGAGGCAAAGGTCCAATTAAATCAATATGCACAACATTAAATCTTTCATCAGGTTCTTGAAAAGTAGAAAATTTAGATTTGGTATGTCTATTTACCTTGGTCTTTTGACAATTAATACAGGTTTGAGCCCATTCTTTTACTTGCTTGTTGATTCCTGGCCAAATGAACCTGGCAGCCATCTCTTTAACGGTAGATTTTATGCCTGGGATGCAGTTCCATATTAGGGTTCAGTTCAGTGATTTTATCAGCCATTTTGGCCAATTTTTCTAAATCTTCATCACTGACAACAATTATGTTTTTCACTGAATCCGGGAGCTTTTCTAACCAGAGAGTTCTGAGCACTTTATCTGAAACGTCCTTCGTATCGCCCAATGTTTGCATCTTACGTAAGAGTTGGCTGGGCTTCAAATTTCCTAATTCCAGTCCAGTGAGAAGTCGTTTGATGCGCAAATTTTCGCTTTCTTTAAAAGTGCTTAAAAGTCTGTCTTTCGCGGCTGCATACTTATTTGGAGTGTCATTTTGAATTATGTCCCATATATTCTCCATAAACTTTGGGTCCAACTGTGCGATCAAATAATTGAACTTAGTTTCGTCGCACGTGATTCCGGCTATCTTGAATTGCGCTTCAATTGTAACAAACCACATTTCAGGTTTTTCTGTCCAAAATGGGGGAATTTTGATGCTAACTTTGCTAGCTGCTGCTTCCAGAGTTTTGGTCGGTAAGAGGCATTTTGAATAAGTTATGTTAACGAGGGTCACCAATTGTAGCTACCGATTTTAGTACGTGTAGCTAACAAGAGTAATAATTTTTATAACTAATCTTTAAAACCAATCTTATTCACACTACATACTTTTTAAATAAAAATAACGATAAAATTAAGTTTTTAGAACAAGCACGCAAACTTTATTAGGTCAAAAAAATGTTAACTGGAAGAAGGTACAGTTACAGTCAAAAGATGCACAATAATACACAGTTAAATAAGTGAAATATAAAAATACAAATTATTTTACAAAAACTATTTTAAATATTAGAAATGCATTTTAAAGTAAAGAAACATTATTTTAAATTATTATGTTAGCAAAGAATTATTATAAAACATTTTAATTTGAAAAGATGAATATCATTTTAAAAGTTACTATTTGCGATGCGACACAGCTTACGATTCCAGTTATTTTTGCTGGACCAGTATCGCCAACTGTCGGCATATAATGGCCCGACAATCTCAAGAACTAATGCACAGAATTTCACCAAACTTCAGATTCTGTGAGATCTTGATATACATAGACGCTGATTACGTTTTGGTGTAAATTGGCCAGCAGGTGGCGCTGCTATGCCACGTTTTTCATGATAGCTATATCTCAAGAACTAATGCACAGAATTTCACCAAACTTCAGATTCCGCTATACCTTGAGATACATAGCTGCTGATAAGGTTTTGGTGTGAACTGCCCTATAGATGGCGCTGCTATGCTACCTTTTGCGCGATTTTTGCGATAGCTATATCTCAAAAACTAATGCAGAGAACTTCATCAAATTTTAAATTCTGTTACACTAGAATATATAACATAATTAGACACTGATTACATTTTGGTATTAACCTTGCAACAGATGGTGCAGCTATGCTGCATTTTGCACGATTTTTCCGATAGCTATATCTCAACAACCAACGCACAGAATTTCATCAAACTTTAGATTTTGTTACAAAATGACATATAACATAATTACACGATGATTACGTTTTGTTATAAATCCTTCAACTGATGGTGCTGCTGTGCTATATTTTACACTTTTTTTTTAACTAGCTAAATCTCAAGAACTAATGCACAGAATTTCATCAAAGTTCAGATTCTTTTACACCATAACATTATTAGACGCTTTTTTACGTTTTGGCATAAATTGTCCAAGATATGGTGTATTAGTGCTACGTTTTGCAAATTTTTTGTTATAACTATATCTCAAGAATTAATGGACGAAATTCTATGAAATTTCAGATTCTGTTAGGTCTTGACATAAATAGATGCTTATTAGGTTTTAGTATAGATTACCCAACATGAGGCACTACTAAGCTCATTTTCTCATAATATTAATTGAATTTTGCGTTATAGGCTTTTCGGATACCAGAATCTCATTAGGCTAGGTCAAATGTTCGAGGAAATTCGATAGTGGGTAACTTTGAGGTCACCACGTTTAATATTAAAATGTACTTATGAGATAGAAGAAAGTTTTGGGATTGACACATCCAACTAGTTATTAGCAGCCTTCGCTCGCTACGCTGGTCGGTTTTGCAAAAAGAACATTAAATCAAAGAAAATTTATCAAGCAAGGAAAAAAAAATTTAATATCTAATTAAATATCCATAATTATTCTTTTTTCCGTATATTCTTATATTTTTCAATTGAAACTAGATGATGGCAACATAATAGACAAAAAAGATATAAAATCACAGAAGTACCTGTTTTTAAATATTTTATAAACATTTTTGTTAACCTGAAATTCTGGTTTCTATCTAAAATGATATTTGAGGAACGTCGAAATAATCGAGAATTTTCGTCCTTCATCCCGTTACGATAAAAAGAAAAAAAAGCCGAAATACGTGTTTAATTATTCTTTTAATAACTTTTTTATCCTAAATTTCTCGCTCTTACCTAAAATGGCTGATAAGATATGGTCAAATTTTCTTAGTATTTCGACCCTCTTTAATATCCTTTGGGAGGAATTTCCAAAAGTCGCTGAAATACCTGTTTAACTATTTTTTGTAGTAGATTTATTTTCTGAATTTTCAATCTTCAGGGATAAATTCTTTGCTGGGATGTAGTCAAATGTTATACAATTCTATAACCTCCTTTTAACCTATTTAGGAAGAAGGAAATTATTTAAATCACTGAAATACTTGTTTAATTATTCTTTTAGTAGATTTATTTTCTGGATTTTGACACTTATATCTAAAACAGCTGCTAAGATATGACATGATTTCCTAAAATTTTAGAACATCTTCTTCTTTAACCACTTAAATCTGCTGTATTCGGGTGTATTTCGCCATATGAGTCGTATTCAGAGTTGTTGAGGTAGTGTGTTTTTGTAACTATAGTTATTTAAGAGAAATTATTGTTCAGTTAAGTCTCTCAAATGTTCGAATTAAATCAAAGAACATTTTTCTGAATTAAAGTATTAGTAAGAAATTTAGAAATTCCCCATATTTAAAATAATGTACATTGGGAATGAACACTGCAAGGACAAATTTTCAAAAGTCAAAAAAATACATGTTTCGACGCGTGATTACAGTGGCTGATGACGCGCTGCTATATTTTACAGCTCAAAACGCAAGTACTGTTTAGATTTTATAGGGATTTATACAAAGTTTTACTGTTTGAGCTATGATTCATTGCCTGGTTTTTAGCGCTGTTTCAACCAAATTATATTGATTTCTTTAGGAAATTGACCTATTGTATTCACTTTGTTTATCTATTATCAGGGTGAGTCATAAATATCGAAACAATAGGCTATCTCCTTAAATATTGCCCCTAGACCCATACTTCCAATTGCAAAGTTTCATCAAAAAAGGTAAATTTTTTGATAAGATAAGTTGCAACTCCATGGGGGGGGGGGTCTATTTAAAAAAAATACGAAAATTAAATTTTTATACGGCCCCCAGAGGATAAAACTTCCAAATAGAAAAAATTTCCTTATCCATTCCTGAATCGAACAAAAAAAATTTCATCTTGATATCTGCAAATCCCTGAAAGATATTAAAATCCAAAATTTTCCAAAATTCGTGACTTACACCACTTAAGCATATCTCTGAGCGCAGCGATATCAGCTCATTTGAAATACAATTTAGGGATTGACCATTAATTTACGCATTATTAAATGTCGATCCAAGATTATACTTTAACTTTTAGATATAAAATACACTATATTGCCATTGATTATTGGACACTTGCGATTTTAGACATTTTACTAAATATCTAGAAAAATACATGAGGAATCATCTCGAAACTCTTAGTGTATAAATATAATAGTATACGTCATACATCTCTGTGAAGATTTTTTCCCGAAACTCCATAGGGGACTGTCAACAAATTAAAAAAGAATAAATATCTTTTGAATAACCCCGTCAAAACTAATGTAGCAAAAGCGCTCAAACTCTAGATTATGGTTGAATGCCTTATTGTAATACACTGTGTTCATTTTTATGCAAATAGCATGCATACTCGCAGAGTAATTAAGGTTTTTATAAAAATGGTCCCAAATTTTTCCAAGTTTTTTCCTTATAATTTTCAGAGTTCTTAATATAAAATATTTTTTTCAGAAAATATGACAAACAACATTGCACACAGTACCCTGTAATCAGAATTAAAAAGTAATGAAAATTGTATACAAAATGAGTTGGTTTACTAAATAATTTTTTACTGCGCATGCGTCAACGACATCAAAATTCCATTTGCATATTATGTTAGCTAAATGTATAGAGTAACTTTTGTGAAAGTCACAAAATCATAACTTGAAAATTCTGAAAATAATCGTCAATTGAATAAGTTGAAAATCCGTTATTCTCAAAATGAAGCAAAAACAAGAGGGGTTGTATCCATATATTCATTGATTAGTGTCAATATAGAATACACAATACCGGATGTTACGACTACTTTTGGATAAAATCCCTCATTTTTTTGCTTCATTTTGGAAACAACGGATTTTGTCCTTTTTCTATAGGCGATTACTTTCAGAATTTTCAAGCTATAATTTTGAGACTTTTATAAAAGTTGCTCTATACATTTAGCTAACATAATATGCAAATGAAATTTTAATATCTTTGACGCATGCGCAGTAAAAAATTATTTAGTAAACCTACTCATTTTTCATACAATTTTTATTATTTTTTAATTCTGATTACAGGGTTCTGTGTGCAATGCTGTTTGTCATATTTTCTGAAAAAAAATATTATTTTATATTAAGAACTCTGGAAATTATAAGGCAAAAACTTAGAAAAATTTGGGGCCATTTTTATAAAAACCTTAATTACTCTGCGAGTATGCATGTTATTTGCATAAAAATGAACACAGTGTATTACAATAAGGCATTCAATCATAATCTAGAGTTTGAGCGCTTTTGCTACATTAGTTTTGACAGGGTTATTCAAAAGATATTCATTCTTTTTTAATTTGTTGACGGTCCCCTATGGAGTTTCGGTAAAAAATCTTCACGGAGATGTATGACGTATACTATTATATTTATACACTAAGAGTTTCGAGATGATTCCTCATGTATTTTTCTAGATATTTAGTAAAATGTCTAAAATCGCAAGTGTCCCATAATCAATGGCAATATAGTGTAAAAGCGTATAGGTTTTGGCTTTAAACTTCCTTGAAATATGCTAGATGTCTGCAATAACTCGAGCTTGGCGCCAGGCTCGTAAATGGCACGACCCATTGCCGGACCGTCTTATTAAACGCTTATTAAAAGTGTTGTTAAATTAAGTGATATTAATTAAACTCTCATTAAACGTGTTTTTAAAACTTATTGCCACAGGCAATAAGTTTAGAAAAACAGTAATAGCGATAATGACACTTCTATTAACTGAGTTATATGGAATAGTTAATGTATATTTTAATGTTAATGGAAATATATTTTAATAAATTACACAGAAATATTTCCAAAAATCTAGTTTTTACTATTCAGCTTCAAAATTTATGTGGTTTTAAACATATTTTTACTTTTTTTTTTTCTATCTTTACAAGAGAAAAGTATTGGATTAATGAAAATTTTGAATTCCGGTTTTCGATGGATTCACACGTTTTAGGGCTCAGAGATACTGAAAAACATTTTTTTTTTACAAAATGTCTTTCTGAGAGTCACTGCTCCTGTATCTCTGTATATGGCATAAATTTTGTGAGCGCGCTATCTCAAGAACTAATCCACGGAATTTAATAAAAAAAATTACATTTACTTATTCGTTGATATAAATTAGTGCTGATTAGTTTTTGGTGTGAATCGCTTAACAGGTTACCCTACTGTACAGGATTTCCGCGATAGCTGTATCTCCAGAATTAATGCAAGGAATATCATCAATCTTCAGATTCAGTTAGTCCTTGACATGAATTGATGTTGTTTATATTTTGTTGTACATAGCTCCACGTGTGGCGCTGAAGCACTGAATTCGTTACGATTTCTGCAATAGCTCTACCTTAAGAACTAATGCAGGAATTTTCATAAAAAGTCAGATTCAGTTATTTCTTGACATGAATTGGTTTTGTTTACGTTTTTGTTTCAATCATCTTTCGGGTGGCGCTGTTATAATGAATTTTGTATAATTTACACGGTTTCAGTGATATCAGTACTAATGAACGGAATTTCGTATCCTTAGAGTCCTCGATTGCTACATCCGTGTAGTTTATTTATTCCAAACGACATTTAAAAAACAAAAATATTTATTCGAATGTTAAAGTCTAAGAGTATAACGTTTCTGTTTCGTATTTTTTTATGCTAAGTTCCCACTAATATTTCGTTATAAGTATATCAGTACAAAAAATCCTGAACGGGTTAAAAGCTTGTGACGCAGCACTTTATCTTATATCTCTAAGAATTTTAAATTTGGGACTTAAAATTAATGATATCAAAATTTATGTGACGCTATGCTATTAATTAATATACATATTGTTGCAGCGTATATAGGGTTCTTTTGATCTTACGGTTAGACAACTTCAAACTCTTGCTTATAGAAAAGTAGAAAATAATTTATTTACAGAACTTCAGAACAACAGAGTCTTCGAAACTCACAAATATTTCTAGATATTCAAAAATAATTGTTCAAATCTATCGTATAAGTGCAGATATAGATTCCAGAGACTCTTTATACAACGTCTCAACACTAAATCACATTCAAAATAACGTAAATAAGACTCAAGCAAACTCGCTTAACAAACGCCTTGTTCGCTCAATGACTGACTGGTAAATAATAACCACAGCTCGCATCGCTTCTCTTCTTATATAGTCTCGTAGCAGGTGCTGGAAATTTCTAGAACCAACTCGAAAAATCCACGGAACAACAAACAAGGTATCAGTATATCTAAAAGGGGGGTTTCCATTGAGAGGGAAGGGTTACCATCGCTAACAATCGCCAAGTTTGTCGCCAACTTGGCGATATATCGCCAAATTTGGCGACCAAAATTAGTCGCCAAAAGTGACGCCAACTTGGCGATATGGCTAATATTTCGCAAAGCTGCCATAGACATTCACTGAAAATAATAGACAAGTTTGCTTGATAACAGAGACAATGTAACAAAAACTAATATTAGTAAAGAAATGGAGCTTAATAAGATTATTTACATTATTTTACAGAACAAACACTAACTATTTACAAAATTCGTAACACTACCCCCTCCTCAAAGACTGCACGTCCCGGGCAGTGCAATCCTTGAGTTAGAGGAAAACACTTAAAATAAATAAACAAATAAATAAATAAATAAATAAATAATAACAATAATAATAAAATTTACATAAATAAGAATTACATAAATAATTACTATTTACATATTTACAAAAAGTGACTTTCATGACCATGGTCTGAAATTCAAGTTTCGAATTTCTAATCACTTTGGCCAAAATAAGGGGCTAGCCGATTATAGTGTACGACCTTGGGTTTGGCGTGTGGCGATTTTTGTATGCGTACAACGACGTCATTCAGCCTGTTGACGACTGTGTAAGAACCGACCAAAAATCGCCACACGGGAAATGCTCTCACTGCAATATTTTGTAGACGGAATAAAAGATCCAGAAGTGCAGAGAGCGGTACGAATGGCAGATGTACAGGATTTAAAGGCTGCACTACTATATGCCTTAAAGTTGGAAGCAGCTACACAAGCCAGCCGAAGAGATCGTCATTCAGTCCAAGGGGCAACAGTGAACAAAAGCTCAGACACTGAGAACGACGTCTTGAAAGAAATTAGGAAAATAAATCAAGAGATTGAAGCTTTAAAATATGGAAGAACAAGCGCAAGAAGACAGAATCTCACGTGCTGGGGATGCGGTGATACAGGACATCTCCGAAGAAACTGCCCCAAAGTCCACGAACGTGATATGAATTCAAGACCAGAGAATAAAAAGCCCCACCTGAAGATCCTTCAAATATCGAAAATGAGTGGCGGCGATAATGAATTATATGTGATAGGCTTTATTAACGGAATTCAGTGCCGTATGATTGTCGATACAGGAGCCAATGTTACAATAATAAGAGAAGATTTGGCTCGAAAATTGAAATGTAAACTCATCTGGAATCCTCCATGCGTTACCCTGCAAACTGTGACCGGCGACAAAATAGGCATATATGGAGAGGCAAATTTAACCATCAACTTTGGAGGAACGAAATATTACCATACGGCATATGTGGCTGACATAACAGATCCTTGCTTAATCGGACTAGATTTTCTGAAGAAATTTGGCTTCAAACTTGATTTCAAAAATAATAAAATGCTCTCTAAATTTGAAGAAATAAGTCTTTTTGGATTAAATAACGAAATTGAATGTAAACAAATAGTAACAGCCAAAGGAGACATCCATCTAGATCCAAGAACAGAATTTTTAGTTCCAGCTGTAATTAAAAATGAAACTAATTACCGATTTGGCCATATAGATTATCCAGAAGACAATAGTACACAAGCAGGAGTATTGGTGGCTTCTTCTGTGGTAGACCTCTCGAAAAAGACCATTCCAGTCAGAATTGCTAACATCAGTGATAAGACGAGGACTATCAAGAAAGGAGAGGTGATAGCGTCATGTGCTCCTGTGACGTGCATAAGTCAAAATTCCTATCACTCTGAGAAATCTTCAGATAATTTAGTCAAGGATTTGTTACAAAATACGGACTTAGATCCAAATCAGAGAGGTGCTGCTGAAAGTTTAATTAGAGAATTCCAAAGTTTATTTTCTCAAACATCTGAAGACTTTGAACGAACTAAAATGGCACAACACCGAATTGACACGGGAGATCACTCTCCTATTAAACAGCACCCTAGACGATTACCTTTTGCCAAGCAAGAAGAGGTGCAGAATTTAATTAAGGATATGGAAGAAAATGACATCATCGAACCATCGACAAGTCCATGGGCGTCTCCCATTGTATTAGTAAGAAAGAAGGATGGTTCTACAAGATTTTGTGTAGACTACCGCCGACTGAATGACGTCACTAAAAAGGATAGTTACCCTCTACCAAGGATTGATGACACTCTTGACACACTTGCGGGCAACACCTGGTTCTCGACTCTGGATCTGAAGAGTGGTTACTGGCAGGTAGAGATCCATCCGGACGACCGCGAGAAGACTGCCTTTACAACGGGACAAGGATTATGGCAGTTCAAGGTAATGCCTTTTGGTCTGTGTAACGCACCTGCAACTTTCGAACGGCTTATGGAAACGGTTCTCCGGGGGCTGTCATATGAAGCATGTCTTGTTTATTTAGACGATATCATAATCATAGGAAAATCTTTTGATGAACATCTGAACAACCTCAGGCGGGTGCTACAAAAATTAAAGGAAGCTAATTTGAAGTTAAGCCCTTCGAAGTGCAATTTGTTTCGCAATGAAGTCGCCTACCTTGGACACATCATTTCGGCGGAAGGAGTTAGGACCGATCCAGAGAAGATATCGGCCGTGAAAAATTGGAATCGTCCAGCAGAATGTTCACCAGCTTCGAAGTTTTCTAGGATTATGCACCTATTACAGAAAATTCGTCAAAGGCTTCTCGATGATTGCAAGGCCATTTCATAGATTAACAGAAGCCAATCAAAAATGTATGTGGACACAGGATCGTGACGCTGCTTTCGAAAAGATTAAGGAGGCCTTAACATCCACTCCAATTTTGTCATATCCTCAAATCGATAAACAGTTTATACTTGATACGGATGCAAGTAAAGGAAGCATTGGCGCTGTACTGTCCCAGGAAATCGACGGCCAGGAGCGTGTTATCGCCTATTTCAGCAAGTGCTTGTCAAAGGCCGAGCGAAACTACTGCGTAACAAGAAAAGAGCTTCTTGCTGTAGTGAAAGCCGTAGACCACTTTCATCACTATCTTTACGGTCGAAAATTCCTGATCCGAACTGATCATGCTTCTCTAACTTGGCTATTGAATTTTAAGAACCCAGAAGGCCAGATAGCCAGGTGGATACAAAAGCTTCAAGAGTACGATATGGAGATACCCCATCGAAAAGGCTCATCACATGGAAATGCAGATGCTCTCTCAAGAAGACCCTGCTCAGAGAATTGTAGATACTGCGACCGGGTTGAGAAGAAATTTAATGTTAAAGGTCCTATAGTAAGACAAGTTACAACTGGATCTACATCATCGCAAGATCAGTGGAGTGACGAGAGCCTGCGTAAAGATCAACTTGCTGATCCTGAAATTAAGCCAATTCTAGAGCTGAAAGAGGAGTCCAACAGGAAGCCCAGCTGGCAAGACATGGCCCATTACCATCCCACTTCTGACACCAAATGTTGCAGCGTATATAGGGTTCTTTTGATCTTACGGTTAGACAACTTCAAACTCTTGCTTATAGAAAAGTAGAAAATAATTTATTTACAGAACTTCAGAACAACAGAGTCTTCGAAACTCACAAATATTTCTAGATATTCAAAAATAATTGTTCAAATCTATCGTATAAGTGCAGATATAGATTCCAGAGACTCTTTATACAACGTCTCAACACTAAATCACATTCAAAATAACGTAAATAAGACTCAAGCAAACTCGCTTAACAAACGCCTTGTTCGCTCAATGACTGACTGGTAAATAATAACCACAGCTCGCATCGCTTCTCTTCTTATATAGGCTCGTAGCAGGTGCTGGAAATTTCTAGAACAAACTCGAAAAATCCACGGAACAACAAACAAGGTATCAGTATATCTAAAAGGGGGGTTACCATTGAGAGGGAAGGGTTACCATCGCCAACAATCGCCAAGTTTGTCGCCAACTTGGCGATATATCGCCAAATTTGGCGACCAAAATTAGTCGCCAAAAGTGACGTCAACTTGGCGATATCGCTAATATTTCGCAAAGCTGCCATAGACATTCACTGAAAATAATAGACAAGTTTGCTTGATAACAGAGACAATGTAACAAAAACTAATATTAGTAAAGAAATGGAGCTTAATAAGATTATTTACATTATTTTACAGAACAAAGACTAACTATTTACAAAATTCGTAACAATATTAAAATTTATTCATTAAGGTTTTATCAATTACATCTTTCATAAATTCAAGTGACGCCTTGACGAGGCTTTAAACGATGTTTTAAAATTCCATTTATTTATTTATTGTCTAAATACATTTTCATATCTAAACAATACTTTTTATTTTCCAATACACTGTTAAATACATCACTTTCACTGAATATATATAATGCACTGAAATGTATTTATTTGAATAAATAGATTTATCTTTTGGGCTACGCTGTCCAAAATCAAAAATAACATTTAAATGAATAGATTTTGCGTCATTGTATCCAAAGTAAGTTAAATAGATGCAAATAGATACATCTTTAGATTTATCTAAATATCTATAATATCTAATATATATAAATATCTTATAGATTTATCTTTTGGGCTACGCTGTCCAAAATCAAAAATAACATTTAAATGAATAGATTTTGCGTCATTGTATCCAAAGTAAGTTAAATAGATCAAATAGATACAATGACGCAAAAACTATTTATTTAAATGTTATTTTTGATTTTGGACAGCGTAGCCCAAAAGATAAATCTATTTATTCAAATAAATACATTTCAGTGCATTATATATATTCAGTGAAAGTGATGTATTTAACAGTGTATTGGAAAATAAAAAGTATTGTTTAGATATGAAAATGTATTTAGACAATAAATAAATAAATGGAATTTTAAAACATCGTTTAAAGCCTCGTCAAGGCGTCACTTAAATTTTGATATCATATCTTTTAAGATTCATATGTTGAATTTATGAAAGATGTAATTGATAAAACCTTAATGAATAAATTTTAATATGTATATTAATTAATAGCATAGCGTCACATAAATTTTGATATCATTAATTTTAAGTCCCAAATTTAAAATTCTTAGAGACATAAGATAAAGTGCTGCGTCACAAGCTTTTAACCCGTTCAGGGTTTTTTGTACTGATATCACTGCTTTTTTTTAGGTTAATAATAAAAAGATAAAAACAAAAAATTGAAGACTAATGCAAAGAATTCATATTCATGATTTCTGATCACCTTTAATTACCCCTCCCCCACCCCCTTAAAAAAAAGATATTTCATATTTTATTATTAATATATGCTGTGCTACTTGATTTCGTTAAAAACAACTCTGTAGTAAAGTACGTTAGTATAAGATAAGAAAGTAATGTACATTCAGCACCGTATTTCTAAGAAAGGATTACATAATCTATGCTGTATGTATCATTTCTCATTCTAGTTAACTATGTTTATTCTTTACACATGATGATACATATATTGCAGATGGATTGAAATGATCAGGAATACAATATTCAGAATGTGCTGGAAAGTATTTCATAATCTGCTGCGTGCATGATTCTTGTTAATTATGTTTCAACCTTTGTATAGGTTGGTAATATTACAGATTGATTAAGACTACAGTACAGAACCATTTATCCGGAATGGTTGGGGTCAGATACATTCCGAATAACTGGTTTTTCCGGTTAACTGGTTGGGCATTAAAGCAGCATCCATTTGATAAATTTTATGGAATATATGTGGTTGTGGTATTACTTCTAATCTTAAATTAATTACTAGATTACTTGAATTAAGAATAAGATTCAAGTAAGATTAAAAAATAAAATTTGATAGAATGTAATTTATGGGAATGCTTTAGAAACAAAAATTCTTGTTTCCTCTGCATGAAAATAGAAAACATCTAAAGTATAACTAAATATATTTCCATCTCAAATACTAGATGCAATCATCAAATTATACAATTGTTTCAAGCAATATTTATGTAAAATTAGATGTGTATGACACTTTTTTCTGCAAAGATTCCATCATCATAGATTAGAAATATCATTCCGGATAACTGGTTTTCCGGTTAACTGGTTTCCGGATAAATGGTTCCATACTGTATATCCGTTACAATATTCAGAATATGCTGGAAAGTGTTTCATAATCTATGTTGCACACAGGTTTTTCTTTCTTGTTAACTATGATTTGTTCTTTATATAGAAAATTACTGCAAATGGATTAAAATAATAGGCTTACAGTAATGAAAATGTGTTGGAAAGTGTTTCATAATATATACTGTATGTGTAACGTTTCATTCTTGTTAGTTTATTTATGTTTTGTTGTTTGCATAAAACATATATAAACTAACAAGGGGGGGGGGGGATTTGGATGGAAAGATTACTGTACAAAGATGAAACTGATAGGTTTAAAGTATTCAGAATAAAATGGAAAGTATATAAACATGTTTAATGGAAAAATTTTTACTCTCGTTAATTATGCTTTGTTTTTTTGCACAGAATGGTAAAATTATTGTACATGAATGACAATAAGTTTACAATATTCAGAATGAGTCAGAAAATGCATCATAATTGATGCAGTATGCATGACTCTTCGTTCTTGTTAGTTATGTTTTGTTCTTTGCACAAAGTGGGAAAATTACTGCATATGGATGAAAATAGTAGGTTAACAGTATTCAGAATATGTTGGAAGTTGCATCATAATCTATGCTGCACGCATGACTTTTCGTTCTTGTTAGTTTTTTTCCCCTACACAAAAATAAAATTAGTGCAGATGAATGAAGGTATTAACGTATTCAAAAATGTGTTGTAAAGTATTTCATAATCTATGATGTGCGCATGATTTTTCATTCTTGAGGGGTTTGGTAAAAACGCCCTTAAGGAGGCACATTAAGCAGATGGGAAAGGCAAGTGCATTATATGAAAGAGTGAAGAAATGGCTGCCTAATGATATACTGCTTTAAAATGTTATAAAAAGCTCGAACGAGAAATTTGGATGTAATTTCAAAATCAATAAAAACAGTAAATTAAGTATGCTTATTTCTTCTTGATAACATCTATAAACATATAATTAAATCAGGTTTATATTAAAATTGATAATATATATTCTAAATTGATCAATGTACTTATCATTTGTACAAAGAATGTCCTGATTGGTAATTGCCCTGGGGTGATCAATAATTACAATGTTCCCAGGGTAGTTTCCGATCATCGAAATTTTTTTATTAAACAAACTTTAAATAATATTTTATTCAAAGTCTATATTTTATTGAATAGACTCATAGCAAATCATTAACTATGCTAAATTTGGTCACATCAGTTGTAAACATTAATAAAAAAATATTTAGATGTTAGTGTTTTTTTTTAATCAGGAATTATCCCGGTCCACCCTATAAGTTTCATACTTCAATAAGGAAAATGTTAACCGACAAAGAAAAGAAAATAAGGACTCTATTATTTATTATATGTTTTAATTTCATATGAAACTTTCCATTCTTGTGCGACTTAACTTTCAAAGTAAAACTAATATACTTTTATCGAACATTTCAGTGACTAAGCATAAAACGTGCAAAGTATGGAAATTTACACATTTAACATTGTACGAAATATTTTGAAATTGACGACTTGAAAAATTTTAATTTTTTTCTCATAAATCATGTAAAATAATATTAATTTATTAAGAACTAACTTTGATTTACTAAACAGCTATAAATAAAATAAACAACTCAGAAAGCATCACAAGAATTTATGAAAAGAATTTGTGTGTACAGTGTACATATTTAAGCATTATTCAGATTTAGTTCTAAAACCAAATTAACAAATCTAGTAAAAATTTTAATTGTTAACACTATAGATCACTAAAAAAGCATCATAAAAAATATTATTTATCTATGTGAAACCTTTTTATACTACATTTCAGTTGCTAAGCATAAAACAAGCATCATTTGGAAATTTTAGCGTTGCTAAAATATGTATAACTTGAGATGAAGAATTTTGCAAATAGAATGCTGCAGATTTCTGTTCTGGATATTGTTTACATTTTAAAAACAGTAATTTGAATGTAATAATGGACTAGAACTGATAAGCTAATGAATGCTTAAAATAATGTATAATATAGTCAACACTGTAAAATCTGCAAAATTTATTATATGCAATGTTTGTTAGAATGTAAATATTGAAAAATGTCCTAACATTTAAACTTATAGTTGAAGTTATGTCATACTTCTTTTTCATGAAATATTTTTTTAATGAAATAAACAAAGATGTAAGAAAATTCATGTATTTTGTACCTTGCATTTAAAAATAATTTATGAAAAGAACTTATGTGTACATATTTAAGCATTATTCGATTCTCTGAACTAAAACCAAATTAACGAATCTAGTAAAAATTTTAATTGTTAATATTATAGATCACTAAAAAGCATCATAAAAAAATATTTTTTATCTATGTGAAACCTTTTTAATCTAACATTTCAGTCGCAAGCAATATTTAAAAAGTGTAAAGTAGCTGAAATCTGTATAGCTTGGGATAAATATTGTGCAAATAGAATGATACAGACTTCTGGGTTTATTTACATTTTAAAAACAGTAATTTGAATGTAATAATGGGCTAGAAATCATAATGAATGCTTACAATAATGTATAATAAAGTCAACACTGTGAAATACACAAAATGTATCATATGCAATGCATGTTAGAATGTAAACATTGAAAAGCATCTCAATATAAGCTCATGGATGAAGTTAAGTGATACTTTTTTTCATGGAATAACAATTTTTTAATGAAATAACTAGGATGCAAGAAAATTCAAGTATTTTTTATTCAGCATTTAAAAATAATAATTTGAGTGAGGAAGTGATGCATGCTCGATTGGTTATGCTTATGAAAAATTATTCTTCGTTAAAACAGTGATAAAACTTTAACAATAAGTGATTTTATCCCTACAAACTTCAGACTTTCCCCCAGGTTTAAAAAGGGGCAGGGCGCTACTGTTCTGAAAAGGGCACTTTTTACACTTTTAAGGGCACTTTTTCATTTTTAAAGGCACTTTTATAGAGCTGAATCTAGAATCTAGCGGTTCAAAAAGTCGTGAAAACACAGAAATTTCATGAAAAAATTGAAAAAAAAAAGAAAAAAAGGTAAATTTTGTTAAAAAATCACGATAAAATGTCAAATTTTGTAAAAAAAAAATCACAAAAAACGGCAAATTTTATTAAAAGATCGCATAAACAGCAGTTTTTGCTAAAAGATCGCAAAAACGACATATTTTGCTAAAAATATCGCGAAAAAACGGAAATCTTGTGAAAATATCCTGAAAAAAAAGGAACTTTTTCACAGAACATTCTGTTTTATTGCGATTTTTGGATGAAATTTGCCGTTTTTTTTGCAAATCTTGACGAAATTTGCAGTTTATCGCTATTTTTTGACAAATTTTCTGTTTTATTGTGATTTTTGGAAGAAATTTGTCTTTTTTCCACGATCTTCGGAGGAAATCTGCCGTTTTGGGAAATTTTGTGACGAAATTAGCTATTTTTTGCGAATCTTGCCAGAAAATAGTCGTTATTCCGTGACTTTTAATGAAACTTGCCAGTTTTTTAGCAATTTTTTTTTTTACGAAGACGTGTATGAGGCTATTTTTTGCATTCTGTCACCGATTTTTTGTGTAATTTACGCGCTATAGCGTGTTCGGATCATCGCTGGAGGGCTGCATTTTTTCAAATGTGGCAAGAAGGGTGCTATTTTTTTGAATGAATGACAAGAGGGGCGCTAGTTTTTGGATGAGGGGCAAGAGGGGCGCTATTTTTTAAACTAAAGGGCAGGAGGGGTGGAGCGCCCCCACCTGAAACCCTCTGGGGGGAAACTCTGAACTTTTTGCTTATTTCACAATATACATGAATATTTCCTTCAGTAAATTTTCTTGAACCAGAAAGTTTTATATTGGTTCAAGGAGTAATTTGTGTTCATTAACTAGAGGAAAAAATTACTGACAATAAATCAAAATAAAATACAGTACAGAGCTTTTACCTGGCAATCTTGCAAAATTCGGAATATACTCCCTCCCCCTCCTTCTCTAATCCATAAAGTTTTCAAAAACACAAACATAAAAAAATTTTAACAATGACATATAGAGTATGAACAAATTCATCTTTTTGCAATTATTTAAACAAAAATTCCTGCATTATTCAATGGTAGTAATCAAAAGATAAAAATATATAAGGTACCCTGGGGTAATAACGCCACGTTAAGGTTCTACCAATTTTCACGGCTTAGTTTTAGATTGTATTTTTCAAACAAATATAGGATCTGATACAGCAACTCATTGACTATCTATATAAAATAAAATAATTTAACAGATATGTATTCATAAAAAGTAATGGCGTTTTTTCTTGACCAATGCTATTTGGCGTTATTACCCACCTATATGGGTAATAACGCCATGCAAACAAAACTATGAAATAAGATGGAATAATTGCATGTAGATAGCCCAATTCTAAAAATACAAACTCTACAAACTTAGAAATTGACAAATTGCATTCTAAGCTATTGAAAATGTTAAATTTTTTGTGAAAGTGTAAGAAAAATAAAGGTGTGGTGTGGGAGGGGGGGATGAGGCAAAAGAATATGAGACCGTGAGCTTCTTTTTGCTTAAAAAGGACCGCTTAAATAGAAATATGAGAAACATTGGACAGTTTTAACTGTGTTTATTTGAATCAGTATTTAGGATGTAGCTCGGACACTGTAGGGAATCAACCGGGGTATTAAAGTCAAGAATTGGCGTTATTACCCCGGTATAGTTATTGCGCAGTACATTTTCAATTACAAATTATCTCGAGAAGATATCCAAAATCTTCAATAACATTTTAAAAGTACATGAAATGCATTACAAATTTATGTAATTAACAGAGTATTTCCGGATAAAAAGATAGTCTTCACATCACAAAACGTATCTCGCAAATTTTAGATCAAGCGTTAATTTTAGTTGTTTGTAAAAACAATAAGACCTAAAAATGAAACAAATTAACTTGAAGCTGTTTTTTGCGATTTATATGACTCAAAACCCTTCTGCGCAGAGCACATGGGTATCATTTACCTGATTATTTCATAATTATGCAAAATATAAGCACTTGGCGTTATTATCCCGCCTGGCGTTATTACCCCAGTGTACCTTAATTGTACCCAATTAGCATTATTTTATCCCTTTTACACAAATTTTTATTGGTATAGTTAGAAAAACCTGAAATTTTAGGAATTATGAAATCAATTAGTGTGACATTATTAAAATTTACTTTCCAAATTTGTGCTTTTTACTAAACAAATCAACAAAATTCGCAATTCTTAGATGCTGATAGCGAAAGTTTGCAATTTTTCTTCACATGATAGATGAAATTCTCTATTTTTTCCTGCACCAGATCAAGGAAATTTTTAATTTTCGGTGCCTAATCGATGATATTTTTGATTTTTCGGAGCCTGAATGGCGAAATTTCGTGATATTTCTGAACCTGAACAACCAAATTTCCTATTTTTATGAAGTTGATCAAGGAAAGTCGCGACTTTTATGAACCTCGTCAATGAAATTTGCGATTTTTTCTAAGCCGATCAATGCATTTCGCGATGTTTACGAAGCCAATCCATGAAATTTGCGATTTTTCTTTTCATGATTGACAAAATTTGCAATTTTCCTCCACATTATCGACGAAGCTCATGATTTTTCATCACAGGATCGACGAAATTCTGAATTTTTCCGTGCCTGATTGACGAATTTTGCGATTTTTTAGCACTTGATCCACGGAATTCACGATTTTCATGAAGCCGATTGACCAAATTCTCGAATTTTACAAACCCGCTCGACGAAATTTGTGATTTTTAAAAAGCTAATCGACAAAATTCACTATTTATCTTCGCATGGTCGACAAATATTGTGATTTTTTTTTATAGAAAAACAACACAAATTTCGACAAAATTCGTGAATTAATGAGAGTCTGATCGCCGTAATTAGCGATTTTTCCGCGTGTGATCGCCAAAATTCGCAATATTTCGGTCTCAGATCAATAAAATTGCCATTTTTCGGAATCCGATCAACTCTCAATTGTTTTGTGTCCAATCGACGAAATGTGTGCTTTTTCGATTCTTAATTGACGAAATACGCATTTTACGCTCCCGACCAACGAAATTCGCAATGTTTGTATCGACGCTGATGAAATCTGATTTTTTTACACGGCAAGATGAAACTTGTGATTTCTTTCTCTTTATAAACTGACGAAATTCTAGATTGTTTTGCAGCCGATCAACGAAATATTTAATTTTCCGCGTGTCATCTCTAAATTTGCTATTTTTCTGTGCCTTATCAACGAAATCTGTGATTTTTTGCGCCCAAACGACATAATTCATCATCTTTCCATGCCTGATCGACAAAACACTTTCGTGCCTAATCGAGGAAATTTGCTATTTTTTTCCGAGACTCATGTGCAAAATTCGCGATTTTTCCATATCTGATGAGCAAAACTTGCGACTTTTCCGGTCCACATCGACAAAATTCGCTTTTTTTCCACACTTCATCAATGGAATTGGCGATTTTTCCCATACCGATCAACGAAATTTGCGATTCTTAAGTGATGAAATTTTATATTTTTTCGCAGTAAATTGACAATTTTTCCTGCGACATATGCACAAAAATTGCAATTTTTTCCAGTTGTAAATTGACGAAACTGGCGGGCCACAGGTTGTGCATCCTATTTTAGAAGTTTTTTAAATTTTCAAATTTGAGAGTTTTTTAATGTTTTTTTATGTGATAGTTATATTCTTAATTCATTCAATAGATAATGATGTTGTATGCAAGCAAAAAAAAAAAAAAAAAAAAACTAAGCCATTCCATCAAACAGTTTTTTTTTTAAATCTTGGTGTTAGTCGTCAAAAATAAAGTTTTGAGAAAACGCGACTTAAAGTTGAAATTTTATGGGTGCGACTATGAATGTGATCATACATAAAAGCTTATAACTCCGTTAAAAATGCAAATATTTTTATGCGGTTTTTTGCATTGAGTTAAGAATTAATTGAATAATCAAACTAGATCATAAAAAAATCGATTTTTTGAAAAGTTTTCAACCCCTGAGCCTCCTTAAACAGAAATTAAGATGCCTAGAAATTATCATTTTTTTAGCATAATGCGTCTCAGAAAAGTGATTTATTTTAAATAACGAATTTTTACTTAACTAATCCATGTAATATGCACTTTCACAATTTTAAGTAGAATTTTCGCCAGATAATTGAATTACTTTATTAAATGAAATCTGATTAAAAAAAGCGGCGGATTCCAAAATGTGCCAAAACATTTAAATATTAAGTTTGGTTTTGATTCATATAAGTGACAATTATAGTGATCTTTCTTAGCTCTGGGAGGGATTTTAACCCCAAAACCACCCCTTGTCTGCGCCACTGACAACAAAATTTTATGTTGGTGCAAGGAGTAATTTTATAAATTATAATAACATTGTATGATATATCTTGAAATTGACGATATAATTTTTTTTTTTTTTTTTTTTTTTTTTGACATAAATCATGTAAAATAATATTCATCAATCAAGATCCACCTCTGACTTATTAATCACTTATAAATAAAATAAACAACTCAGAAAGCGTCACAAAAATTTATGAAATTAAGTAGTGTGACATTATTCAAATTTACTTAATTAAGAGGAATCAAGTTAATGAAATGTTGTATAAATATTAATTGAAAACTCTATAGATTACTAGGTACTATTAGGTTATTCCGTCGATCAAAAAATTATCGCCTAACAATAAGATTAAATGCCAATTATGGATGATCGTGAGTGTCACATTCAACGACATTAAATACGATTTGTGTATTTAAAATGTCATTAAGTGATTTTTATTTCGACTTTTTATTAATATTTCACTAATTATTTGTTTTTTCCTTTTTTAAAATAAAAAATATGTCTATGTATAATTTGGCTATTAGTTTGGTGATTTGTACAATTTGGCGAAATTAAACGACAGGATAACAGAGTAGTATCGATTACTAAAATATTTCATAACAGAAATAATTTATGTAACTGAAAATGTTTTATCCAACATTTCACTTAAGTTTAAAACAAGCAATATATAGAAATTGTAAAGTCCCTCAAGTGTGTGTAACTTGGGACCAGACATTGTGCAAATATAATGTGCTCATCTTTTGTTTACATGTTTAAAAAGAGTAATTTGAATGTAAAAATGGACTAGAAATCCTAATGAACGCTTATAATAGAGTATAATACAGTTAACTCTGTGAAATCCACAAAATGCATTATCTGCAAAATATACTAAAATGTAAACATTGAAAAGTGTTTTAACATTTAAACTCAAAGATAAAGATATGCAATACTTTTTATTTTCATGAAATGACAAATTTTTTAATGAAATAAACTGGGGATTTAAGAAAATTCATGTATTTTGCACCCTGTATTTTTTAATAACATTACTTTAAGCAAGTCAGTATGTTTCAGTTGATTGGGTATGATTAATGCACACCTATTCTTTGCTCAAGCAGCAAAAAAATTTTAAAAATAAATAATTTTATCTCTTTTTTTTTTAAATCAAACAAAACTGAACATATTTCGTTCAGTAAATATTCTTGAACAAGACAATTTTATGTTGGTGCAAGGAGTAATGAGAAAAAAAATTATTGAAAACAAACCAAAAAAAAAGTACAGTACAGGATTTTTACCTGGCATTCTCGTAAAATTTTGAATATACCCTGCCTCCCCTCTTTAATCCATAAGTTTTCATGCATTCTATATTATATTCTATATTAACAAGGCGCCACTTGTCTAGTTTTGTTTTCAATCAGAACGCGGCAAGTTATGGAAATTGGTGTTAGCATTTTTCATTCAGGAAGAATTTATTTATTTAGAATAGAATTGATAAAGAAAATGCAAAAAGTGAAAAACATTGAACAGACATGATAGAATCATTAAGTAATTTTCATGGTTTTAATAATCCACATGGCCGTTTCTTCTTATGCGAATTCAGTCTTTCAATGTCTTAATATACAATGAATAAAGTCTGCTATAAGGTTAACTGGAGAATCTTGCAATGGATTTTTGCCGCCGCTTATTCATATTTACTTAATTAAGAGGGATCGAGTTAATGAAATGTTGTATAAATTTTACTTGTTAACTCTATAGGTTACTAGGTACTACTAGGTTTACCCATCGACCAAAAAATTATCGCCAAACTATAAGATTAAATGCCAATTATGGATGATCGTGAATGTCACATTCAATGCCATTAAATAAGATTTGTGTGTTTAAAATGTCATTAAGTGATTTTTATATCGACTTTTTATTAATATTTTACTAATTACTTGTTTTTTCATTATTTGAAATAAAAAATATGTCATGTATAATTTGGCTATTAGTTTGGTGATTGTATAATTTGGCGAAATTAGTCGACGGGATAACAGAGTAGTACCGATTACTAAAATATTTCATAATAGGTATAATTTATGTAACTGAAAATGTTTTATCCAACATTTCACTTAAGTTTAAAACAAGCAATATATAGAAATTGTAAAGTCCCTCAAGTGTGTGTAACTTGGGACCAGACATTGTGCAAAATATAATGTGCTCATCTTTTGTTTACATTTTTAAAAAGAGTAATTTGAATGTTATAATGGAGAAGAAATCATAATGAATGCTTATATGAATATTTGCTGAGTTATTAGAAGGCGGCTTTTCCGATTTCCTTTGATGTTGAGTTAGCTGTATATATGAAGTTCCGCATCTACCTTACGTGGATACCTTATGACGATGGTAGGTTTAAAGAAGCGTCACTTGAAGGCTGCCGCCTTCTATGATTTAATTGATCAAGATTTAATGCATTCGGACCAAACATCTTTTAAGAAATTTAATTGAATAATTTCAACTTAAAAAGTTTAAATTAAATATGCCAAAGATTCATTAAACACCTGTTCTTGTTTTAAAGTAGATAATTGATTCGCAAGTTGAACAAAATTTAAAATGTATTTGTAGTTGAACTGTAAACTGAATGTTAAACTCTAAAAAGGGAAAAAAACAGCGGCTTTGAGACCGCTTACAGCGGTTAACACCTTGAGAATTTTTTTTTTTTTTTATGCCGGCCAATTATCTACAATAGGGATATAGGCCGTGAGGGGAAGGGTGCCCTCCGTGAGGGTCTTTTTAAGGGAACCTAACCCGCATTTACGCAAAGAAATCCAGGGTTCGAAGAAAACCACGGAAAACTTCGAACGGTTAGGCCGACGGTCGCGATTGGGTTTTAACCCAGCTCCTACCGTCTATCAGTTTGGAGGCCCGTAATTAGAGGTACCTTTTAGGCATCGTGTAATATTAATTTTAACAAGAAAAAAATGAAGTTGACAGGGATAAAACAATGAAAAAAATTGAAATCGGCGTGATAAAAAAAAAATCAGGTTTAAATCAACTGACGCATTTAAATAGTAATAAAAAAATCAAGAATGGCAAAACGTAAACAAAATTTGAAATCGAAACTATACAAGAGGGAGTTAATCACCTAGAAACTTTTAAAAAGCATTTAAACGATAAAAGCCCATCTTTGTTTAAAACTAAATGCACTTTTCTGCATGAGATATTTTTATTTCAGTATTTCCCATTTTTAAACTGACATAAATCAATAACCTTCAATTACGGTAATAGTCCCACGAATTCAATAGTTTTTTAACACCTAAAAAAAATGCACAACACGCCGAAAGAAGTTTTCACCTCAGAAAATTTACTTTTAAAAATATGATTTGTTTACAAAAAATTGCATTTTTTTAAATTGCTATTTTAAATAGATTTTTTTTTAATATTATTTAAAATGCTGAATCAAAATTGAAAATTAGACATTTTTATTTAATCAAACAAAAAAATTCATCGCGACAAATAATATTTTAAGTTATGACAATTTACTCAAATTTTTTGAAAAAAAAATATTTTATTAAGAAAGCTTATGATGTGATAATGCTTACAAATTATGTGGTTAACCATCACAAAATATTCCAAATTCGAACTCTAAATAAATAAAATAAATGTTTCCTGGGCAACTTACAGCAAGATTGTTTCTTCAGTTACACGCATTTCAATTTGTGTCTGATCCCTTGAAACCTCACGATTTATTAAAATTGTCATAACTCTCTGAATTTTGAAGATATCAAGATGAAATTTTTTTTGTTAAATTCAAGAATGGATAAGGAAAACTTTTTTAACTGGAAGTTTTATCCTCTGGGGAACGCATAAAAATTTAATTTTCGTATTTTTTTTAAATAGACCTCTCATGGAGTTACAACTTATCTTATCAAAAAATTTACTTTTTTTGATGAAACTTTGCGATTGGAAGTATGGGTCTAGGGGCAATATTTAAGGAGATAGCCTATTGTTTCGATATTTATGACTCACCCTGTATATGTATAATTATTGCGTCATCATGATAACTTCTGAAATACTGAACTGATTTAGATAGTATGTTAAATTTGCCAGCATTTTAAATGAGTTCATTAATAAATTATGTAGCTCTTTTAATTTGTTTAATGGAATGCACAAGAAAAAAAACATGCAAAAAATTCCAACATAGCAATTTTAGAAATACTGAAAAAATTAAAACCTAATTCAACGTATTGATACTTCAAGATGTGTGGATAGGTTCGTTAATTAAACTTGTAGCTCGTGTATTTGTATACAAAGTCCCAAGAAAGCAAAATATTCAATATTTGTTGCGTATAACATACGAAATATTGAACTTTCCCTACCTCTATACTCGTTAACCCCTTATCGCGCAGTGTTGCCGGGTCAGCAACACCTAAAGTTCCCCCTGTTTAGAGACACAAAAACTCCGTGAATATTTCAAAAACTACTCTAATGGCTACTTTAAATCTTTCTTATGAGTTCTAGATGGCAGCACTACAGAGATCAAACTCTACTCTTTTTAAATAATAGGTGAAATGTTTTACTGTAATACGCGCTTCACAGCAATGCTGTTCTCACTGCGCTTATCAATGCTTTACTTATGGGAGGTTACCACTTCGGCAACAGTTGTATAATTAAAATGGTTAGTGCAATCTTTACAAAACAATACCTGTGTACTCCTCTAGGCCTAAATAGATTGCCTAATTTTTTTTCTTTAAATTCCAACTTTAAAGAGTAGTGCGCCGGAAAGGGTTAATGAACACCAAAACATAATTGGAATTGAATTGCTTTATATTCTAATGTTTCACCAAAAATTTAAATAGCTCTTATGTATTCTAATATCTGCATAGAACTCAATACATTGATCGTATAAAACTGTAATAGAAGAGAAGGAAAATATTTCATCGAAAAAAAAAAAAAAAAAAAAATACTAATTTGTATACATATACATATGATGAAAATTTCTTGGTGAAATATTGTTCTAATATTAATTTAAACAATCAGTCATCAACGAGATCAACTATAAATTTGTAAAACGCTGTGTTAAGATGTAGGAAAGTTTTATTAGAGACTAACACATTAACTAATACATTTCCATAGCTAACTTTTCTTCATAAATATAAAGTCTGTTTACAACATTGCAAGTTTTCGAAAATTATCTTCGCTAATCTTGCCATTTTTTGTCTGAAAGGAGAAAGGGGGGGGGGACAAAAGTTATAATAAAAAAATCAACCAATCTTTATTATGAATCGCCATATGAAAATGTTTGAAACATTACAATTTTTTTAATGACACTGTTATATTAATATTTTAGTATGAAAATGAATATTTCACCGTATGTTTTGATATTTTTTTTATTCTATATTGTTTTTACTAAATAAAAAAATGTGAAATAAATTTCATCACTGATGCTTTAATATATAAATACAATAAATAAATAAAAATAAAAATAGAAAATTCCATTAAAATACGCAGTACCAAATAAAAATAAATAATTGCACGAATAACTATTTTCGTATTGAGTAAAACTTCGTAAGATCAAATCGTAACAGTAACTTCCTTCACTCCTCCCTCACAAAAAATTCTTTAAGGCTGTTCTTAAATCAAAAAGGTCAACTTTGTGACACATGCTTTAATTTATTTTTGCTTGGAAATGTTTGAAAATAGCAAGTGTTATTATTCAGAAACTGCCTAATTGCACTCAATTTTCTGGGTTTTTTAAAACCCAATAGATTTTTCATAACAAGTCATCAAAGTTGACACTTTGAGCACATTTCCCGACGAAAGAAGAAAAACCGGCCGAAAAGCAGGAGAAAAACGAGTGATCAATTGATCGAAATAGCGTATAACTCGATACTTAATTTAATTATTATAAAATGGAAAAATAAGTTCGATTCACAATCGCTTCCATAGTCATGCATTCCAATTTTATATCTTTCCGTTAAAAAATGAGTTTGTAAATGTGTCAAAACGTTTTCCGCCTGTTGAGCGAAGCAGTTGAGAACACCCGTAAGAGAGGATATTGTTTTATCAGGTGCTTTTCTTCTTCTTATATTGAAGTCTTTCCGCCAGAATTATGAATTTACCTTCCGTTTTCACAGATTTTACTCTATTTTATTTCTAAAAAGTAAACTAAACAATAAAAAATGAAAACAAAAGATACTATAAGTTATTTTATTGTCGAAGTGGAAGGCAATCTTTGAACAGAAGGATTGTCGTCAGAAAATGAGGACACCTAACAATCCTAATTTACGCACATATTTACTTGATTGCTGCAACCTTGATATTTCTTGCAACACCACGGCTTAACATAATATGGGTTACCACAACATCTAGTGCCTGGTGGGCAAGCAGTCCCGGAATTACCACAGCAAACTCCAAAGCGGATGTCTGCGATGCAGTAATCTCCACATTGGGTTCCCCAACAAAAAGCACGTTTCACCTCAGACACGGCATCTTCTTCAGCCTCAAAAGATGAGGACAGAGCTGGAACTAGTTCCTCTTCTAGAGCCAAAATGCATGGCAAAACAAGGAGAAGGCACAAGAAATATTTCATCTGAAAGAAGAAAGTGAAAATGATAAAATGAAGAAGGCAAAACCTCGATTATACGTGAACAGCTAGGCTATTGTGGCGGGTTGATATTAGGCGGACAATTGAAACTTTTCGGCACATCTCTATAAATTTTAAGAAATCTGTATTTATTTTTATGCAAAGTGTGAAAATGATTTTATTCAATTTTTTACAACTTTTAAAATGTTATCTGAAAGACTATCAAACTTTAAAAAGGTTTGAACCGTTTTAAGTCAAATTGAAACAAAAGCTTGTTAGACAATAAATAGAATTGCTATGTTAGACAATAAAACAACTTATAATATCATTTGTTTTTATTTTTCATGATGGACTTTTTTTTTTTTTAATTCTTTGTGTTTTATCTACAGGAAATTCTTGAGTTAAGGGTACTATAAAAGAAAATTTAAGGTTCTTCCTTTATATAATTGGATTTAGAGTATAAATCAGCTATGATGAAATCCCATCACAAAAGGAAAAAGAAGATTGCGATATTATAATCAAATATGTATATATATATGTAACTTAACAGGTGGTGCTGTTATGCTATATTTTTCAAGAACTCCGCGATAGCTATATTTCAAGAACTAATGCATGGAATTTAATCAAACTTAAGAACATGATAGACGTTAGACCTTGAGGTAAATTCACGCTGATTAGCTTTCAGTGTGAATACTCTAGCTGGAGGCACTGTTATACTATATTTTCGACGTTTTATACGACAGCTATATCTCAAGAATCGTTGTAGGGAATTTCACAAATTTTTAACCTCTGTTATTCCTTCATGTAAAAAGACGTTTATTAGGTTTGAGTGTGTACCGTTCAACAGATCTCGCTCTTGCGCTCTGTTTTTCACGATTTCTACGACAGTTATAGCTCAAGAACAAATAGATTATCATTAATTTTTTTTCAGACGATTTGCGTTAAGGGTTTTTGATGGCTAAAACATATTAGTTTCATTCTGACTTTATAAATAATACAGATTTTTTTTTTTTTTAGACAGAAGTCGAGAACAAATACTTTTGGCTATCAAATGATTTGATGTAAAAAATAATAAGATATTTAAATTGAAAAGAATTAAAATTTACTTAAATTTGGAGGTCCTAGCAAATAATTTGTAATTAAAAGAATACAATTAAGAAACCTTTCGTCTCTGGTTAGGAAATATGTTTAGTTATTTTTTGTCTTAGCATTTAAAATTTTTTTAAAGATTTAAAAAAGTCAGAAGGTTTGGTTGTTTGAGATTTAAAATACCTTTATAAAAAATAATAACACACTATAACTGATTTTTTTCTCTTTTTAGAAAATTTCACGCATAGTATAGATTACCATATTATGCTAATTTTAAACTATTTGCAAAGAATAAAATAAAATAAAATCTTTAAAGTAATAGATATGCTATTATATTAAAAGATCACGAGAGCTAGAGTAGGTGGGAAGAGGCTATGGCATTCTGCTCCCACCTTGTTATTTCTGTAAGGATGACTTCTGTAAAGAGAATAAACGAATAAGACAGCAACGTTTCTAATAGGTTTCTTTTCTATATGTTCTAGAATTATACAGGGTGTTTCGCTACCAGACCGACAAACTTTGAGGGATGATAGTAGACACGAAGACAAACATTATTAAATAGGAAACCATGGGGCGCAAACGTCTTCTGTAGGAGTTAGGAGCCATTAAAAATTAAGGTCCGAAAATTCAAACGATGATAAAAAACGGAAAAAGGGATCGATTCGTTTGCGGTTTTTACTAAAATCATTCCTTATATCTCGATTTTTTAGAAAAAATTTTTAAAGGTTACGTTCAAAAATTGTCGACAGAGGGCGCTTTAGACTTCAGAGTAACGAACAACTACTTTTTACCGTTATTTTTTGAATGGGGTTGAAATTATTTTAAAGTTTAGACTTTAACTTAAATTTTAAACCCAAAATCGGAAACATTGGGATCGGGTAACTAGCGGAAATTAAACTGTGAACAGAGGGGGAAATTTTAAACGCTCATAAATATTGGACAAACAAATCGATTTTGTTGCAATTTGCGTGTAAGTCATTAACTTGGTAATTATTTTATTCAAAATGACATACAGCTTTGGTGCCCTCATTTTTTGATAGAGGGCGCTTCCAACATATCTCTGACACTTCAATGGCATTACTCCTGGGTGTCTTACTACCAGACCACCATACTTCCAGGAAGTGTTAGGAATACAAAGACGACTTGGAATCACATGTAAATGTAACGTTGTAAATGCATTTTTTGCAAGTTACGGCTAAAGGAAACAGAAAAAAGTAACAGAAACAGCGGAGAAAGAGCGACACGTTAATGTGACAGAAACAATTTATTTAAAGGTTTTACTAGAAAAGGTGTTTGAAATTACGACCAGAAGTAGTCCGGCAAGTTTGACAGCGACGGTAGATGGTACTAAACGGTAATGCGCCTGCGCAGAGATCCCTTTGAAGTGATCATTTACGAACCGGTTCCAAAGGTAGCAGAATGAAGTATTTGATACGATGAACAGCACGATAGGGCTCCTCCACGTTTTACCAATGACGTTTGCCGACACTTCAAAGAAACATGTGGACAGTGGTGGATAGGTCGTGGTAGCCGCGATAGCCTGCCAGATCGCCGGATCTATCATGTATGGACTCCTTTTGCTGGGGTCAAATGAAAAATTGGGTGTATGAGACTCCCGTACCATCAGTTGAAGACCTCGCAGCTGGTATTTCTGTAGCTGCCAGAAAACTATTAGAGATGCCAGGAATCTTTCAAAGCGTAAGGAATTCCACGTGACGCCGCTGTCAAGGATACCGGACTACTTCTGGTCGTAATTTTGAACACCTTTTCTAGTAAAGCCTTTAAATAAACTGTTTTCTGTCACATTAACCTGTCGCTCTTTCTCTGTTGTTTCTGTTACTTTTTTCTCTGCTTCCTTTAACCGTAACTTGCAAAAAATGCATTTCCAACGTTACATTCCTATGTGATTCCAAGTCGTCTTTGTATCCCTAACACTTCCTGGAAGTATGATGGTCTGGTAGTAAAACACCCACGAGTAATACCACTGAAATGTGAGAGATATGTCGGAAGCGTCCTCTATCAAATAATGAGGGCACCAAAGCTGTACGTCATTTTGAATAAAATAATTACCAAGGGAATGACTTGCACGCAAACTGTAACAAAATCGATTTGTTTGTCCAATATTTATGAGCGTTTAAAATTTCTCCCTCTGTTCACAGTTTAATTTTCGCTAGTCACCTAATCCCAATGTTTCCGATTTTGGGCTTAAAATTTAAGTTAAAGTCTAAACTTTAGAATAATTTCAACCCCATACACAAAATAGCGGTAAAAAGTAACTGTTCGTTACTCTAAAGTCTAAAGCGCCCTCTATCGACTATTTTTGAACATAACCTTTGAAATTTTTTTCTAAGAAAAACGTGATATAAAGAATGTTTTAGTGAAAACCGCAAACGAATCGACCCTTTTTTGGGCTTTTTTATCATCGTTTGAAATTTTGGACCTCAAACTTTAATGGCCTCTAGCTCCTACAGAAAACGTTTGCGCCCCATGGTTTCCTATTTAATAATGTTTGTTTTCATGTCTACTATCATCCCTCAAAGTTTGTCGGTCTGGTAGCGAAATATCCTGTATAAAACTATTTCTCGAATTCTCGATTATTATTAACTGTTTGGGAAAATAGTTGTTGTTCTGGGTAGAGAATTGGAAAATCAGAAGTATATCTGAATCTTTTTCTGGTTGAATTCCCCAATAGAATTGGTTTATTTTATTTGTTTTCTGATTGGTCCATGTTTAATGTGTAGAAATGAAACACTTCTGTTTTTTATTTTATTAGTTTTCTGATGGGTCCACGTTTAATGTCCAAAAATGGAATACTTCTGTTGCCACTATGACAAAAATGTATTAAAAACTAAAACTAAAATTAAAATAATAATAATAATAATTCAAAAACAAATTTAGATACATGTTGCACTTAAAAGTAAAATTTTTTTCTTTATACGAAGGTGTAAAAATTGAAAATGTGCAAAGTTTAGAAGTCCTAAAATTTGCAGTACCGAAAATTGTTAAACTGAATTTTTATTTAATATTTATTTATGACTGGTCCAGGAATATTAACGTGTCTCTAAAAACCAGGCATATTAATATGACTCTGTTGTTACGTAAGCTACGTTTTTATCATCATAAAAATGATGTTATTATTGTTTTTTTTTTGTTTTTTTTTTCATTTATAAGTCTAAAATTATAGTCTTTAAAAATATTATTTTCCAAATAGTTGTTGTAATTTGGTAAATTACAATTATTTATTTATTTATTTATATCTCATTTTTTTTATAATCACGATGCCATTTAAAGAATTAAATTGTTTTATAGTTATTAAATTGTTAAATAGGATTGAAATGTAAAGCAAGAATCAGAAATTGGAATCCGGAATGATCTCCTTAAACCTTACTTGGTACCATACGATTAAGTACGACAAATACAAAACAGTTTGCTCATTTTCTACAATTTTATTCATAAAATCCCAGTTATTTTTGAAACACATAGTTTATATCCTTAAAAATTAAAAATAAAATATTAAATAAAACTATTAAAAAAAAAGAAATTATTGATATTTAACATCGTATGCATATACATTTCGCTTCATTATATACTTAACAATTCTAGAATATTTGCTGATTTCTTCCAAAAGTTAAAGGTTAATTTAACCCTCTCACTGACAAGCCCGTCTATAGTCGTTCCCTAAGCTCCAGGTTTCACTGCAATGCAAGCAATAATTAAAATGATATAACTCAGTTGATTTAATGGATTTTTAATACATTGTGCAATAGGGTGGAGCGAAATTTTTTTTTTTTTTTTTGAAAATCAAAAACGGGTAGGTGCCAAAAGTTGCCTTTATACTAGTACATCAACTGTGTGAAATTTTACCGCTGAAAAAAAATGGCTTGAGTCTGCGCTTTTGCTCCAAAAATCGAAATTTTGGGTAAAATTTATCATTTTTTGACATTTTTTCAAAAAAATTTAAAAATTTCGACAAAGTTGGTTAGTATTTAAAAGTGTTGCTTAGATCTTTATATTTATCTGCTTAACATATTTAAACTATAAAACAATATATGTAGTCTGTATAATTGGATCAAATCTGACAACTTTTTGTGAAAAATCATCGTTAACTTCTCTATTGGAGCATACAACGAAATGTTGTTTTGAATGCATTTCTTACCTAGTTGCTTTCAAAACTACTGTGTATATAACTCATAGAGGTGGTTGCATTATCCCACCCGTCTCAACCATCCAATCATCTAGGCCCAGTGTTTTATTTATGTATTGAATTGTTATTTTTTTCCCGAAGACGAGTATAAGTTTTCTATATATCAAAGTAATTTATTTCCTCTTTATATTCACTGACTTTGGATGATTTGGATCATGCTGGTGTGACCTGCTGCACGTATATTTTTATACCATGTATAACAGAAGAGAAGCTGAACAATGTATTGGGTATGTTCTTAATTGAACCTATTCAGCAGTCTATTATCTTCATTAAAATTTCATGCAATTAGTACATTATGATTGGAAGTTTTGTTATCACAGCATTCTTTCAATCAATTGCATTTTATATGCAATGATTTGCCTAAAAATTGATTGTATAAATTTAATTTCTAGTATGTCATCATTTATTTAACCTATTACATTGAATATATGCTGAGAAGCTAGCTGTTTAATATTATAACGATTGTCACAGAGGATTGCAAACAAAATTTGCAAAAACTACTTGTTGTAAAACAACAATATTTCTAAAGAAGTTTCAGTATGCTTTATGTCGTTTCCTGTGTTGTTCCGTAGTCTAGTAATTTCTAATAAGATTTTAGATCTATTATTTAGGTGTGTAGTACATTTGGTATAAAAAATCCCGCGGTATAAACTTGGATTATACATTTTGTGAGTGAACATATAAACGCTGATTGACAATCTGTGCTTATATAAAGCGGAAAATGTTATTAACTTTATGAGCTGTCTTTTGTGTGAGATGTTTTCTAAATTCCTATTCCCCATTCTTTCTGAGAAATAGCTTTCCTTATGAATTAGCTTTGCAATCACCGACAGAAATTTCTAGTCTGTTCTGAGTATCTTTTTCTCAATTTGAGAAAATAATTTTTCAAAATTATTCTCTATTTTATAAAAAAAAATAGGATTTTGCAATAGGAAATTTGCAATAGGAAGTGAATAGTACGCAGACAAAGATTTTCCTTATTGATCCGGTGAATCCATGTAGCTTAGAACGTTTTATATCGACTTCTCAAATAATTGACGCAGAGGAAATTCACTGGAGTTGAAGTAGCGAATGATTCAATATTATACACAATTTTAAGCTTACCCCATGCAAAATGGTTCACAGTGACAAATAAAATTCTCCTAATTCTAATGAGCACTTATAGTCGATTAGAATCCGTACATTCCCTCATAAAGTACTATGCATTATAAGTTTATACCCAGGACATTTCACCATCAAATGTTGTCCGCTCATAAAAAGGGGATCTAAAAGTTAATAGGAAATTACCTAGATTCGAAAACACTTAGAAAACGGCATAAAACTAATGCAAAAAAAAAGTTATTTACAACAGCGGTTGCTTTACACATGGAGAACAAATTTTCATTCCAATTCTCTCTGACGATCACCATCACATGAAACAGCTCGCTTCTCAACATATAAAAAATGCAAAAGTAGAATAAATGATGGCATATTTATAGTTGAAATATCTGAAATCATCTTTGAAGCAAATCATTACGTAAAAAAAAAAATACAATTGACTGAAAAAATGTTGTGGTAACAGAATTTCCAATCACTATTCATCAACTGAATGTAAGTTTGATAAATATAATAGATGGCCGAATAGATCCCTTTAATAATATTCCCGTGCATTACTCTTCTTGTCATTTTTTTTATATAAACTGTAAAAATATACATGAAGATAGTTACAGCATCATGTGGATGCAAAGAACAGATGAACAAGGTGGAAGCATCGAAAACATGCCAAATTTTTATAAAGAAAATCACAAATCAATGTAGTAATAAAACACTGTACTAAGATGATCGAATAGTTGGGCCGGGTGGTATAGGAAATATAGCCACCTCCACGACGCATGTCCAAGGTAGTTTTGAAAACAAGAGCTGTATTAAAAGCAATAATTCGTTGTATGACCCAATAGAGTGGTAATGCTGTTTTCTTACTAAAAGTTGTCTGTTTTGCTCCAGCTATAGGGAATAAACATATTGTTTTATAGTTTAAATATGTTAAGCAGATAAATATAAAGTTCTAAGCAACACTTTTAAATACTAACCAGCTCTGTAGGAATTTTTTAATTTTTTTGAAAAACTGTCAAAAAATGACAAATTTTACCCAAAATTTCGATTTTTGGAGCAAAAGCATAGACTCAAGCCATTTTTTTTTCAGCGGTAAAATTTCACACAGTTGATGTACTAGTCTAAAGGCAACTTTTGGCACGTACCCGTTTTTGATTTTCAAAAAAAATTTTTTTCGCTCCACCCTATTGTGCAATGATTAACACACACAAGGATAACATTCATATTCGTAAATAAGATTTTCCTGTAATTTTAAAAGAATCATATTTTTTTAGCAATTAAAACAAAATGCTGAGAAAACAACATTATAATTTTGCTCTTTTGCAAGACTGTCAGAGGGTTAATAAAAAGCAAGAAAGAAAAATAATGAGTTAAGCATATTTTATGAAACATTTTCCAATATTTCTAGAATACCCCGATGAAATTTCACTGTTTAAAAAAAAAATGGTAGAAGATATTTAAACGTGCAATTTATAAACGACATAACACATTTGCAAACTAGATTTAAGCAATTCCCACACATAGTGGAAAAGATATTCGATTTCTTTTGTAAATCTCTGTACATGATCACAATGTATTTGTATATACATTATACAGTGTGCTAAAATTAAGCTTAGTTGCAAAATGCATAACATAGTCAAGAACTTCTCTTGGGACATTTTCGAAAACAGACGGAACAATTTCGAATAACTTTGTATAGCCCCTATCAATAAATTTTTATATGTGCCTCATATTCTACTAACAATTAATTCAAGAAAAACTATGTAATACAACTAAACACATACATTCAAGAATTTCTGCCCGTAATTGGCAATGTATGCAGTTCGTTGCGTGTATAAATTTAGTTATATTCTACAAATAGCTTTCAACATACTAAGTATAGTTCAGCTAGAAAATTCATATTTTAATTAAAAATACCCTTAGCAACTTAAGCTCATGCTCATGCTTTCGAGTTATTTTAGGTAGCTGTTCATATGATCTGTAGAATTTATATACACACCAGGTAGTATGCAGAAGTTTAGTTAAACTTCACATATGTCACAAGAGAAAAAGCACTTCCATTATTTATTGCTCATTGACCGTACTGTAACCGAGAATTTTTTGTGAATCTGTAAATTAACTATAACTATTACATGCGCCATATCCTACATCAAAGGACTTGTGGTAAATTTCTATAATGTATATAATTTTTTTAATGTTTGAAATAAAATATAATGATATAAAATAAATAAATAATGATATATTTGATATAAAATAAATAATGTTTGAAATAAATTGTAAACAGTTTTCCAAGCATTCTAAATTACGTCATCGAATTATATGGCCCTTTAAATGATCTATAAATGTTACTTATTCTATAGCTCTTAGAAAGTATATTTTAATTTAAAGTATAATTAAATCATTGCATCTAATAAATGAATACAAATTTCTTTATTTTTAAAATACTGTAATATTATTAAAATACATCGCAAAATATTTCTTCTCATAGACTATAAAGTAAGGCTATTTTGTAGTTTCCCTGTAAATACATTTCTCTTGCCATGCATTTCATTTTCAAAAAAAAAAAAAAAAAAAAAAAAAAAAAAAAAAAAATACTGTTGTAAACATCAATAACATATATAAAATACACAAGTAATATTTATGACAATTTGAATACGAGCAGATAAACTGAAGTCATAAGCACTTTTTTGCTATGTCGGAAAAAAAAAAAAAAAAAAAAAAAAAAAAAAAAAAAAAAAAAAAACGGAATGATAAACTTTAATAACACATATAAATTACAGGGTAATACAAACACATTTATGTCAGTTGAATATGACAGACAGACCGAAAATATAAACACTTATTACCCACGTTGGTAAGTGTGAAAAAATGAAACTTGTTACTCTAAGTCATATGTGGAAACCAAAGGGTTATTGTAATAACCATAAGAAGCCAAAATTTACCTTTGTTTTTTTATTGCGGTTGAAAAGAAATATCTAGACTTCAATACCGTTGTGGAAAAGTAAAACGTGTTTTGAAAATTCGGTTATTTATCGTTAGCCTTATCAGATAGAAATGGCTACCTGACAGATGCAAATTTTTAGGATAATTTAAAAAGAAAGATAACTTGATTGATATTAAGAAGGGGAACGAAATTGAAGATATATTTCTGATTATTTTTTAAATGATTATGTTTTAAAGAAATTTCCCGTAGGATAAGAAAAGAAATCTAGCAATTGTTCTAGATAAAAGCATAAAGTATGTAATTTTATCTGGTGTTTTTTATCCATGCACTACAGAAATTTTTAAATATTTAAGCCCCTAAGACAACTCTTAAATCAAAATTTTTGCTTTACTGACTCATTTATGAAACCATTCTTATTTTTGTCACCCATTTTCTCTCAAATATAAATTTCTATTTCTTAGATTCTTTTATAAAGTAATTTTTGTTATGCAAATAAAAGCTCTTTTTGTCAAACAACTTATAAAATCGTTCATTTGTTCGACAAAACTAATTTCCATGTCATACAAAAGTAATTTCCCAATTTTCCATTTTTTTATCCCTTTTTTCCAAATCTAAATTGCTATATTTCGATACATTTATGAAGCCATTCTTCTGAAATGTGCAAAACAGGCAATTCTTTCTGTAAAAAAATTAATGCATTTTATAAGCTCGTCCACTTGTTCGATAAAGATAATTTTCATGTCATTAAAAATAACTTCTAGAATTTTATTTTTTGACCCATTTTTTTCATAAATTTGAATTGCTATTCTTTGACTTATTTATGAAGCCATTCTTATTCTAAAATATGCAAGCTTTTGTTAAAAAAGTAAAGCTGCAATCAGATTCGCAAACTTTTTGAGCAACAAACTTTTCAGCCAATTTGTACCCCAACTTTTTCCCGTTCAAAGAGATAAAAGGGTTACAATTGTCGTGGCTAAAGACGGAGGAAAACCAGTGTTATTAGTATCAATCTGATCGTATCAATATCGTCTGATCGTATCATTGTTGAAAGTTGGAAAAAAAAAAAGCTATGGCTAGCGCTGGCTTTTTCAGAGCTGTGGATAAAAAGTTGGTGATGTTGCTATTTGTTACCATACTGAGTGTTGGGATATTATTTCGCAAAAAGTCGGAGGAAATCAGGTGTTGGCTCAAAAATTGCCTTAAAAGTTATTGAATCTGGAGTAGCTGAATGCATTTTGTCCACTTGTCTGATAAATTTAATTTTTATGTCATCCAAAAGTAATTTCTAAAATTTAATTTTTTGAGCCATTTTTTAATATCTCAGATGATTGGTAATTATACACATTTTGCAAGTACGTAGCTTTTAAAAAGAAATATTTTTTACACTACACTTACACTTTATAAACATTTAGATTTGTTAAAGGGGCAGGTCATTCAGCTTTCGATTTCCCCTCATTAATGTAAAGTCTATAGGCGTTTGATGCATGCGTATATTTAAAATATTTCCTCGGGAAATTAATAATTAATTAAAATTTTAATTTCTATTTTTTGTATAAAAAAATTTTAAAATGCATCTAGTTTTCTTAGTTTTCAAAATTTTCTAAAGCTTATGCTTAATTTTATATCATTCTAACAACAAGCAGATGCAGTGATTTCGGAGCGTAGATTTCTGTCTTGTTTGAAGTGTTTCGACATACATTATCTCCTGTCTACGACACTTGTAGTTTTATAAATTTTCTATTTAAAATTATATAGTATGACATAATGATTCGTGCCAAAGAATGAAGGGCTTACAAATTTTTTCATATGAGAGACTAGTTTTAATTTTTCATGTTTGATGAATAATCAGCTTAGAAAACAAACTGGCTCCGTTTCTGGTGGAGAAATCACCGGATTATGGAATCCATTGCCTTGCTATACTTACGCTCTGACCGTATAGATTAGTAGTACGACTGCAAAACAACCACCTTGTGTTCTCAATTTCAATTCTCTGATATCAGCTATTATCAAGAATTTCACACAAGTTGACTAGATTTGTCTTCTTCAGAATAACACAATCTTTCATAAGCCACCATGATTCCATGAAATTAATGCATGCCCTTTTATATTTATGTATATATATATACAGATACATACACATATGTATGTATATAATAGTCGGTATTTTATTTTTCATAGTACTCGGAGATTTTTCTTCTTGGAGTCGGAGATTTATGAGTCTACACCCCCCCCCCCCTACGCAACAAGGGTGGTTTACGCCCCTGCATTCAAAGGGCAATCCGATTACAGAAGATACCTGCTGTTAGTGATAATATAATTCAAACTTCCGTACCTTGTAATATTTCTTAAACGAGACACATTACTGTGTTTTTAGAGGCTGCGAAGCCTTTAGAAGAGGTTGGCAGGTGTAGATTGCAGTGTGCTAGTCGTCAAGTTTTTTTTTCATAAAATTATGAAACATAAATTTTTATACTCTCCTTGGTATGTATAAATTACGTTAGAAAATTTCTCTACTCTTTAACAAATAAAAAAAAAAAATCTATTTTTGCACGACTTACCAAAACTTATTAAATCACGCACCTTTGTATTTCTTGATATTTCAGCATTTTCTGGCTATAAGAAAGGCAGTTTTGCTTTTAAGGCCAAAAACTCAGAAATGTCATAAAATTCAAAATAACGTAATTTAGCTTCAAGAACGTGAATCTTTCTGTCTCGTTCATAAAATCACACTTATTTTTAATCGCATAGCAATATCACGTGTTCTCATTCATATGCCAAAAATTCAAACGTTTTTTATATTTTTCCATAAATATAATACATTTTATCTTATTAGTCAATTACTACCTGATGGCTAAATATTCGTTATTTTGTGTAATTAATTGTGTGCCACTATAACTGGTTTGAAATGTCATCTTTACAACCTTTCTTACACCCTAATGCAAAAAGTAACTTTATGTACATTAGCGTAATCACCATGGCAACGTAGAATCATTATCTGTCATGGGGTATCCTTGAATTAATTATGTATGATAGGCTTTAATACAGTAAAGAAAACTTTTACTCACATCGTTTTAAATTTTAGAAATTTGGAAACTCCAGTCTGATGCACGGGTCGGAGTTCATTTTTTTAAATGCGGGTCGTGTTTCGTCCATTTTTTTGATGAGTGTCGTGTTTGGGTCCGGTTGGTTTCCATTTTTTTGCTCCTGGTCGGGTTAATTCTACTTGGGTCGTGTTTGGGTCCGGTGGACTTTTACTCTTTTCTGCGGTTCGAATTAATTACTGATTTTTTGCTTTTGGTCGGGTTTGGGTCCGGTCGACTACTACATTTTGTTGTCGGTTGGGTTGACTTCTACATTTTAGCTGTGCTTAGCTCATTTCGGCAGTTTGACACACAGTTCTAATTTGGGGCAGTTTAGAATTTGGTTTTTACTTTTGCGAGAAAGGTTCGGGTTGACTTGAAATGTTTGCGGTGAATCCTTTGATAAAATTTTCGTTCTTTTTCGCAATTTTTGGACGAAATAAACGCCTATTTCACGATCCTTTGAAGAAATTTATGTTTTCCCCGCGTAGCCCTGTCATTTTAGCAAAAATAGGGGAAAAAATTAGAACAAAGCTGAATTTTTGCATAGGGGCTAGTTAGGGTATGTAGTTTAACATACTAAAAGTCCCCATCGATCCGATGTGAGCTTTCGCCGCCAGGGGGCGCTAAAGAGCTTGAAAATCGGTTTTTTGTGAATATCTCATGAACAATGGCATTTAGGAAAAAAGTTCAATTACAAAGTTGTAGATAATTTAATTTCCTATAAAAAGTGTTAATAACATTTGTTTGTCACACCAACGCTTCCCTGTCAAAAATGCAAAAAAGTGAACATATTTGAAAGTAAAATTATAAAAATTCGAAAAATCTGCTGCTATTTAAAAAAAAATTATATAAATAGATCTAAAATTCTCACCTTTGAATGGAGAAAGTGAATATATAACATGAATTTATGCTCATTTTCACATTACTCTCGAGGAAAAGCATTTAGCGCGTTTTCTTTTTTGTGGTTTCCCCTGTAGGTATATTCCACTTATAGTGACTGGCTTAATCCAATTTCAGTCATTTAACTGCTTTAGTAGTTCTTAGCACAACTTCAATTTCTACACACAATTCAGATTCGTCACTATCTGTATTTCTTTCTTTCGTTTTTGTGCTACTTTTAGTATTTTTTGTTCGCCTTTCGATATCATCACTGAATTCAGAAGTAGCGCTTCCCTCCTCCCTTGCAATGGCAGGATACATGTCAATATCTTCCTGGTCTTCAAATTCAATTTTACTTGCATTATGAGATGAAATTCTGCAGCAATTTATGCAAACATCAGAACATTTCAATCCAAATTATCGGCATCCACATGCTTTTCCACATCCTTTGGAGCAAGTTAAAAAAAAAATTGATTCAATAATATTTTTTGGTGCGGGCTGTAAGGTAGCTGGAGACAAATTAGGTGCATTTTGCCAGCACCAACTCTCAGGATGTAGTTTATCGCCCAACCGGTATTGTACGAATGAGATACTCGTGTTTATCATGTACTATTGTGATAAACACGTAAACTGTGCAATCTAGCTGCATCTTCGGTAGGCGGCAACGATGAAAGGCTTTTTTTACCAACAGCAGCTTCTTTCTTGAAACATACATAATGATGCTTGTTCAGAGAAATTTCTGCTTTACCAGCGTATAAAGCAAGAAAAATAGTTTTTCCTGCCTCGGAAACTTCAAATTGGGATACTTGATCACTTTTTAAAATGCTGGCAGCTTGTATGTTATTATCTTCTTTCTTTTTAAAAAAATTTTCTAACGACATTTTACTTTTCCCAAACATCGCTGATGTCGAGTCACAAGCTGAAAAAGCGTGAAGGAAAATATATGATCTTACAGAACAGCATCATTGTTAAGACTGTGCGATGAATACAGGGTGGTTGCAATTCGTCCTCTTCCTGGCTTATTTAAAAATATCTCTATCGCTGGAAGTGCTAAAGCAGTCAATAATACGAGCAAGTCAACATCATCGCCAACAACAGCAGTAAAGCGCACCAGACTTTTCTATTTCAATAGCTGTTTTAACATTTAGTGTGTATGCATCATCTTCTTTTTGTTTCGCTTCAAAACCATTCTCTATAAATTTCTCCATAAGCATAGATATGAGACGTGTCTTATTTTAATGATTAGATTAAAAAAAATTCTTTTTGCAATATTTTAGAGTTTTTTATTCCTTCTATATAAAACTTAGTCTAATGTATCAGAACATAACAAACATTTTTCCTTAAATTCAAATAACGGACTGTTATTTCTCAATTTTTCCTTCAATGGAGTAGTTTGTGCGGACATTGATGGTTTTTCTGCAATAGATTTATTGTATGATTTAATAGAATTCTTTCCTGTATAATATTTCTACACTTTGGATGAACGGTACATTCACTATTGTTTTTAGCCATTTCTTCAAATATTTTCTACTTCTGGTCACCTCTTTCCGAACTTGCTGTCACAAGGAACTTCAGTCCCTTTTTTCCTATTTTTACATAATCTTTCGGAACGCAATCCTCACCGCATACAAGACATACTATTCTGTCAATCTCCGTTTTTCGCTCACAATCAGCAACTAAGAAAGAGTCATTTTAAACTGTCATTACTATTTAACAATTTTTATAACATGCGTTGAAAATAAAATAATTCCCTACCTAAATACACTGGGGCGTGCGAAGAGAAAACTGCGCTCGGGGCAAAGCTTCAATTTGGCGCCCCCAACTTTTTTATGTGACAGGCCAAAAATTAGTTAGTAGCATAAATTTGGCGCCCTCCAAATATCCGCTCCGGTGGCCCCCTTTCGTACAGAGCTGATCTCATAAAGAATACTTCGTTGGGGTAATAAATTAGGGTGATTTCATACTAGCAAAATGATCACCAAGTGAAAATTAAATATTGGAAAGGTGGTACATTTCCACAAATGCAAAGAGATATAGGATATTGGGCAATTACTGTTTCACAAGCGCGAAAACGGCATAAAGATGGGCGAGAGTTGAGGGGAGGATCCAAAGTTGTTCTGTATATGTTCTGCCTCTTCGCCGCGTTATGACTGTGCTTCCGCATTTTTTTCAAACACGTTTACTTTATTTTAATTTTCAACAGGGAAGGGTTGGTGTGACAAAAAAATGTTAATGACACTTTTTGTAGGAAATTTAATTATCTAGATCTTTGTAATTGAACTTTTTTTTCTAAATGCTATTGTTCGTGAGATATTCACAAAAAACCGATTTTCAAGCCCTTTAGCGCCATCTGGCGGCGAAAGCTCACATCGGATCGATGGGGACTTTTAGTATGTTAAACTACATACCTTAACTAACACCTATGCAAAAATACAGCTTTGTTCTAATTTTTCCCCTATTTGTAAAAAAAGGTGCTAAAATGACTGGACTAGCGATCATTTCACAAAATTTGTTGTCCGGTTCGCTTCTACTTTTTGCTGCTGGTCAGGTTAAACGTTATTTTTTGTTGTGGGTCGCGTTTGGATCCGGTTAACTTCTACTGTTTGCTGCGGGTCAAGTTAATTTTTTTTTTCTTAGAGTCGTGTCTGGGTCCGATTAAAACTACATCTATATTCGGGTTGACTTTTACTTTTTAGCTGCGCTTAGCGCATCGGGGCAGATTGTCATACATTTCGGATTTTAATCAGTTACAGATTCGGTTTTTACTCTTGCGAAAATAGTTGACCCAGTTTTGATCGCGATCCTTTGACGAAATTTCCGTTTTTCCGCGATCCTTTAACGAAATTCGCTTTTATCCGTGAACGTGATCCTTCGAAAAAATTCAGATCAGAGACGTACCGAACGTTTAGCTGCACGGGTCGCGGTAGAGCCAATAATGTTTATCATACTATTTAGATCAAAGGCGGACCGAATATTTAGCTTTTATTTCGGGCCGAGCCACGACCGGAAATTTTGTCCAATGCCAACTTCTAGGAAAAAGAAATCAAGACCAGACTCGGACTGGAAGAAAAAAAAGCCTAATCGCACCCTAATTTCCAAAAAAAAAAAAAAAAAAAAAATCAAGATCAGGACACGACCCAATTTATAAAGAGAGAAAACCTTACCCAGTCCAAGTCTCGTGGACTTACACTGGCGCAACCCGTGCGAGCCCGTGACGGGCTCGCGCTTCGCCCCAAATTATTTCTCGTGAGGATGCATAATGTCACTTTGTAAACCCTTTATTAGCCCAATGGTTATTAGCCCGACTTCGCTTCTCCCCCCCCCCCCCCAAGCCTTTTAGAACTGACAAAGCAACGGGCTGTGTCGATCCAAGATCGAGCGTTTAGCCTTTATACCGGACGGAGCCTCAGCTTGAAAATTTTGGCTCTTTTATACCTCTTGTACGAAGGAAGTCTACGCCAGACCACACCTGGAAAAAACAGTGTGGATCGATCCAGCTCTGCAGAAAGAAATAAGATCTGACCCGACCCGGTTCCGAAAGTGTGAAGACCTGACCCAGTCCCAGTACAACAAAATAAAGTAGAAATTTTTCTCGAATTTAAGACCAACAACATTTCTGTGCGGGCATTTAATGTCATTCTGCAGATCCTTTATTGGACTCAAGGGGGGCGATCGCTCCATCGCCCCCCTTAGATCCGCCATTGGTGAGACGGACGGACTAGACTACGGCTCTAGGTGCTACATATTTATACAATTAAGTACGGACCTAAAAAAAAGGACTTCAAAACTGCTAGTGAGCTATTCGAAATTGACTCTTTTGGCGAGCAATGCATTGCTCTATCTTAATTGCATGTGTGGATTTTTTCAAATGTGATCCAGTTACAAGATGGTTAAAAATTATTTATTAATTTTACCAGTTTTGTCATAGCTGTGTTGTACATGATTTTGTATTAAACTTAAGAAAATTGTCAGTATTTGTTAGCCCATCCTGCATTAATTATCAATCTTAGAAATAAAACTGTATAAAGATTAGAAAAATTGCCGGGTAGCGATTTTCTCATCAAACAGATAGCGCTACATCACCTAATGAAAATTTATAAAAATGAAGTATTTTAAAGATATTTATTTTGTTTTTATTTTTGTTGTATTTCGAAAAAAGATCGGAACCATTTCTGATAAAAATTAAATGAATCTATTTCCTCTTTCGAATAAAAAGAAAAATAATCTGTGAATCGGTCGCTTAGTTTTGGGGTAACCGGCAAAGATAAAGAAAAGAAAGAAGTCGAATTGAGTACCTCCTGTTTTATGAAATCGGTTAATATATCGATTTCTTGGAATCGGAATGTCTAAATGTGTGTATAAAAATAAATAGGATTTAGTGTATGTATCTTTTTTTATAGTTCGGATAGGAAAGCCATCTTAACATAAATTTAAATATGTTTCACCACAGAAAGAATGAATTGGTAAAATCAGATGCTTTAGAAAGAACTACTTTTTATTCTATTTCTAGCCTTTTTAAATATGAAATACAACAAAATCTCATTTTATTCATAGCATTACTACTTTTTTCTATTACATTTTTAGTGTTTTTTTGGTCACCATCAGAAAATAAATTATATAGATTATGCATTCTTCATAAAAGTTGATTAGAGGTAGATAAATTAATTGTAGTAGGATAAACTCACATACCTGGTGTTACAAATAAATTATCAGTAGAAAAAAAATATCTGTCATTAGTTTGATTTAAAGCATTTCATTTTTATTTCGATTCATTGTGTAACATATCCACCTTGCAGAATTCCCATGATAAACTTATTTATTTATATTTTTATAAAGTGAAAACGACATCATGGTCTATTATAAAACAATATCGATTTTTTTCCCTTTGGTTATCAAAGAAATTTTAAATTTTACAGCACAATATTATGTGTAATTTTTTACCCAAATTTAAATGATATGTATTATTTAATAAATACTTGCATTAATACGGGTAGTGTATTTCATGTACTGATACAGTTTAGCCATGATTTTGAGAAATTTTTGCGAAATTCTCTTGCTAATAAAATCATGCTAGTCTCTTACAAAATTAAATAATAAATGTTTCAACTGTTGATGCTGTTGCTGGAAATTTAAATTCTAACATGTTAAAATACTTTCTCATTATCCGGCTGTTAGGTTTATGTAATTATAATATTTTTTCACTCTTTTTTTGTCTCTTTTCGTCTGTATGATAAAAAAATCTTTTATTTCTTTTGTTTCTCTTCCTCTCTTTTAAACTGTGATTGCAACAAATAAGATATTGATACATTAGTCAAATATTCATTCAATTGCATTTGGTATTCAATGCAAATCACCTCTTTGCCTTTTGCCAAAATAGCGCCAACTTAGAAGGAATAAGACCAATTTGTTTAATTAACAATCAGTCTGACACATGCACTTAAAAATAGTATTAAAACCCTTTTCATAGTTTTTTTCCGACTGAGCCAGTGGGAACTGTTTTTTAAAATCCTTTGAAAGTTATTTTATATTTTGATGCTTTAATGAGGTAATGAGGTTGTAAAACTCTCCTTACTCGATTAAAGAACACAGAAAAGTTTCCGTCATCCCGATTGGTTAGTTTATTTCTCGTCTTTTCTGATTTAAGTCTTTGGAAATTGGAATTTCTAAAGACACTAGTAATAACATACCATTATATAATTCTTTTATTTCTTTTTTTAATATATAGGGAGTGAATCGCCATTTAACATTCAACATTTTAATCTAACTCATATCTTATAAAATGACTAATTAATTGAGATTTTTGCAAAATGTTATTATATTAGAATATACAAATTAATGGAACACATTAAAAAATACATATGAGGACACCAGAAGCCAAGGGGTATAAGTGACAAAAGTGAAAAAATTGAGTTAAGTGCACAGGGTATCTGGACATATGCTTTTTTCATTTCAGGTAGAGAAATATAGGTCATTTTCTTATTATTTGCTGAGTTATAGAGATAAACCACTTTTTTCGAAAAACAAACAATATTGATTAATTATACATTTTAAAAAATTGTACTCTATTTTTTTAACAGTTATTGAAATGAGAGTTCAAAGATTAGAATGCAACAAGCAGATGTTTCCTATTTCAATTTAGTCAATTGTTACTGATGTTCCAATTTAACATCAATTATCTTTAAACTCAATTTACACCAAAACGACATTTTGTCACTTGTACCCCTTGGCTTCTGAGGTCGTCATATATGCTTTACTTCATCTTGTTTTTTTTAGTCAACAATTGCCTTTTGTGACTTTTTTTCTCTTTTGGGGATTAAATCTCATTTCAGATATCATTGCTACGAAATTTAATTAATTTTTCGGAAATTGATTCGATTTCATTAAAATATGAAGTCGGATTTTTAACTTTTACAAAAGCAAACATTTAAAAAAAGAAAAAAACCCCTCTGTATGAGCAATTGTTTCAAAGTCAGTATTTTGTGTTTTCATAATGGCGCTAAAATAAATCACATAGAAGAAACCAACCAATCAGGAGGTCGAAAACTTCTGTGTAATCGCCTAAACAGAGTTTAAATGCGTCCGGGACACAAAAATCGTCAAATTTTCTAAAAACCATTTTATTGCATTAATTTTTTTTTTTTTTTTTTTTTTTTTTTTTTTTTTTTTTCTGCTTAAAATGGCTTTAAATCATTTTTCTATCTTAATTGGAATAGGATAAATATCATTTTATTTTCGATTTTGTTAACTTTCGAAATCTAGCTATTAAAGCAATGTTTATCTTGGAAATGACGTCATGTGAAAATGCGTTTTGCTTCAAAATGGGTTTTTTCACCATGTCTCCTACTTAAAATGTTATAAGTCAAGAACCGTCAGAGATAAATGGTCTAAGCTTGGACTATGTGTTTTTCAATTGTTTTACTTGAATTTTGAATCAGCAAGTTTGAAAAAGATATTTACTTTTGAAAATACGATTTAAAAAAGAAAACTGCACTATTTATTTTTTAATTTTTACTTTAAATATTTGTAATTTTTATATAGATTCATATTTTTAAAACTGCTGAATCATGATTCAAGCTTATATATTTTTGAATATTTAAATGAAAAAAAATGAAATTCTACATATAATATTTCAAGTTATAACTATGTTACGAGCGATACATATAACGAGTTATATGTATGAGTTTAAACTACCTTACTTTTTACTAAATTTTAAATTTCTTTTAAAAAATTATGAGAAGCTTTATCATGTGATTTTGCTTACAAATGATATGGTTTTAACTATCAGAAAAAAATCAAAGTTTTAACTCAGTAAATAAAAATTATTTTAATATGTGTCCCGGACCCCTTTAATAAAATAAATGAAATAAAATAGCGTCTAATATTTGCATGAGACTCGCTCAGTTCCTTGATGGGGCAAAAATTGTAATTCTGTAAAAGTATCCTTTGAAGAGAAAAAAATAAGGATGTATATATCTACATCAGTATCATCCCTTCAGTATGTATATTACATACATACACATACATTTATGTGCTGCAATATTCTTGCGAAATATTTTTTCTGGTATTAATTTGAAGAAACAATCATCAACGAGATTAGCTAGAAATTTGTACATCATTGTGTCAACACATCAAAAATTTTTATTAAAGGGTTGCCTTTCAGAGTTACCTTTTCATCACCTATTGTTTACAACATTGTACATTTTTGTAAATTATCATTATAATCCTTTTTACTTTCCCATCGTATAGGGTAAATCTTTAAATCGTTTTGAAAATCGAAAAAAAGTTTTTGACGGATTTACACGTTTCAGAAAGTCGAGATTCCGAAAAACATATTTTCTGGGAAAAAAAAAAATTGCCGCCCGTCTGTGTCTGTGTATCTGTCTGTAATCGCTCTATCTCTCGAAAAAACTGAGCTAGAGACTTGAAATTTTGTATATATTTAGTATATAAGAGTGGAACGAAGCCTATTTAATATCAGTAACCACGATTAACGGGAACTACTTTTTTCGGACCTTCGAAAAATTCGTTTTAAAAAAATGTATATAAAAATTTTCGATTTTTTTTTTCTTTTTTTTTTTTTAAGGAGTGAATGTAAAAGGCAATAAAATAACACAAATTTTGCATAAAAAATGAAGTCGATCGGATTATTACTTAACGAGATATTTGCAATAATGTTTTCCATATTCTTCGATTTTTCATGACCCTGTATTTCATTCAAATTTCAATTTAAAGATATATTTTATTTCGAAACAGACACTTAATTTGACGCAGTAAATTGTCAGTTAACATAATTATTATTTTTGGAGTTATAAGGGCGTTTCTTTCACGCAATTCGGTATTACTTGATTAGCTTGGCGTTTTATACAATTTGACGAAATTCGTTCATCAGTAATTCTTTAATAGAGCACTACTATATATATTAAAAATTCTTAAATATACGTTTAAATTTTATTTTGGAATTGCAATGAATTTTAAAAATAGTTTACACATGTTAATGTTTTATTTTCATATATTATTTTATGCATATCCATGATGGGTAAGTATTACGGTGGCCCCTAACGACTAGATTTTTCTTTTGAAGGGAGGGAACAAAGATTATAATAGAAACGTTAACTAACTCGAAGTATGCATTGGCATCTGGTAATGTAAATCTTTTACAACATTACAAAGACTTTATTGATATTGTTAATGTTCTTTTTTCAGTATGAAAATGAATATTTCTTCTTATATTTTGCTAATTTTCTTTTATTCTATGCTGTTATTATCAGATAAGTATGAGCGGAATAAATTTCATTGCTGATATTTTCAAATTTAAGAGTAAAAAAAGAGAAAATCTCATTAAAATATCTATTAAATAAAAATAAATAATCGTAAGAATAATTATACTGATTAAAACTTGCTGAAATAAATCCTAAGAGCAACTCCCTCCCCCATCACCCTCCACCCGTGGAATGGGCCATTTTTTGCTTGAAAATGTACTACAGTGGTGAGAAGATTAAATAATCTTCTTTAATGAATGCCAAACCTTCATTATTTTCCCCTACACTCAGTGAAATTTCATTTTGATTTAAAACAGAGGGACTTAATAAAACTCCAGCAAAATGACAGCCATTAATAGCTTATTCATATCTTGCTTTAAATTTTGTAATTCTATCATTATCTAATACATTTTCTAACTTTTTACCCAAAATTTTCCTTTGATATGTGCATTCATGTGATATTGCAAAAAATTGATTTAAATCAAATGATTTTTTTTTTTTTTAATTAGAAGGGCACTCTCCCTTGGGCTTATATTCCTAGTGCAGATAATCGGCCATCATAAATAGCACCCATTACATCCTCTCCTCTTACACACATACACCAACAATCCTTTTTGGAATAATTTCGTCTTACCAAGGACTTTTCTGCTAATGCTATGTTGAATTGTTTGGATCACACCATGAATTTAGCTTCCTTTTCCACAGATTTTTTTTCTATCTTATTTTAAAAAAGTAAACGGAAACAATGAAAAATGAAAAGAAATGAAGTTTTAAGTTATTTTATTCGGGAAATCGAGAACAATCTTCAGACAGAAGTATTGTCATCATAAAATGTGGACTAAGGGCTATCTAATTATTGCACATGTTTACTCTGTTGCTGCAACCTTGGAATCTCTTGCAACACCATGGCCTAACATAGTATGGGTTGCCGCAACACTTGGTACCTTGTGGGCAAGCATTTCCGGAATTACCACAGCAAACACCAAAGCGGATGTTTGGGATGCAGTAGTTTCCACATTGGGTTCCCCAACAAGGAGCACGTTTCACTTCAGACACGGCATCTTCCTGAGCCTCAAAAGATGAGGACACAGCTGGTTCCTCTTCTAAAGCCAAAATGCATGGCAAAACAAGGAGAAGGCACAAGAAGTATTTCATCTGAAAGAAGAAAGTGAAAATGATAAAAATACAAAATATGAATACTTCAACATATTTCAACTGCTGGACCTTTGGTTGACGGATGAATGTAGACGGATAATGGAAACCTCATTAAAGTTTGGTAATTCTCTATATTTTCCATGGGAAACATGGAAGTGGGTTTTTGAAAAAAAAAATCTTTTAAAATGCTATCTGAAAGATTATCAAACATAAACGGGTTAAAAAAATGGTAGACTTTAAAATAATTTCACTTATTTGTATTTTGCCAAGGAGAAATTCTTGTTATAAAGATGCAATAAAATCACTTTAAGGTTTTTCCTTTATATGGTAAATCAGACGTGTTGAAATCCTGTTTCAAAACGACAAGACAAAAAAAGATTGCGATATTATAAACATACCGAAATGTTAGGGTTAATTTGATAAATTCGTTAAATTCAAAGAATAAATTGTAGGGAAGAGTGGGGATGAATGGGACAATTTTTACATTTTTACTAATAACTTAAGTTGTATAGAGTTGTTAGTTTAAAAAATATTACTTAAAGAATACTTCAGCATTTAGTAACTTATTGACATGCTAATTTCAATAAACAATTGTTTTTTAAATTTTTAGTTATTTCTTTTAAACATTCATCTATACTGTCCCATTCATCCTCATGGTGGGGATGAATGGGACAGGTAAAAAATAATTATTCCAAACATATTTTTTTTTTGAAAACTGAGTGATACATTTTATTTTACTACATATTGACTGAAGCTAATATGAAATGACAACAGTCCTTTAGTTCTGGCAGTTACCAGAGGTCTAGGCTTTGGTAGTTTCATAACAATATCCTCCAGATTAACAAAATAAATTTCTGGTAAATCGATATATTAAAATAAGGAATTATTATCTTATTTTCCAAGAATTGTACTTGAAGTTATCATTATTTTGTAATAAAACCCTAGCAACGTAATGATAAATATTTTTTTCCACATATCTTTGTTAGGAGAAAGTCGTCTTCTATTATATTATCGAAGCTGCAAACGTGGTGATCCATATCACTTGAAATCATGTTCAAACCACTTTTATCTTTATCATGAAATGATAAATTGTCAGATTCATCACTACTGTCCGTACCTTTACTAAAAATATTTCTTGAAGGCAGGCAATTCATTTTTCTTATTAGTTTTTTTTTTTTCCAAATATTGTTTTTCTGGTGTATCGGCTAGAAAACGACAGTGGTCTCGCTTTTTCCTCTTAACATCTGTTTTCTAGGTAATGAAAAAATGTAATTTTATCTATTGTGGAATAGCCTTGGGCATGAATGGAACAGTTCCATTCATCCCCATAGACACATAGTTATATAAAACAATGATTAGGCTTAGCAAGCACTGTCAATATTGTTCATTTGCATCATAAGTATAACAAGAGATTATACCATTTTATCATTAAAAAATTATAAGGTTTTGAGAAAGTTAACTATCAATTAAATACTAAAAAGTTTAAACAGATAAATTTACTTTGGTTCTTGAAAAATACACTTTATGTACAATAGCTAATTTTCTGTTATGGATATTGCTTTGAAACTATGTCTGTTGAATGACCTCAGTACTACCATCTATCAGGTAAATTATCAAATGATTTATGTTTGTGGAACATATATAAATTTCTGTTGTCCCATTCATCCCCACTCTCCCCCACAGCTTTTAAATTCACACTTTTAGCAATGAATATTTAGAAAAGAAAGTATACAAAATAAAAATATCAAGTTAAACGAGTTGAAATTTATTATACTTACCAACTTTGATTGATAATTATAAAAAATAACTGGTTAATTTAATTAATTCCCATACATTTATCATATTAACTGGTTTATTTGGCCATCATTTGGTTAAAATTAATAATAACCGATTAATAAAATTGAGCATGATATATATATATATATATATATATATATATATATATATATATATATATATATAACTCAGCAGCATAAAAATATTTATTCAAAATTTAACAGGATAAAAAGAGTTGCTAATGTTTAAGAAAATAAAGAGAATCGACGAAAAGGTTTTTCTTTTTCAGAAATCTTTCTTAAAACACTTCGTTTTCGTTAATTTATTTTGCTATTCAGTACCAACAATTTTTCCGTAGAGTAGTATACCATCATTTTAGTTGCACTTACTGGAAATGCGATCAACTACAAAATTCTACCCTTAATTATAAACAGATAATACATAACACAATATCAACAAAAAAGATTCAATTTATTGAAGACTAATTTCTTTTATGTGTAATCCCGCATGTGTTTGAATTTTTAAATTGCATATCACATTCTTTCCTTTTATTACTAAAGCACCTTGTTGAAAAATTTGTTTACCCATTTTTTAATATTATAGACATTTATTTAAAAAGGACCTAAAAACTGGCATAAAATTCAGTTTCTATTATAAAGTTATATCTTAATAAATTTTGTAACTAATTTTAATCGACAAATTTTGCAAAGCTGATATACATGTTTGTTTTGTATGAATGGAGATTGGGTAACAGACGCATAGCAAGTTTTCGTTGTTTTTTTTTTTTTTTAATGCCCACAGCATTTTTGAGACGTGTGAACTTAGAAAAATGGATTTGCAATATATAATGATACATTTAAGAAGTATAAACATTTTATAGTTAGCATATCACATTTAAAAAAAATTTTCTTTTAAGTTAAAAAACAAAATTTTATTTATTTATTTATTTTTTTTACTTTTTTAATTTCGCCAGCTCCTTAAAAGAAAGGGAAAATAAATTTTACAATTTTAACTGCAGAATATGTATAAAGAATTTTTGATAAAATTTACGATGTGTATATATGTTATGTTATTTTATTGAAACTATGGGCCTTGAATAATATAAAAAAGTCGTGGAAATAAAGAAAGAACACTCACATACACTTTTTCTCAAAAAAACCTTTCAGAAAATAATAATAATAATAATAATAATAATAATAATAATAATAATAATAATAATAATAATAATAATAATAATAATAATAATAAATACAGTTAGTTAACTGGAAATTATGTATTTTTAAATGTATTTTTATATTTGAAATTTTGTTATTTTGCTTTTTTGATAAATGTTTTCTTAGAACACCAAACAGTAAAACATCCGTTCAAGTACTTTAAAAATTATGTACGTTGCTGAGTAAAAAGCTAAAAATGCTTTTTTTTTAATGAAAATAATTATCTTCAACATCAATAATTCTTTAAAAGACATGTATGGAACGTAGTAATATTTATAATGTGCTACCTTATCTTAACTTCCACCAAGAAAAACAAACATTTAATCAATATAAATACTATCTTTCAGTAATTATTATCTAGTTTTCAAACCAAAATAGACCAAGAGTTTTATATTCATGCAAAATATACTTTTAGCGTATTAATCCCAAATAAAAATCTATGTAAAATTCACTGTTTTTTACTTAATTACCTTAATATTTATTCAAATCTTTACACAATTCTTTGAAATAAGAGTTCTTTAAAAATTTTAAAAATCATCTATAAATGTACATGGAAGTATGTTTTTAAATTTTCTTTTTGAACGTTTATTCATTTTAGAAAAACTTTCGTCATCAAACATCAAAAAGTAATTGCAACATAGTCGCCGGAAAAAAAAAAAAAAAAAAAAAAAAAAAAAATCCATGATTAAAAGAAAATGTTTGTTACTTGACAAGATTTTGAGCTCAGATTCACGAAACTTTGATTTCAGAGAAAAAGAGATGCAAAAAATTTTGGTTCAAGTGGTTGTAAACACATTTGATAGAACATCCCTGTGACTTAAATAAAATCCAATTCAAATTGCACAGGAGTGCATGTAATTTTTATGAAAAATTGAACAAACTTCAATAATTTGAAGGAAGATCGGCAAATTAAAATTGAAAACAACTGTGAAAGAATGAATATAGTTAATGGTAAATTATGTGTCAATTCACGAATTTTATGATAAGGCGGCACATTGAAACTCATTACTCCTATAAATATAATAGATTCAATTTCATCTTAACGAAAATCTTAACTAAAAAAATCTTAAGTTAAAAACTTACCAATTTAGGCTGCGAAATTTATCTTGTGGAATTATTTGTAAAATAAAACGAATCCTCAAGCTCTGGATCATTAGATCTCAGGTTTTTTTTTTCAATAATGATACCATTTTAAAAATTAAATTCTTAAATAGAATTAAAATGTAAAAAAAAAAAAAAAAAAAAAAAAAAAAAAAAAAAAATTGAATTGAAATTGAGAGTCAATTTCTGAAACTTAAGTACTTTTTATTTTTTCTTAACTTTTAACTTTAACTTTTAACTTTACTTAATTTTTTCTTACATGTATACTTTTTTTTAATGCCAATTTTGTTTCGATTGCTTATATCCTTAACCTTTTACTACTGATGGTACTTTTAAATACTATTAAAAAAATCAAAATAAAATTTAAGTAATTCATCTATTAGAAAAAGTAGATTCTACTTTTGATACGAAATATGTTGCTCAGTAACATTTAGAAAGCACAGCGAAACAGTCGCAGCTAAATATTTTATAAAGGGATATTTTTCCAACTACTTACAAAAATGTAGCTCTTGTTTTATGAAGAGCGTGTTACATGTAAAAAGATTTTGTCTACAAAAACCTTTCAATTTATAGATAGAATCACGATACATTCATTTACATTGCTTTTATGTAGAATCGTAAGATTTTTTAACAGCATTTATACTCATACATAATTGACAGAAAGAGTTATAACTTTTAGACACTAGCGAAGTACTGAGAAAGAGTTACTTTTGGATCCATAATTTCGTATATGAAAAGTTAAAGAGTTAAAAAGAATATTAGACAATAAAAATTAAATGTTTCTAACGAAAGAAGTTATAGATGCTAACATTCTAGGCTAGATGTTCATTTGTTATACCTAACGAAAATAAATAAACGAAAAAATAAACATTTTGCTTAAATTATATTTAAGAATGTTAGATTTTTTTTTCTGATGTTTTTTAAAGATAGAAATTTAAAAAATAAAATAAAAAACAACTTGAAACAAGAAAGAAAATTAATAATTAAAGCATATATTGTGAAATATTTTTCAACACTTACACAATACCACAACGATATTTCGACGTTCAACACACTGAAAAACAGTGCAATATTATTTATTAAACTTAATTTTTATCTTTAAATGTCTGAGTTCCACTATAATTTTATAATAAAAACTTTTTCTTGCGCGGATGAAGTCTTTTATTATTTTTTTAAAAATAAAGCTCATAATTTCCGGTGTTATTCAATGATTTCAACAATTTTGCAAAACATGAAGGGAGTCGACAACCGCAAACAATGTATTAAAAAGATTAAAAAAAGACATATAAATAAGCAAATTTGAAACTACCTAACACATTTGCAAACTAGATTTCAAGAAATTTCCATCCATAGTCGGAAAAGTACTTGAATTCTCTTGTGCATCCCTGCACTTTATATATAACATCTATGTATATACATTGCATACAGCACTGAAAGGTAACTTAATTCCAAAATGCATAATACAGTCAAAAACATATCTCCAGGTATTTTTGCCAATAAAAGAGAGATCTACCCTAATAATTTGTACAACCCTGTATCTATAGATTTTTAATCATGCCTCATAATAAGATTAATTTTAAAGAAAGTTTATCTTAACTATAAACGTATTTTCAGCAATTACTATCCCCAGATAGGAGTGCGCGAAGTTGCCATCGTAGCATTGAATATGACTTAAATTATAATCTTCAAATATCTTTTAATATATTAAATTAACAGTTCAGCTGGAAAATGCTCAAATTAATTTATAAACACACTTAAGCATTTCATGCCCATACACAGTAATGCTTACGAATTATTTTGTATAGCTCTGTATAGTCTCTGGTCTGAAGAATTTATGCACATTTTTTTTATTATTATTATTTTAGTAAAGTACGCTGTTCGATATTATTATTTTTTAATTTTTAGTATTAAGTATTGTGCCAGCAGAGAATATTATAATATTATTATTTCAAATGTACTCTGTTTCCTTAATAACATATGTTACGAGAAAAAAGGAACACCCAGCATGTATCACTCATAGGGCGTACTGTAACCGAAATCTTCTGCGTTTCCCTGTAATTAAATTACAATGTATGCACTTCATATTCTACAGCAAAGATCTTGCAGTAATCCTCAAATATATATATAATTTTTTTATGTTTGAAAGAGCACCTTTAAATAACTCTGCAAACAATTTTTCGCTATAGACTATTATGCCATCCAGTTAATTTGTGTGATCCTGTAAATGCTATTTTACCTGTAAGTCAGAGAAAGCATGTTTTACTGTACCTAATAGATGTATATCAATTTATTTATTTTTGAAATAATGTAACATCATTAAAATACAAAGCAAATTTTTTTCTCATGTTACTATAATTTAAAACGATACTTTGGAGTTTACCTATAAACAAATTACGAATGCCTAAATCCCTTTTAAATAGCGATCACACTATATTAAACCTCAATAACATATATAAGTTACAGGGCAATTCATATATATTTACGTCAATTATAGTATGGAAAAGTCTAACCAATGTCAGAAACTTATTAAATATATGGGAAAGTGTTAAAAAATAACAATTGCTATTGAGATTCTTGTGGAAACAAAAGAGTTATTATAACAAAACAAAATTTTACCTTTGTCTCGGATTGTAGCTGAAAAGCAATATTTAGACTTCAACACTGTTGTGGAAAAGTAAGGCTCATTTAGAAAATTCGGCTTTTTATTGTAAGAGTTATCAGCAAAGAATAGTTACCTGACAGATGCAAGTTTTTACGATAACTTGAAAACAAAGATAATTTGATTGATAGTAAGAAATGTAATGAAAGGTGAACTGAATTTTTTTTTTTAATTATTATTCTTTTAAGAATTTTCCCACTGGATAAGAAAAGAAAAATCTGGCAGTTGTTCTAGATAAAAACCTAAGGAATGTAATCTCACCTGATGTTCTATCTCTCTCATTCTCTTGAACACAATTTGTAGCTATATCTGCAGCAAATCTTTGACAATAATCATTTTTAGGGTTTCGCTCATCTGACGAAACCCTTTTCGTCTCTATGCTTTACCTGTTCGTTTGTCTCAGAGTCCGTACACAAAAACTGTGCCAGTCAGAGACTTCAAATTTTGTGTACTTACAGCTGAATACTTCGTGTCACATGACAAATCATAAAATTTTGAAAAAGTCTATTACTTTAATTAAATTAATTTTATCAATGTCATCCAGGGGTGCCGAGAGGAGTTTGGTGACACAAAATGCGTCATACAATTTAGTTTTTTTTTTTTTTTTTTTTTTTTTTGGGGGGGGGGGGATTTGAGAAAAAGTACATTTTTTTGGGGGGGGGGATTTTTAAATTCTTAATATTTCCTTTTTTTACTGTTAAAAAAAATCTTGATTTTTTTTAATATCACTTTTAATTTTTTTTAACATTTAATTTCAAGAAATGTTCTTGTTTTTTCTTTCTTTAAATTCTAGATATGGACAATAAGAACTCATTCTGTATACTCAACTCGCTATCTTTTGTATATCTTGATTCATTTAATATTAATTAAAATAATATTATTAAAAATATTTTAATATTATTTAAAATTAATTTAAATTTTTTCAACATTGAATTTTCAGAAATGTTCCTGTGTTTTCATTCTTTAAATTCTAGATAAGGGCAATAAGAACTCATTCCGCTTTGCTCAACTCGCTATTTTTTGAATGTACAGTAGATTATAAGTAGAATATATTTTACAATTGATATTCTGTTTAGGGGGGGGGGGGCATTGTTAAAGAATGAAGTTTTTTTGGCGGGGGGGTGAAATTTGCGTCAGTGGGTTTGGGGGGGGGGGGGGTCACCACTGATGTCATCCGTTCATTTTTACGACGTAAATTGTAAAAGAGAATTTAATTTGAATGTTTGGCCTGCAGACATCATAGCTAGGAGGTAAAGTGTCTCGTTAGTTAAAAGGAGCTTGCTAGTTCGGCCCCCGGTGTTGCAAGCTGAAAATTTCATATTAAGATGAATTTAATTAGAATATTTTTTTTTAATCAGTTTAAGGGTTTATAGTATTAGAGTTTCGTTTATCTGACATTCATAATATTTTTTGGAATGCAATTTTTTTTCTATTTTAAAAACTATTGTGATGCAGTCATGATGCAGTATTTTAAATTTCATTTAAAAAAAATTTTCGATTTTAGAAATTTAAAATTTTATTTACATTTTCGATAATTTTTTGAGATTTCGGATTTTCAAAACATTTGGAATGTTTGATTTTATTTAAATAAGGTAGAACCCGTCGAATTCCAACGAAAGAAAATATTTAAGTAAGAACTGTTTCATTGACTTACAATAAGCCTAAAAATTCGTTACAATAAAAAATACATCTTTTATTGATAAGTCCAACTTAACAAATGACATTTAAATTAAAATTAATAAAATACCATTTGTTTTTGTTTAAAATGCTTTCTTATGTATGTGTTAACAAATGTTACTAGAAATAAACTTTTTTACATGCGTGTAAATTTTTAAAATTTCAGTTATATGGAATTTTTAACGATTTTTTAACGGAAAATACAAAAGAATTAAGTTAAAACCATTTTTTTTTCAAATGTTTTACAAGTAATATGCTAAAAATTCTTAGTAACATTTGTTAACACATACATAGAGAGCATTTTAAACAAAAAATCAGAAAAATTGGGCATAAAGAATTTCGCATAAAGCATTTTGAAATATTGCCATTTTTCGTTAATTTTAAAAAAGAAAAATCTGTATCTCAAAAACTAATGAATATATTTTTTTAAAAAATTGTGAAATAAGAGATATATATATACTATGACTATTTGCAGAAATTTTTTAAAAAATTCATTAAAAATAAAAAATAAAAATTACTTTTGAGAGTCCACTGTATCTTTGAGTCTATGGGCATTTGATGCATTTGTTTATTCAAAATATCTTCTAAGAATATTTATATTTTTAACCTCTTTTTTTAATGTTCTCTTCTTAAAGGATGTCCTTTTGTTTCCTTAGTTCTCAAACTATTTCTAAAATCATTGCTTAATTTAATGTTTTAGGTTTGACAAAGTAAGAGTAAAATTTTAATACTTCATATAAAATTAAAAGTAGATTTTAGAGATATTTTGAAAACTAAGAAAACAATAGACATACTTAAAGAAGAGAACACTGAAAAAAGAAATTAAAAATATTAATTTCAGGAGGAGATATTTTGAATATAAGATGCATTGAACGTCCATAGACTTAACATTGTGGTAGAGAATTCGGAAAATAAATGACCAGCAGCTTTAATGCAAAATGAAAAAAAAAAAAAAAAAAAAAACGACTTTTGTCTAATATTTCGTAAACACACGTATGCGAAAATTTAAAAGACATAATCCTTTACTCTTTAATAGTCTATGGACAAGTTTCTTCGTGGATCCGGTTACGAACTCACCTTACTGGACTCGTTTCTAATAGAAAAATGTCAAAACTCATATTTCCCACATTTAACTGTTTGCCATGCTAATAACATTTTTTTATACAAAGATTGACATGGACAATTCTTTCTTATTACATAAAATATTAAGGACTGTTTATAAGAGTACTTAATGTTAAAAGTTACTAAGATATGATTTTAATAACTGGGTTGCACTCCAAAGATTTAATATTTTTGGTTTGTGTTAAAGAAATTTGGATAGAAGGAAAATTATTTTCGTTGTTTTAATTTATTTATTAATTTTTTGTTGTTGTTATTGTAATGCATAAATCGATAATAACGTCATACTTGAATCCGTGTTTACTTCCAGTTATTTTTTCTGTCAGTTTTCTAAAAAATAACGAGTTAAATTTTAATATAGTTATGTTTTAATCTAAGTATACGTAAAAGATAAAACTTTATCATTTACATAAAAACTAATGCTTTTTAGTTCATACATAGTAAAACACGTAAATAAGCTCAGTTTTTACAAAATTACGGAAATCACGTTTAATACGGGATCCCGCTTAATACGCGATCCCCCCTAATACTCGAGTTTTGTTTAGTCTTTTGAAATGAGTCTTAACAGGGTTCAACTGTATTTTCGAAATACTCTTACTGTGGCAAACAGCAATAATTAATGTTTATATAGATTCCAAATATCGATTCTGCTGCTAGAAATCGAAATTCTGATATTTTAAAATACTTTCCACTTATACGGCTATTAGGTTGATTTCTTTAGGAAATCGACCTATTTACAATCACTTAGTTTGTTTACCTATCTATTTATATATAATGCGAATTTTGTCTTCACGATAGCTTTCAAATTACTGAACCAATCTAGACAGTATATTGATTTTACCATCACTGTTGTATAAGTTTGTTAACCAATGATGTAGCCCTTATAGTTTGTTTACGTGGATGCACGAAAACAAAACATGCAGCATTTTTCATCCCATTAATTTTAAAAATACTGAACAAATTAGAACCTAACTGGAACAGTGTATTGATATTAAAATAATTTGGAAGAGTTTTTTAGCTAAACAAATAGCCTATGCAGTTCATTTACAAAATTACACAAAAGCAAAACAAGGAAAATGTGTTATCAAGGCAAAGCTCGAAATACCGAATTTCCATTAATCAGTTTTTATAGTTCGATTACAAGAAAACAATATTTTTTTTTTTCAATGGTATCCTTTGAAGTGTTTGGAATTGTAACCTCGTTTGTAATATAGTCCACTGGCAGCTTTTCAACTATGATTACAAGAAATTTTTAACATTTTGATACACTTGTCTAAAATACATTCAGTTATATTTGGTGTTCAATGCGAATTAACTTTTTCTTCCCAAAATAGCGAACTCAGAATAAATGAGATCCATTCAGTTAATTTGTAATTAATCTGATGTATGTACCTTAAAATTAAACAAAAAACCCTTCTTTTCAGACTAAACAGGAAAAACTTTTTTTTATAATTTTCTAAGAATTATTTCATATTTTAATATTTCAGTAAAAAAAAAATAAAACAGAACAGCATCTAATATTTGTTTTAGACTCGCTTAATGGTTTGATGATACAAAAGTGTAGTTCTATGTGAAAAAAATACCTTATTGAAGAGAAAAAAAAGAAGATTCCTTGAATACACGTACATACACACGCATACATATCACATCTATAAACATATATATGTTGCAATATTTTTGATGAAATATTTGTTCTAAAATTAACTTGAGTCACCAACCATCAACGACATTAGCTATAAATTCGTAAAACACCATATTAATGAGTTGAAAATGTGTATTAAGGGTGTATTCGAAAAAACGCTTTTCCACCTTCAGCAGCTCGAAATTTTCCGATACAATTTCAGACACATTTTTAAAAGTAGAATCATGAAACTTGCTGAGGGGATTCTTGAAGGGACGTATGAGGTGCCTAGTAAAGTCTTTTTACGCTCAATTAATTAGAATTTGATTTATAAGCAATTAATTTCTCTGGAAGACCCTTTTTTTCGTTCCCTTATCTCCCACTTCGGAAAAATCGGTTCAAATTGCCGTTTTTGATTGCTTTTTTTGCAATATTTTGTACACTTATCAAAGAATTGACTTTTACGGCACCTTGTGCACTTTGTAAATAAGAGAATCTGCGAGTTTCATGTGTTTGAGAGCAAAAGTGAATTCAAAAATAAATCGGAAAACAAGCAGTTTGAATCGAAATACACCCTTAAAGGATAAAACATTAGCTAATACATTTTCAGAGTTATCTTTTGATCATTAGTGTAAAGACTACTTACAACATTGTCAATTTTTGTAAACTGTCTTTGGTATAAATTTTTTTTGAGAGGGGTTGGGGAATGGAAACAAAAATTTTGATAAATCTCAACTATTTAGAAGTAGGAATCTGCGTATGGCAATATAAATCTTTTGAAGGATTGCAAAATTTGAAATGATATCGTTAATGTTAATTTTTTTAGTATGAAAAAGAATATTTCATCTTATGTTTTGATATTTTTCTTTACCTAATAAGTATCTACGAAATAATTTTCATCACTGATGATTTAAAATGCAAATGGCGAAAAAGTGACATTTTCATTAAAATATGTACCATTAAATGAAAATAAATAATTGTAAGAGTGATTATATTCGTATAGATAAGACCAAATCGTAAAGAGAAATCTTTCCCACACAGAAACTCTTTTTTTGGACATAATTTCATTTTATCAAGTACTTTCCTCCATAAACTGCATTGAATTTTTTCCGCCGGCACCATGAATTTTCTTCCGTTTTCACAGATTTTATTTATTTTTTTTTTTTAAATAAATAAACTAAAACAATGAAAAATGAAAACAAGTAATACTTAAAGTTATTTTATTTTCGAAATCGGGGACAATCTTTACAGAAAATCAAAAATATGGACATCTGATAATCCTAATTTACGCACATGTTTACTAGATTGCTGCATCTTTGGAATTTCTTGCAACACCATGGCCTAACTTTGTATTCGTTGCCACAACATCTGGTACCTTGTGGGCAAGCAACACCGGAACTACCACAGCAAACTCCAGACTGGATGTTTTTAATGCAGTAGTTGCCACATTGGGTTCCGTAACAAAAAACCCGTTGCATTTCAGAAACGGTATTTTCTTCAGCATCAAAAGGTGAGGATATAGCTGGAACTAGTTCCTCTTCTAAAGCCAAAATGCATGGCAAAACAAAGAGAAGGCACAAGTAATATTTCATCTGAAAGAAGATAGCGAAAATGATAAGATATAAAAAGCTAAACTTCGATTATACGTCAACTGATAGGCGTTGTTCTGACGGATGAGAGAAGATGGGTAATGGGAAATTTTTCATATATCTGTATAAATTTTGGTAAATATCTATAGTTTTAGATGTAAAATAAGGAAGAGATTTCATACAAATTTAAAAAACATTAAAATCTCATCCGAAATGTTATCAAACTTATACAGTTTAAAAAGGTGTTGGGCTTTTTAAAATATCTTGTGTTTTATCAAGAAGAAATTCTTGGGATAAGGATTCAATAATAATAATAATAATAATAATAGTAATAATAATAATGATAATAATAATAACATGCTTTTAAGATTTTGGCTTTCTATCATTGGACTTAGAGCGTAAATCAAATGTGTTGAAATCTTGTATTAAAATGACAAGACAAAACAACATTGTGATATTATGAGCATATGTATATACATACTTTTATAAATAAATCCAATGCAGCACAGATATTACCAAAATTTAAAACAAAGTGAAAATAAAATATAAACTGTTTGTATGTATAATGAACATGAAAATATGAACTACTTTTAAAATAAACAAAAGAAAGCATTATTTGAAGTATGAAGTTCTATAGAATGAATATAAACATAAATATGAAAAACAGATGGATGAAAACATAATAGATAAGCCTATATTGTAAATCACTCATCAGGAGTACATAATTTACAAATATGAGCAATAATCCAGTCAGTTTCTGTAATAGGTCGAGCTATAAGCTAAGAAATTTGACCCATTATGTACCCTATTGATTAGATAAAACAACAAAACAAATTAAAAAAAGGGATTTCATTGATAAATATTAATATTGAATAATAATAATAATAATAATTTATACCAGTTTATCCTTTAAAAAATTATTATAGTATAAATCCATCAGTAGCACATGTTATATTACTTTTAATAATGTGAATTTTCCACTAGTAAAAAGATTGTCAGTTACAGTTAGTAAAACAGAATTATATGATAAAATAAAAATTAATAAAAATATTTAGCAGAACATACATTATTTATAATATATTATTCCAGCATTTTTCCTTAATTAATCTACTTATATTTGTAAATAGTTTAGAAAAGAGCTATAGATATCGAATTATTAAATCAGTTTTCATGAAAAATCCTTTTTAAATTTCATAATATTATAATGCAAGTTTTCTTGTACACTGTTACAACTTCATTCCTTGGGGAAAAAAAAAAAAATCCCTATGGGGATTTTGTCCCGAGGGGAAAAATAGATTAGAATGTTTTGGATGCCAGCTTGAGGCTGAAGGTTTTGTTATGATCCGGCAAAGGCCGAGAAAACTATTATTTATTATATGTTTGTGCAGTATAGTGTATGTTTTATGTGTTTGTGAGAATAAACTGTATGTGTTCTAAAGAAATAGATTATTTTGATGAGTAGAACACAAATTTTATAATTCGAACGACGCGACGGTGACTAACACAAGATTCTTCATGGTGACCCGGACGTGATGGAACACGACCTTTGGAATATTAGATTTATTGTTCTTTTTATTTGATTTAAGATGATTGATTCCATGCGATGACTCTGATGTCAGTGCGACCTGATTGAGACACGTCCCTTTAATTATTTAATTTGAATTCTGTAAATAATTTTGATAATGGATATAGAACGAACTAAATTAAAAAGAACCGCGGTAAGAGAATTGTTCACTAAATTAACTACAAAAATCGATAATATATTAGAAAATCCAGTTAATAAAACTTATTTAGTCGAAGCTAAGATTGAAGACTTACACAATTTAAAAAATCAGTTAGATGAAAAACTTAAAGAATTGAAAGAGTTAGACAGTTCGATTGAATCTGAAATTGAAATTAAAGAACTGAAAAAAGAAATCACAGGTAGTGATAAATATCGGGAAATGGGTACAACCTTTAAAACAAAACTAGATAGATGTCTAAAATCTTTAGAAAAGAAACCGCAAACAGAAAGTAACCGACATGATGAAAGGCTACCTGTTCCGCATGAAAACCAAACACTTAACTTACCAGGATTAAACATACCAGTATTTAATGGCGATTGTAGTGAATGGTTAGATTTCTGGAATTCATTTGAAGTAGCGATACATAATAATAAATCCTTAAGTAAGATAGAGAAATTCGCGTACATGAAAACTTATTTAAAATGAACTGCTTTATCTGCAGTTTCAGGATTTGCTTTAACTAATGAAAATTACGATTCGTCGATTCAGTTAGTTAAAAACAGGTTTGGTCGCTTAGACCTAATAACTAGCTCGCATTTGAATAAATTGTTATTAATTGAACCTGTTAAGTTAATTTGTAATATTAAGGCTCTTAGGAAAATGTATGATGCAATTGAAATTCAAGTAAGATCTCTACAATCGCTAGGCGTAACTGCCGGAACCTGCAGTAATTTACTTTGCCCAGTAATGGGCAATGTTGTGGGGAAAGGATCAGGGGACAAATTTAGGTTTGGGTCGCAATGATATCAGAGTTTTGCAGTTCACTCGGGCTCACTTCGGAGTAAAATGCAGCCCATTTATATTAGCTGCAACTATCAGATTACATCTTTCTAAATTTAAAAATAAGTTCAAAGATGTTTCGGAGCTGTTGAATGATCTATACGTTGACGATTTTATTAGTGGCTGCGAAACAATTAAAGATGCTTTCTCTCTTTCTAAAGACGAGATTTACATTATGAATCAAACATCTATGAACTTAAGAAAATGAGTAACTAATTCTCCCATTTTACAAAATATGTGGTTAAACGAAAATATCGACTGCAAACAAGCAACTGAAGAACTGGGAATCCCACTTAAAATGTTAGGAATCGTTTGGGATAATGTGAATGATAACATAACTGTTGCCACGGAGCATTTTAAAGCCGTAAGTGCCAACCCTTCAACTAAAAGAACTGTTCTAAAGGCCTACGGTATGTTATTAGATCTTTTGGGCATTCTTGCCCCTTTTACAACTCGTATAAAGTTGCTTATGCAACAACTTTGGGAAATTGGAATTCCCTGGGATGAACCTCTCAAATACGAATTTCACCTTATATTCCAGGAGTGGCTTGACGAAGTCATGAAAACCCAAGCCATGACTATTCCTCGACAATATTTCGATGACTCTAAATTTGAAAACTTGGAACTGCACTTATTCTCTGATGGGAGCCCAAAGGCTTATGGTGCAGTTGCATATTTTAGAATAAAATATCCTACCAAAATTTCGACAAAATTTGTGATAGCTAAATCACTCCCCTGAAACTAATAACCTTACCCAGGCTTGAATTATTAGGTGCTTTAATTTCGTCCAGACTAGCATCTTATCTGAGGAATATTTTTCCAATTATTAAGGAGAACGATGTATATTTGTGGTGTGACTCCCAAATTTGTCTGCATTGGATACGAGGTGCCTCTGAAAATTAAAACAGTTTGTGAAAAATAGAGTAGTTGAAATCAAAGAAAAAACCAACCCTTCCAATTGGCGTTATTGCAGAGGGAATGAAAGTCCGGCTGACAAACTAACTCGCGGTATGCACTCCTTCACTCTCGTAAAGGACGAAGTCTGGCTTTCAGGTTCAGCTTGGTTGAAAGTAGACGAATTTCCCTCTCATGAAATACCAGTTAAACTTAAATCTGATGATGAAATAATGGAACTTAAAAGAGAAATGAAGGATTTTAAAGTTCTCCTTCAAATTTCGCAGGAACCTAGAGATCCTTTGTTGGATACTAACAAGTATAGTAGGGATGGGACGAATAGTGATTTGGCCGAATAGCCGAATACCGAATATTCGGCCAAATTTTAGGCCGAATACCGAATATTCGGCCAGCCGAATAGTAAAAATTTTTTTCCAGTAAAGAAAATAAATTTTGATTACATATAATTTAAAAAATAGGAGCTCATTAATAATTATTACTCTTAAATGTGCTTTTAAATGTATTTTTGAATTTAAAACACTTATTTTAACACAAAAAAATTATGAAATTGCATTATATTCTTTTATCTTAATGTACATCAAATTGATTTTCAGTAAGTCAGAATGGTAAGATATTTCTATTAAAATATGAAGAATGCACTTCACTTTTATTATCAAATGATACTTTTATCCTTTCTTCTATTCAAAATTAATAATATTCTTATTCTCTCTCTCTCGGAACTCACAAGGAGATATTTTTTGAAATAATGAAGTAAATTTAATCATTTACACTTTGTGTCCCTAATAATAAGCAAATTCATAAGAATGAGACTGCTCTGAAATCAGTTGCCAAGCTTTACATTACAAATTCCGTTATAGCAAAAGGTTATGCTTAAAGTGGAATGCATATAATAACAAAATCTTTGATTTTTGAATTGGCACATACTATATTCAACATCAATATTCCACTTATTCAACAACCATTAAAAGGATAAACAGAAATTGATAACAACATGAATGAAGAAATATGTAAATTAAAAATATAGACATAATAATGTTGCATATTTAAGTCAGTAATTATGCAAATTATTTAAAAGTGAAAACTATAGAATAAAAAAAATATTTTGTTCAGTATTTAGAATTTATGTGTAGATACTTATTAAATCATCTTCATAAAGCAAGTTGTGTCATCTATTGCATATCTAGTTTGCCACCAGTTCTGTCTTCAGATGTACCGTTGTATTTGGAATAGTGATATTTTATATCTAATTTTTAAAATGAATCTTCGTTAATACACACTGTGAATGAATTCTTTCATTTCTTACTTTACAGAAAATAAGTTACGAATTTCATAAGAACTTTTTTTAGTTGTGCATGGAATTTGCAGACATTAATAAATATTCATGTGTTTTAGAATAAGGCAGTGTTTTTCTTTCTTTTTTTTTCTATAAGTGTTTTTGTATTTTGAATTGTAATATATCATTCTCTAATGAAGTACATTAACTCTCCAACTTGGGAAGCATTTTCTAAAATATCACTAACTTTTATAGGAAATACAGAAAGGCTGTGTATTTTTTAGCAATCAAATAACTGTATATTTTGTAAGTAAGAATGAGAATGACTTCATGAATGAAGTAGCAATTTGGATTAGAGAAAAAAAATTGCAAGAAATGAAATTCTTTGAATCTTAAATTTATTTGGCAAGATATCTTTCACTATTCGGCGAGATTTTAGCAATATTCGGCCAGATATCTCTAAATATTCGGCTACAGGTATTCGGCCGAAGTATTCGGTCAACAAGCCTTCAATATTCGGCCAACCGAATATTCGGCAAAAGGGCCGAATAGGTCGAATACCGAATAGTGGCCGAATATTCGTCCCATCCCTAAAGTATAGTAGCCTTAATAAAATGCTGAGGGTCACTGCTTATATTATTCGTTTTATTAGAAACTGTAAGTATAAATCTGAGAAAAGAACAGGTCCCATATCTGCAGAAGAATTGGCAGATGCTCTAAATTATTGGATTCACTTCATTCAAAAAACTGAATTTGAAAGGGAATATTTGCAACTGTTGAACAATTCACCAATCAGCAACGATTCAAGACTTTATAGTCTAAATCCCAGTATTTAGTCCCCAGTCCTGATAAGCTTATAGTTCTGGGTGGACGTCTCCAACATTCTAATTTCCAATTTACGGAACGACATCCTTTAATTATACCAGGGAACTCAAAATTCACAGAGCTACTAATAATGAGGGAGCATCAAAACTTGTGCCACGCTGGTGTATCAGATACACTTACCCAACTTCGTGAAAAATTCTGGATTCTAAAGGGCAGACAGACAGTTAAATCGTGCCTCAATAAGTGCTTCATCTGTAGTCTGTAGACGCTACGAGGTAAAACCAGGTAATCAAACTGTAGCTCCATTGCCTGCGGACAGACTTTATGCTGAAAGTGCCTTTGAGATCGTTGGTACGGACTTCGCTGGACCGTTATATACTAAAATATGAATAAATTGTACATTGCTTTATTTACTTGTGCTGTGACTCGTGCCATCCATCTAGAAATTGTGTCCAACTTAAGTACTGAATACTTTTTATTGGCCTTTCGACGATTTATATCAAGAAGAGGACTGTGTAATACTATTTATTCTGATAATGCCAAATCTTTTAAAAATGCTGATCGTGAAATTCAGAAATTGTACTCAAATTTGACTTTTGAACTTGTACAAAATTATTTGAGTAAAAAAGGCATAACCTGGAAATTTATAGTGGAACGTGCAGCATGGTGGGGTGGATATTGGGAGAGAATGGTTCGAATCACCAAAGGTGCTTTAAGAAAAGTATTGGGTTGGTTAGTTGGTTATATAGATTTTATTGGCACAAGGTCCCTTTAGGGACATGCTGCGCCAAGAACAAGGTAAGGAGGAAAAAAATAAATGCAAATGTAAACTTTAAAGGATGCAAAATGTAAAAGTCAATTTAAAAAACTAACATAGGCATAGTAAAAAGGTAAAAGCGAAATGATGATATATAAAATTGTAGCTAATAACTAGTCAATAAGATAAAATAAAAAGCTTAAAAAAATAGTTAAAATGATACAAACAGTAAAGTAGTGATACATAACAAGAATTAGTAAAATTGTAAAAACAATGATACTTTTGACAATATTTAAAATCTCAAATTAAAATGGTAAGTGGTAAGATCAATTAGGTATATATTCCTCAAGAACAGTGTTTCCTTCGTCTTCACTTGAGTCATATGACTCTTCCATAGCCTCTTCCACATAATTTTTTAGTCTTTTGGGATCTTTCAAGTAAGCAAGAGAAGGGTCATGATTTGATTTCCGTTGTTTTTTTGTGACTGTTTGCCATTGGTGAGAACCTGGAATAGTCTTATTTTCAGATGTCTTTTGATTTTGTTTCACGGCTTGAGCAGAACTGGTCTTTTGGTGGTTAGAAGTAGAAAGATTAACGGTTTTTTTATTGGGTGTAACTGCTTTAGGCTTTTGACTAGTATTAGGTTTTTGGCAATTTGATGCAGGGAGATTAGGATTTTTTTTATGTAGATGCAAATGTATTAGTTCTTATCTGGGGTTCAGTGGACTTTTTCGGTTTTTGTGGCTGAATAGGTTGATGGACTATTGTAACAGGCTCTGAAGATGGTAACCAACGCTCTAATTTAGGTCTAGCAGAACATTTAGTATGGCAACTGACATCTCGAGTTTGTTTCTTTGGGGTACTAGGTGGATTAGGTGATTCTGTCTGGGTGCTTATATGTCTTACAGATTTTGATTGCTGTTTGAGTAAACTAGAATAAGAAAGACCTATAGATGGGGTTCTGGTTTCAACAAGTTTTCGAGCTTCTGGGTATGAAAGATTTCGACTGGTTTTTACTGCAAGAATTTCTTTTTCCCGGTTCCAAATTGGACAGGAGCGAGAGTATGACGTATGGTTACCTTTGCAATTCGCACAGCGTTCTGATTTTTTACACAATTTACCATCATGGCCGACTTCTGCACAACGAGGACAGGTAACATTGCCACGACAGTTAGTGTTAATATGACCAAAACGCTGGCATTTGAAACATCGTAAAGGGTTAGGGATAAAAGGCCGGACTGGACAGCTTAGGTATCCAAGTTTAATTCTAGAAGGTAAATTATGGCTATTGAAGGTTAGTATTATGTGTTTTGTCCGAATAACTTGTCCATTCTTTCGGATAGTAATGCGGCGTGCATCTATTACATCTTGTTCTTTTAAATTTGAGAGAAGCTCTTCTTTTGAGGAATATAAAAGATCTGGTTCAGATATTACACCGCGACAAGTATTAAGAGTTGGATGGGCTTTAACAGAAACAGCAAAAGTACCTATTGTAGTGCAATTGTCCAGAAGCTGTGATTGGCTGGCTGAAGAAACCTCAACCAATAAATCCCCAGACTGCAGTTTTTTAAGAGTGTGACCGTCGCCAAAAACAGAGTGGAATGTTTTTGCGATAAGAAATGGTGAGGTTCTCTTGAAAGAACTATCTGAGAGGCTATCGGTGCGTTTAATTATAAAAAAACGAGTAAATGAAATATTCTGCACAATTTGTTGCTCTCCGGGAGGGAGAGAAGTAGGAGGAAGTGAAGCTTTTCCATCCATGGTAGAAAAGATCAATTCGGGCCCCGGCCGCACCACCCACTACCGAGCCCAACAAGGGGATGCACATTCGTGCACCAGTGCTAGCCAGGGCCTATACGGTCACAAGACAATCCTATGTCAGTCTCCACCCTTAACGAGATGACTAGTAATTGCTCGCTCGCTTGATCCCTAAAGCCAGTGACAAAAGCCAGCTGACCAGCCGATTGATGCATACGGGACCAATATGCACCTCCCGTCTACCTGAAGCAGAGGCCAAAGCAGTGTGTTGGTTTCTCTCAACTGCCAGGATCCCCCTTTCCAGGGACACGGGTCGCCACGCACGGCCAACACGTGGGTGGTTTACAATTCTCCATGAGTCGATAAACAGGATATATCGGCCCATGCAGAATTGCTCTCACCTCAGAAAGAGGAAACCACAATGAGAGTGAAACAAAGAGGAAAGGAAGACCAGAGGAGTGAGAGGAAAAGGAAAGGAGAAAGATCACTCAGGTCCCCGGGGTAGTGAAGGAATACCTAAAGAAGGTATCCCCCTGGGGGCGAAAAGTATTGGGACGGGCACTAGTTACTCGGGAAGAACTCGAAACAGTTCTTATTGAAATAGAGGCAATAATAAATTCGCAACCCCTAACTTATGTTTATAATGAACCGGATGAACCATTCCCTCTCACTCCGGCCAATTTCCTTACAGGAAAGAGGTTGACTACATTACCCCCATGGCTGTCAAAGATGATAAAATTATGAAAAGTAATAAAAAATTACTCCTTAAAAGATATTTGTATCGCGAAACTTCGTTAAATAAATTTTGGAATAGGTGGAAGGGAGAATATCTCCTCCAACTTAAAAGTGCACATTTTTCTAAACCTGTAAATGCTGTAAAATGTTTTAATGTAGATGACATAGTTTTAATACACTGGTTTCCAAACATTAAGGAAAAATCACAAAAATAGCGATAACTCGTTCAAAAAGAAAGCAATCCGTATGAAATTTGGATATATTGTTAAATAAAAGATGCTGAATAAAAATACCAAATGCAAATTAGTGGCGCTGCAATCGCATTGCGTCATCCGTGAGGCACATAAAAATGCACGTTAGAAAGTAAGGCTTCAGATGTCGCTGTGATAGTGATATTATAAATCTAGGATAGCCAATTCATTACAATGACCTCGAGGCATCATTTACCAGCAGAACTGAGATTTAGAGTTATTGGGAGATTGGAGGCAGGACAAAGTCAGGCAGAGTTGGCTAAGTGGCTAAATGTGAGTTCTTCGGTGGTTAATAGGCTTTAGTAACAATTTCAAACCACTGGTTCGTGTTCAAGAAGGTTCAGCAAAGGACGGCCAAGGGTTTCGACAAGCGCCGATGACCGATATTTGCGGTTATGTGTACGAATGAATAGAACCGCAACCCCATCTCACCTTAGATCCTGCCTTGCTGCAGCCACTGGAAGGTTGGTGTCAATGTCTACTGTGCGTAGAAGGCTTCACGAATGTGGAGCTTAAGCGAGGCGACCAGCAATTTGTGTGCTGCTCACCTCACGTCACCGGAGGAAACGTTTGATGTGGCCACGTCAACATGTCCACTGGATGGTTGAACAATGGAGGCGTGTTCTTTTCACGGATGAGTCCCGGTTTAGCCTCCAAAGCGATAGTAGGTGTTGTTTGATTTGGAGAGAACAGGAAACACGTTACCATCCACCAAACACTCGTGAAAGAGATTCATACGGAGGAGGCAGTGTCTGCGTTTGGGGTGATATCTCTTTGGATGGACGCACATACCTCCATGCCTTTCCACATGGAACCGTGAATGCTCACGTCTATAGAGATGACATCCTTGATGCTTATGTGCGACCTTATGCCGGTGCAATAGGTAATGATTTCCTGTTACAGGACGACAACGCTAGACCGCACAGGGCTCGCATCGTGAAAGATTATCTTCAGCCTTAGACAATTCAGTACATGGAATGGCCAGCTCGATCACCGGATTTGGATGCCATCGAGCATGTTTGGGATGCTTTAGGGAGACGTGTCGCTGCTCTCAATCCCCTCCTCTGACGCTTGTCACGCTTACAACTGCTTTGGAAGAGCAATGGCTCTTACTTCCCAGTGAACTCATCGACCGCATAATTGACAGTATGACACATCCCTGTATGTGCTGTATTGCTACTAGGGGTGATCATACGGCATATTAAAGGTACTTTTCCTATACCAAACTGGCAAATTGATTTTGTTAATTTTATAATTAAGCTATTTTTTGAAACACCATAATTGTCTGGTAATTTCTTTTCATGTTATTTTATACCTTACTATTTGTTGTATATTGTGGCTGAGTTTCATTAAAATCTACATGTAATATTTTGAATTATCGCTATTTTTGTGATTTTTCCTTAATTTTTGGAAACCAGTGTAGGTGAAGACAAGTTGCCAAGACAGATGTGGAAATTCGGAAAAGTCTTAGAAGTTTATCAGGGCCGCGATGGAAAAGTAAGAAGCTTAACTCTGAAGACTGCCAAAGGAATTCTCAAACGCGCGGTCCAGATGGTTTTCCCTATGGAACTCGACACGACTAAAATATCAAACTTGGCTTTGGTTTGGTTTTTTGTTTATATATTTTTTGCCTTTATTTTATTTTGCCATTATGTTAGCAGTATTAATATTAATTTAGTATTGTTGTTGCTTAATTCTATATAACTGAACTATAATGTAGAGTGATTTCATAGTAATTGTATTGTATTCATAAGTATTAGTAAATGGTTAGTGATGTTTTATACATATTTTATAATGATTAAACTACCAAATTTGATGAATGTATTCATCAAGGCGGGAGGATGTTACACCTTCATTCCTTGGGAAAAGAAATAATCCCTATGGGGATTTTGTCGTGATGTCATCCCGTTCCGAGAAGAAAATTAGATTAGAATGTTTTGGATGCCAGCTTGAGGCTGAAGGTTTTGTTATGATCCGGCAAAGGCCGAGAAAACTATTATTTATTATATGTTTGTGCAGTATAGTGTATGTTTTATGTGTTTGTGAGAATAAACTGTATGTGTTCTAAAGAAATGGATTTTTTTGATGAGTAGAACACAAATTTTATAATTCGAACAACGCGACGGTGACAAACACAAGATTCTTCATACACGTCTAGACACTGAGCAATTTCTGGATTCATAATTCCGTGGATAAAGGTGTTAAAGAATTGAAAAAATATTAAATGACTTTTTTTTTTCATTTTAGGTACGTTCATAATTATGTAAATACGTAGCATCTATAGTCGTCGTTCGATCCGTCCGTATGTCCTTCCACATTTAACACAGCAAAAACTAACCAACCGAATCTTTTGAAATTTAAAATATCTAATTTTTCCATTATTTTACCGATTCATTTCAAATTGTATGAAAATCGGATACATAGGTTAACTAGGACTTTCCTCTGAGGAATTAGTCAGAGCATTATTACTAAGAATAGCAACCTGTGAATGTTGAAGAAAATTAGATGTTATCTTTAATTGATCATATACTGATAAAACTGAAATGCCGAAAATGAGCAAAGTGAACTGCAGAACTGCAAAATATTATATATAAACTCGTATACGCTGTTTAAAAAGTTGAAAAACAAACATTGCAAAACATCCATGCATGCGTATAAAATTGGAAGTACGCAATATATAAAAAGTAATATAGATAATAAAACACTAAAATATCTAATAACAGAATTTTAAATGCTTGAAATGACGTCAAGAACGTAAACAGACACTCCGCACGAATTTTAGTACCTATAAATGTCAAAAAGCATGATGGTTGAAAAGAATAAAGAATTTTTTTATATGGTATGTGACACTCTCGATCAGTATTAATGCCAAATAATTAATACGATTAGTTAATATATATAAATAATATAAAATCTACAAACGTTAGAGATTAAATAACAAAACTTCTTAAAAAAAATAAAGAAAAATAATGAATCTGGCATAGGTTACGAAATATTTTCCAACACATGCAGGATGCAGTAAAAACCCGATAATTCGGATTAATTGGAACCGGACCCATTTCGCATTATCGAAAATCCGGATTATTCGGAGAATTAGATAAAAATGAAATAAAACAAAACATACTTACAGTAAATCATCTTTATGTTAAACTTATTGAATATTTACAGACAGTAAAAATGTTCGCTTTGCTTAATTCTTCCGAAAAGCTTTCAGAAAAAGTTTTTTTAATTCAGAATACGACGATGAAACAAATTAACGTTATGGAAATTAGCCAATCGCTTCTCAAACTAGAAAAAAATTGCCTAATCGATCCGGATTAACGGGGTCCCAATTAGCGGGGTTCTACTGTACTACAATAAAACTTCACCCTTTAATTCATTAAATGAAGTGGGACATTATTTATAGTACTTAATTTTAATCTTTAAATCCCACAGCCGCACCGGAACTATGTTATTAATCCTTTGCGGCGCAGGGCAAATTCATTGCTTAAGTATTGAAATTAATGACTGACACCGGAATTTGAAAACAACTTTATTTTTAAGTAAGAAAACGCTATATTTCACGCATTCAATAAACCGTAACTTTTTAACAAAATTCTAGTGCCAATGTGGCGTTTGGGAATTAAAATTAAGTGGTATATCTATGAAACCAGCGCGCTGCACGGGGTTAAATCTTGCTCTTATGCATAAACTGGGACATAAACTGTAAACACTGAAGGGAATCATTATTCATATGACTAGGGTGATGGTCATTCAGCTTCGGAATTCTCCCCGTAATGTTAAGTCTATGGGCGTTTGATGCATTCGTATATTTAAAATATCGTCTCGGGAAATTAATATTTGTAACTTATTTTTTATGTGTACTCTTCTTAAAGGACGTTTCTTTCTTTTCTTAGTTCTCAAAATATTTCTAAAATCTATGCTTAATTTAATATTTTATGTGTTAAAAGCAAACGAATTGGAAGTAAAATGTTCATACTTTATATCAAAAAGAAGTATATGAACTTTAGATAATTTTTGAAAGCTAAGAAAAGCAGAGACACCTTCTAAGAAGTGGATACTAAAAATAAAAATTGAACACTTTAATTTCCCGAGGTGATATTTTAAATATACGAATGCATCAAACCGTGGCATACGAGAAGTACATATTGTTCATCTGGTGATTGTTTTGTAACACCCATTTATTTTGAAGCCTATGATGTTGAAACTTAGTTTTTAATCAGATGACTTATTTGGTAAAGTAAAATTGAAAGAAATATTAAGGACAACCTTTAAATTAAAAACAAACTTGATAATATAATTTTTCAAAAATGAGCAATATATTTCTTCCATCAAAGTTGAAAAGGCAAAAAAAAAAAAAAAAAAAAAAAAAACTTTTAAATATGCTTTATTTTAAATTAAATTTGACTTAAAAAATCATGTAACATAGCTAAAAATGTGCTTTCAGCAAATACCATCCATAAACGAGAATAAGCACAGTTCCTTTCGTAACCTTGTATATGAATTTAGTTAAATTCTACAAATATGCTAAATGTAGTTCAGCTGGAAAATGCACAAATTAAAAAAAAGAAAACACCCTTAAGTTATTGTTGCTTATATTAAGTATTGATTAGGATTTATTTTGTTTTGATCTGTATATGATCTCCAGAATTTCTATACAACATGTAATATGCAAATATTTAATTAAACTTAGTAACATATACCAGTACCAAAAACGCATTACCAGAATGTTTCACTCATAAGCCTAAATATTTTGAAAGTGCCTGCAAATAATAACGATAATAATTGCGCATACGATACGCATATACGATAATAATTACGTACGTCATATTCAACAGAAAAAAAATCATTCGAAACGTAAAAATACATTTAAATGTACATAAATTACTTAAAAGGTGCATAATAAAACATATAAAAACTTAAAAATACATTTAAAGTACTTTCAAAAGTTCAGAATGTTTTCATCCGTCACTTACGCGGTCTTTGAGAGTGAGAAAAACTCTTAATGAATAATGACAGTTATTGCTGCTGGCGTTCTTAGTCTCATCCGGAACAGTCCATTTTTACACCGAGGGGGGGGGGGGAGAAAGGGGGGATAGAATAGAAACTGTTGAACATATTTCAAGAAGAACAGGCTATAATATCTAAATATATTTTTACGTTTCAAATTAGTAAACAAGGCGATTTCTGCACTGTTTTTGCTCTCAACTCCAATTATAGCAAAAATTATGTAGTGTCCTTGATTCTCAATAATAGTACATATAAATTTTACTATTCTTAAAATAGTGTAACAGGCTTTAAAGTACGCTGCAAAAATTTTCTCGAGTTGATCATTATGTATTCGAATTATTTTGTGTAACTGCAAACGAGTTATAAAATATATTTCAATTGTAATTCTGAGAAAGAATGCTTTATTGCATTTCATAAATGCACAGCAATTCTTTATGTTTAAAACCGTAACATCATTAAAAAACACATCAAAAAGTTTTCCCTATAGACTATTATATTAGGAAATTATTTTTTGTAACTCTGTAAACGAACTGTAAATGTTATGTCATCTATAGTTCTGAGAAACAATGTTTTAATGTACCTCATAAATGCATATCAATTTCTTTATTTTTAAAATAATAACACCATTAAAATCACAGCAAAAAGCTTTTCCCCATAGACCATAGTGTAACAAGATTCTTTGGAGTGTCCATGTAAACAAATTGTGCGTGATACACATACCATTTTAAATAGCGAACATAGTTAAAAAAAAAAAAAAAAAAAAAAAAAAAAAAAAAAAAAAAAAAAAAAAAAACCTCAATAACATGCATAAATTATACACTAATTCAAGTATATTGTCAGTTATATAGTGCGGAATGTGATGTTTCGAAGTCATAAATGCTTATTAACTATATTTCAACGTGTTAAATAATCAAAATGAAATTGAACTATGTCATACGTGGACACCAAAGGGTTATTAAAACAAAGACAAAATTTACCTTTGTCTTTAATAACAGCTAAAAAGGATATTTAGATCTGAACTCTGTTGTGGAGAAGTAAAGTTTATTTAGAAAATTCGGCTTTTTATCGTTAGAGTTATCAGATAGGAATGGTTACCTGACAGATGCAAATCTTTAGAATACATTAAAAACAAAGATAATTGATTGATAATAAGAAGTGCGGTGAATTTTGAGACATATTTTGATAATTTCTTTAAGAAATTTCTCGCTGGATGAAAAAAAAACCACTGGCAATTGTTTTAGATAAAAAAAAAAAAAAAAAAAAAAAAAACATAGTCAACTAAACATTTAAAAATAATAATAATAAATTTAAGAAAAAACTAAATTTCACCTGATGGTTTTTTTTCTTTAAAAAAATACTAAGACTTTGAATATTTACGATCTTAACCTTACGATCACAAATGCAAATTGTTGCTTTTCTGACTCATTCACAAAGCTTTTTTTATGCAGGTGCTTTTGTTAAAAAAAAAAATCGAACAAGTTCTAGTTTTACTCGCGTACAAAGGGTTCGGTAAAATAAATTTGTTAATTACTAACTGCAATATTAAAAAAATAATAATTTGTAATCGAAAAGTTTTTTATTATAAATCAATTATCTATTCAGTTATGAGCGATTGCTGTCTCAAAACTAAGGACACTCAATGCATTTTATTAATTATATGTATTAGTTTTCAATGATTGCCTTTAATAATTAAAATCAACAGTAATGAAAAAAGTATTGACTATTTATTCATTCTATGTATTAATTTTCAATGATTGCCTTTAATAATTAAAATCAACAGTAATGAAAAAAGTTTTGACTATTTATCACTATTATTCGAATTACTTTATACAAAGACCTTATACAAAGAGTAATCTCTTCAGACCCCATGATTTGTTTACATATATATATATATATATATATGTATATATATATCTTTAATTTCAGGTATGAATTTATATTAACAAACTAAAAACTATGAAAGATTAAAAGACGAAAAATAAAATTAAAATTCATTTTTTGCTCATAAAATTTTATAATACATGAAGACTTGATAAGCATCTTTTTTGACAATTTCTCGGAGTTTTCTTTTTATTTTATTCTTTTTGCATTGCAAAAACAGTGAAAAAATAAAAAAAATAAACATTTAATAAATTTTTAATACTAATGGACAGGGCCGTAACTACCACCGGGGCAGCCGGGGCACTGCCCCGGGGCCCCCAAGCCTGAGGGGCCCCAAACTGATTGTCTCTGTATATTGATTTTAGTTTCTAGTCTAACTTCCTATAAAACGCCCAGCACCTGACTAAAAGTTAGAGATAAAAAAAATCAAAGTGCTAAAGTAAATGTTTTTGCGTGACCATCGATATACTCCATACGCTTCGCATACAACAGCAGTTCTAGAACAGACAGTAGAATGTCGAGTCGAATGTGTCATGTCGCACCAACATGTTTGCCGATCCCACCGAAGCTAGTATAAGGAAGAAAATATGGGCTTCTGATTGGCTGAATAATTTAAAAAATCCAGAAAATCTTTCTTCTTATCTGTACTAATAAGTTAAAAAAACGCTTTGTATGTGTTTGTCTGCGATGGCTAGCAAAATCTACCACAGGTGAAAGTCTGAAATTTTAGGTGAAGATAGTCCAAGACAGGTCCTGATGCACCTAAGGCTCAGATTTTTAATATTTTAATGGCCATGGGCCCAAGGCCCCTTATAATTTGTATGCACCAAATTGTTAATAACTTGACTCCTTTTTATCTAATCTTTTCCGTTTCGAGGCACCTTTCTCCATTTAGATATTTTCGCCTTTTTAATTTTCAGTTATGACTGTATGATTCTTCATTTTTAGGATCCGTTTCAAAGCCCCCTTTAAGGTTTTGTGATAGTAAATTGTTAATAAATTGCTTCCATTTAATTCGATTTTCATTTTTGGGATACCTGTTCCGTTTAGATATTTTCAAATTTTTACATTCCATTTAAGACACTGAGGAATCATAGATAAACATAGGGCCCGACCGAAGTACCCTTGATCTTTTTGTGTGCTAAACATTTTCCACTCCCTAAATTTCTCACCTTCTCAGTGCAAAGTTTTAAAGTTAAATCTTGAATTCTTATTTCAGGACCAACATCCTTATATTTTTATTCGGGCCCTGGGGTCCTTTTTTTTAACGCTTACCCAAACAATTGGTGCATTTTTAAAAATATTATTCTTGCGAATAATTCATACTCTATGCTTAATTTTGACTAATTAAACTTCTAAAGCGCTATGTACTAAAATATTTTAACATGTTTCCATGTTAGGGCCCTGGTTTTAACTGTCAGTTGCCTCCTACGGGGTCCCTCTAGCATAGCTATGGTTGGATTCATTAGCTTTTCTTTTCTGACAACTTTTTAGTTCCTCCTACTACTACATGAACGACAAAAATATTTCTCAGACTTTAGCTACCACTAATTTTGAATATAAATCGCTTTCTTGGGGCCTTTGGTTCAGCTTCTTTAAAAGTGATCCAAATTGCTTTCAATTTTATTTAACATAGTTTTAGAATCCTTTCATTATTTTAATAACTACAAAAATATTTTTATACCCAACTACATGCGAAATAAATTTCTGGTCCCTTGGGACCTGGTACAGGGCCCATTGAAGTTTTTGTAATAATAAATTGTTAATAAATTGCTTCCTTTTAATCCGGTCTTCATTTTTAGGATTCTTCATTCATTTAGATATTTTAATGTTTTGACATCCCATAAAAGACACTATGTACCCCTGTGGAATCATAGGGCTCAGCTCAGGGCACATGAACATTTTCTGAGACAAACACATTTCACTTCCAATATTTCTCATCTTCTTAGTGCAAAATTTTTAAGTTGCCTGAGCCTCTTCTTTCAGGTCCAATCCAGAAAACCCAATGTTTTTATTCGGACCCTAGGGTCCCTATTTAAACATTTACCCAACCAATTGGTGCATTTAAAAAAATATGTTATTCCAACGAATAGTTCCTACCATATGCTTAATTTTGACTAATTAAAGGTATAACGTGCTATGTACTAAAACATTTTAACATGTTTTCAAATTAGGGCCCTGCTTTTAACTGTCAGTTGGCCCCTACGGGTTTCATATTATAGCTCCCTTAAAAATGGTCTGATTCACTAGCTTTTATTTTCTATCAACTTTTTATGTCCTCTAGCTATTACAAAAACGACAAAAAAAAAAAAAAAAAAAAAAAAAAAAAAAAAAAAAAAAATCTTAGACTTCAGCTTCCATTAATTTTGTTTATCAATTGCTTTATTTAAGCCCTTGGTGTAGCTTCTTAAATGAACCAAATTTCTTCAATTTTATTTAACATAGTTACAGCATCTTCCCATCATTTTATTAACTTCAAAAAATATCTTTATACTCAAGTAACATGCGAAATAAATTCCTGGCCCCTTGGGGCCCGGTGCAGGATTCCTTGAAGTTTTTGTAATAATAAATTGTTAATGAAGTGTTCCCTTTTAATCCGACCTTCATTTTTAACCGACTTCAAAGAGGAGGTTATGATTTCGACCTGTATGTATTTGTTGTTCACGCATAACTTTTGCAAATATGAACCGATTTTGATAATTCTTTTTTTGTTTGAAAGCGTATGAGGCCCATGTGGTCCCATTCGAATTTCATAAAAATCTGATAATTAGAACTTTTTAAAAAATAAAAACTTTAAATTTCAAATTCATTTTGAAGCAATCGACCAATTAGAAGTGTTCATTTTGCATGTTTTTATGTTACACTTACATAGACACACGATCTTTTCACTGTTAAAAGTTTGAAGTTTTTGCTGCATCGTCACTCCACCGCTTTTATGGAATATCTCTATTTTGACCAATGAGAATTCTCCATAATACAATGAAGTAATCATTTTCTATAAAAGCGATGGATTGACGATAAAGTAAATTTTTAACGTCAAGCTTTAACTCAAGTTTTAAAGTCAAATTTTTAACAGTGTTCAAAGTACAAAATCCTAACTGGACGAGGGCCAGGATTCACATAAATTTTGCGCTGTTTGCGAAACGAGATTTATTAACAAGAAAATTTATTTAAAACATTGAAAAATTTGCTAAAATTCAGGCTTCTGATTCGTTAATCTGGTTTCGCTAACAGCGCAAATTCTACCTGGATTCCGGACAAGTTCTCTTATGCAAGAAACCGGAAATATAGCATCTATGGGATATAGTGTGGAAATCGGCTATCTCAGGGCGTGTTCAGAGCAACTTACAAAAGTAACCAATGTTACCGACCGATTGTGGGGCAGTACGAAAACAATTTGTGTCATCAATGAAAACTATTCTGTTGAATTGTAGCTGACGTCACACTTCGCTTTGATTTTCATTTCGTACTTGTCTAGAATCGGCAAGTGGTCGGTAAGTAACCGGTAAGTTGTGCTGAACACGCCCTCTGTAACACTTTAAAAAGCGCTAAAATGTTCTATTCTTTAAATGAGCAACAATGCTAATGAAATTTAAAGATAGAAGCGACATCTGCAGGACATTTTCTAAAAATGCAAGAATTATTGCTAGTCTAGATAATGTATCACGAAAATGCCGCCGATGTCGCTGTGATCGACACTTTGGAATTCAGTAGCATCGTTGCACATTTAAAAGATACAAAATATTAGCACTGCTTGCATTGTAAAAAATTGAACCCTTTTCCCGTATCGTCATTCCATCGCTTTTATAAAAAACGATTATTTCGCTCTATTATGGAGCATTCTCATTGGTCAAAACAAAGAAATTCTATAAAAGCGATGGAGTAACGATGCAGCAAAAGGGTCAAATTTTTTACAGTGTCGATAGTAGATTTTCACTCATTAGGCGTGTTCAGCGCATCTTACCAAAGTACCGATTGTAGGACAGTACGAAAGCGAATTGTGGCACCAATGAAAACTATAATATTGAATTGTAGCTGACGTCACACTTCACCTTGATTTTCATTTCGTACTTGTCTACAATCTGTAAGTGACCGATAAGTGACCGGTAAGTTGTGCTGAACGCGCCCCGTGTATTCCAGACTCTCTCCTTCGAACAATGTAAAGTTCTCAAAAATGAAGGCTTATGATTGGTCAATCTTGTTTTCCTTAACAGCGAATAATCCTTCTGAATCCTAACCACTGTTGCAGAGATGTTAGTTTTTTTCCAAAGTACGAAACCTTAGCTGGAACAATTTTCGTATCCATCAAAGTGGAAGATCCACATCGATCCAGACATGAGAATTCGATATCGAAAAGCTGAAAATTCATCTCTAAAGAGCCTTACACGTTAAAGCAAGAGTGTCTGTGTATCAGGGTGCTTGTTATGCCGGATTCACAAAGTGATTAAAGTACATTGCTATGTGCTAGATTTACATTTGGACAAATATAAATGAGGAAAAATTTTGATAAGCTTACCATTAAAGTTAAGCTAGTTAACTTCTTTCACCCATAAAACAAACTTGTTCAGGCGACTTCCGCCAAGTTCTGGAATAAAAATTCTTAAATTTTCTGTACTTTGGAAAACCGCGTTTATCAAAGAACATTCTTAACTTCAAATATTGCTACTTTTATATAGACGCATGTTGAATCATGGTGTGATTTTGATAATATCTTCCTTTTTAGTTTTTATGACTGAAAAGAGTATTTTAATACATACGAACATTTAGAATTACTTTGCTATGCATTGAATCATAGAAGCAACTTGACGCGCTCTGATTGTGTACGCGTACTTTAAACTGTAAAAAATCTGACCCTTTTGCTGCATTGTCACTACTTCGCTTTTATAGAATATCTCACTTTTGATCCATGAGAATGCTCCATAATATGCCGAAGTAATCGTTTTCTATAGTAGCGGCGGAGGGACGATGCAGCAAAAGGGTCAAATTTTTAACAGTTTACCCTGTTTAAAATATCTTAAAAAATTACCTCTGTTTTTAAAGACTATCTATTTTCTGACCAATGAAAACGCTCCATAGACGTTTTTAGATCGCTCTCATTAGTCAGAAAATAGATAGCTTTAAAAACAAAGGTAATTTTTCACAATAAATTTAACGTATACTGATGGATTGTCAGCTTTTCAATGCCCAATTACGAAGTCTGTAGATTTCAATGTGGACTTTAAGGCAGTACATTAGTCTCAGAAAAAGACCCTGATGTTAGTGTAAAGACTATGGAGGCATTCTTTTCAAATATCGCGCTCAAATTTTAATATATTTACATGATTTTTTTGCATAGGATAGACGAGGATGATCTACAACCGGCCTAGTTTTTACTTCTTCGATTTTGCTTATGTATGTTTTATATAATGATAGTTTCAATTTCAGAACCGTTTAAACCGGTTTTGAAATTTAAAATATTTTTTTTTTTAATCTGAAACCAAAATTAAAAAAGTAAAAACTAGGCCGGTTGTGGAATATCCTCAGCTATCCTATGCAAAAAAAATCACGTAAAAATTTTAAAATTTGAGCAAGATATTTGAAAAGAACACCCCCATAGACTTCACATCATCATCCGGGTCTTTTTCTTCATCCGGCCTTAAAGTTTGCTGGATTGATAAATTTCCGAAATGTTAAAGCTTAAATGGACAAGTTCTCACACTAAAGCGGAAATAGACATCGATACCAATCGACATCCTTAAGTTGTTGAAAAGATGAAAATCCTTTAGTATATATTTTGCTCCGGAGGAAAGAATTATCTCTACATATCAATGCAAAATAAAATGCCTAGATATGTGTAACAAAATTATCTTTAGATTCAGATTTGGTTACCGGATTAGACACCAGAATGATTTCAGATTTTGTTCATGTAGGATTCCTCGATGTGAATATGACGACACATGGAGCACAGTATACGATTGATTGAAAAGATTCTGGACAAAACTGAGTCATCAAGGGGGTCCTTGTGGCCGAGTGGTTAAGACACCACGCTGCTAATCTCTTGAGAGCGTAAGAAATTGTGGGTTCGAATCCCACTGGCTCAGTTGCACACACTCTTTATGTGTAGCTCCCGGTTGTACTTTTCTTGTGTCGTAATATTTCCTTGTGCTATCTTGTCCTTGTATGTCCACGAATTTGTAAAATAATATGGATTCTGCATTTATGTCTATGTAGTAATAAAGGATCATTCGGCGTACAATCGAATTCTACCAGGAAATCATCATCATCATATTTTATAATAGAAAATGCCTAGCATTGCGATACATTGTTAAAAATTTAACTTTTGCTGCATCGTCACTCCATCCCTTTTATGGAATATCTCATACATACACTGTAAAAAAAATTACCCTTCTGCTGCATCGTTACTCCCCCGCTTTTATGAAATATTTGTCTTTTGACCCATGAGAATGCTCCATGATAGGCTGAAATAATCGTTTTACATAAAAGCGGTGGAGTGACGATGCAGCAAAAGGGTGAAATTTTTAACAGTTTAGTGGGGACAAAAGCGTCCGTAAAAAAAGTATTTGGGCATCGAATGCTGTCACTCTCTTATAGATGCAGCCAACTACAGGTTATGATTTTCGGATTCCTCGTCAAATCATCACCGCTCATTTCCGATGCCTTTACTGCATTTAGAGGATAGGATTATTATAGGAATTAGATTGTTGTTGTTTATCTATTGAATCATAGAGCGATTTTTGTTAAAATCTTTCTTTTTGCTTTTTCTCACTGAAGGGGAAGTACTTTTGACTACACTAGAAAAGCATTTTACTATTCATTGATACATGGAGTCATTTTGCTATTTACTCATATATGGAAACGCTTTGCCGCGCGCTTATGTGTAAGGACACTTTACTTGAGGCATTGTCACCTTTCGATAACCACTTCCGATGTCCGTACGATTAGATGTTAACTTTAAGATTTCATGAATGCGGTAGCTTTTCGTCGTGCCAGATCTGAAGAAGTTACCACATCCAGAAAACCTAAAGATTCACAACGATACTAACCGATATTGTAAGTGTCTTTTGAAAAGTTGACAATCAAACAGTGACAAGTAAAGCGAACTCATCAGAACTCAGAAAAGTGCGTTCATTAGTAATGCGTTGCAAAGAGTCATCATATGTTAGTACACATAATTATGTATTACGGCATAAATAACTAAAAAGTAGGAAATAAATTTAACTTTTTCAAAAAAATGTATAACCGACTCCAAAGAAAAGCGCTAAAAAGAATTAAATAATTCTATAAAATTCTCTAATGACAAATCGTTATCCAATAACCACACATTGACTATCATGTACCGGTATAAAACGGTTAAATTTAATATATAGAATTTAATATCCACCAAACATAGATTTTCCAGAGAATATTTTTTTCAAGAGATTAATTTACATATTTTTGATTTAATTTTTGAATATATACATATAAAAAGTAATGAATTACTTTTTGAAGTTGGTGCCAAACTATCTTAAGTATAATAAGAATTGTGGATATATTATGTCTAGTACCATAAAAAATGGGGGAATCATTATCGATTATGATTGTTTGGCACCAACTTCAAAAAGTAATTCATTACTTTTTATATGTATATATTCAAAAATTAAATCAAAAATATGTAAATTAATCTCTTGTAAAAAATATTCTATGGAAAATCTATGTTTGGTGGATATTAAATTCTATATATTAAATTTAACCGTTTTATACCGGTACGTGATAGTCAATGTGTGGTTATTGGATAACGATTTGTCATTAGAGAATTTTATAGAATTATTTAATTCTTTTTAGCGCTTTTCTTTGGAGTCGGTTATACATTTTTTTGAAAAAGTTAAATTTATTAGGATTCTTTATTCATTTAGATATTTTAATGTTTTGACATTTCATATAAGACACTTTGGTCCCCTGTGGAATCATAGGGCTCAGTCCAGGGCCTCTGAACATTTTGTGAGGCAAACATAGTTCACTCCCATAATTTCTCCCCTTCTCTCAGTGCAATATTTTGAAATTTGAGTCTTGGACTCAAAGTCAGTCCAACATTCTAATATTTTCCTCTGCACCTAAGACCCTTTTTTTAAAAAATATTTTCCGAATCAATTTGTGCATTTCTTTAAAATATTAGTTTAACGAATATATCATACCCTATGATTAATTTTGACTAATTGTAAATCTAAAGAGCTAAGTACTAAGACATTTTAACATGTTTTTCTGTTAGGGCCCTCTTTTTAACTGTCAGTTGGCCTTTTTGGGGGGCCCTGATTATAAATCCCTTTAAAAGGATTCAATTTACTCGCTTTTTAAACAACTTCTTAAACCCATCAGCTACTAAAAATAAAATAAAATAAAAATAAAAACCGTCCTACAACCAATTTTGAATATTAATCGTGTTCTTGGGGCCGTTGGTGTAATTTCTTTAAAAATGATCCGAATTGCTTGCAATTTTCTTTAACATAGCTTTAGTGTCCTCCCATTACTTTAATAACTACAAAAATATTTTATATCCAACTGCATGCGAAATAAGTTCCTGGCCCCTTGAAGATTTTGTACCATAAATTGTTATTAAACTGCACTCTCTTAATCCAATCTTCATTTTTGGAACTATTTTTTCACTTAGTTATTCCCATGTAGATTCCATTTAAGAGCTTGTGACTCCTTGTGATCCCGGCTCAAGGACCTTGAAATTTTTGTTCTCCATGCATATTTCACCCACTCATTTTTGCACCTTCTTAATGCATAATTTTAAAGTTGTGTTTTGGACTCTTCTTTCAGGATCTACACCCTGATATTTTTATTTAGGTCCAAGGGCCTTTTTTAAAGCATTTACTCAATTATACATTTCTTTAAAATATTATTCTATCGAATAATTCATATCCTGTGTTTAATTTTGACTTACTGTAGATCTAAAGTGTTAATTACTTGTTTAAATTTATCATAACGGGTCCCGGGCAACGCCGGATAGGTCAGCTATATTATTAATAAATACATAAAATCGAAAAAATTTATCACAATCCATCTTTCAAAAGGTATTTAAACAGATAAAGTATGATTAAGTTACATAAACTCAAAAATTAACCTAAACAAAACGCTTTTTAAAGTATTCAACTTGTCAGAAGTTCGTAATTTCTCCCCTATGTTGGCTTCAGTGGGATCGGCAAAAATTACGTCGCCACCAAGTGCTTGTAGAGTTGTCAAATTCTACGTTTTTTAGTCATTTTGGGGCTTATCATACTATGAACGTTTAAACAGGGGAGAGCGAAAAAATACTGCACCAGGGGCAAAGTTTCAATTTGCCTCTCCTGGGGGCCCCACCGTTGGTTTTGCCCCGGGGCCTCCAAGTTTATAGTTACGGCTCTGCTAATGGACTCTACAAATCTTATCTTAACACACAAAGGAACTGTTTAGATTTTCCTTTTTTGACAGTTCGCACATTTTGTTGCAAGCCATTTCAATATAACACATGTCTCGCTAAAAAATTTGCTATTAGAAAGAAATTATATTTAAATTATATTTAAAATATTTATATTTAAATTATTTATGTTAAAATTACAAACAAATACATTTAGTCTGGTAGGCTCCATTGACACCAATTTCTGTATTTTTAATATTCTTTATATACATGAAAACAAATTATAAAAGGTGTGTATCCTATTACATACACTAGGTCAGACAATGTTAAACTTGGCATTATGCAAATCGCGCTTTAAAATGAGTTAAAATGCTACATTTATCCGAGACGCGTTTTCATACAGTGTCTCACATAAGTGATGGGACACTTGTGCTTTACAAAAGGAAACTAATCAAATAAATTAAAAAAACATATACACATTTTTTTGTGGGTGTGTTTCATACTTAAATTTAGTAAAGATTATTACATAACATACATTTTGTCAAAATATTAAAATATTAATTTAATAAAAATACAAATGTTTAGAACGGAGCAAAAAATAGCTCACATAAGTGATGGGACACCATTATATATGCAACAAAAATCGTCTGAAATAAACAATAAAAATATTTTTTGGGGTTTTATTTTTACTTAAAAGCAATTGGCAATAATTTATAAAATCGTCTGCAGTATTTCCCTCCAGTTTGTTTTGGAATTTTTGTGTTTTTTAGCTCTGTGTAGCCATGAATGCTAAACGAAAAGAAACTTCGCCTGAAATTCGAAAATTAGTTATTAATTTGCATATTGAACGTGGAAAATCTATTAGAAAAACTGCTGAAACAGTTAACTTGAGTCGTTCAACAGTTTTCAATATCAAACGATGTAAAAAGAATTATATGATTCAGGATAAAAGAAGACCTGGCCGAGCATCAAAGCTATCCAATGGAATAAAGCGAATTATCGTTCGAAATATTAAAAAAATCCAAGAAATAGTGCTTCAAAAGTTGCTGCTGATTTACAAGCATTATATGGAATAATTGTTAATCCTGAGACTATTAGAAGGGTAATTCGATCTGTTGGATATCACGGTAGAGTAGCCAGGAAAAAATTCTTCGTAAGTGAAAAGAATAGACAACTCAGACTAGCTTTCGCAAAATCCAACACAAATAAGAATTCTGATTACTGGAATAAAGTTATATTTGCTGATGAGAGTAAATTTAATATATTTGGTTCTGACGGAATTCGCAAACACACCATTTCTTCAAAACAGCAACTAAAATCGGTGCTTCAGGAAGAATGGGGTAAAATCACTCCAGAAATCACAAAAAAATTAGTCGAATCCATCCCAAAAAGATTAAATCATGTTTTAAAAGTAAAAGGAAATCCAACAAAATATTAAAATCTTTTTAAAAAGTAAAATTTTTGGATAAATATTTGATGGAAAAGTAAGTGTCCCATCACTTATGTGAGCCATTTTTTGCTCCGTTCTGAACAATTGTATTTTTACTAAATTAATATTTTAATATTTTGATAAAATGTATGTTATGTAATAATTGTTACTAACTTTAAATATGAAACACACCCAAAAATTTTTTGCACATGTTTGTTTATTTATTTTATTGCAGTTTCTTTTTATAAAGCACAAGTGTCCCATCACTTTTGTGAGACACTGTAGATACATTTTTAGTTAGTATCTTGGCATATTACCAATAATGTTTTTCGGATATCATTATTAATAATTCTGGATGATTTCGCGCCTATAGGTATCTCGAGTGCTTTAAAAGTAAAGATTGTACGTAACGGAAAAATGTATTTTTCACAAAAAATATTTGCTTAGGGTAATCGCCTTAAAGGTTTAAAAAAACTTCTATTATTCCTTTTTTTTTTTTCCTAACAAGGAAGGTCTCCATACTGGGCATACCCAGAATTTTTTGAAAAAAATACTAATTAAACTACTTATGTATGTAATAAAGGATGAATGAAATTTAGCGGCGGAATTACAGAAGAAACTCTGTAAAAAAATAAAATACTTTCGAATACTTGGCGTGAAAAGACGAAAACGTCACTCGATTTGGCGAGCAATACATTTCCTCGAAAAAAGCAAACGATTTCGTAACTCAAAATTCTTTATCAATAGAATTTAAAATGTGTGCAAATGATATTTATGAATTTAAATTTAAACAATTAAGGAGTTTTATACATACATTTTCTTTTTGTAGTACATATTTATGTTGCTTGTTACTGCTGTTATTTAATTTTATCACTGTAAAAATAATTAACTACATGAAAAAAAGTCATATATTTAAGCGCATTTCAAAATAAAGACAAGAAAAAGAATGCTGCAGTAATACATTCCAATATCGGAGAAGTTTTTGTTTCCATAGCAATAAAGTTGAATCAACAATGCTCATTTGCACTTCATTTTGAGATTGAAACGATTTTTTTTTTCATAATGTAGTTTCATACTTAATTTTCAATATAATTATGATAAAATCACAGTTAAAACAAACTGAAATTGACAAAACTAAAGTTATTTAAATAATTTCTTTTTAAATACAAGTTCAACATGAAATATTTTTACCTTAAAAAGTAGTTGACAAAAAAAATATTTTTTTAATTTTATTTTGTCGCCAACCGGTGATAAACCGCCAAATAAACGAAATGTTCATTATTTTTTTACAAACGTTTTAAAGGGATTCCGCCGAAATTTTTTTATAAACATATATGTCCATACGAGAAGAATACTCTGTAATTTTTTTAGAATTTTCTGAGTCTGCCAGTATGAAGACCTTCCTTGTGAGTTTAATTTCAGTAGATTCCAAAATAAGAGGAGAGGGAAGGACATACATTGAAAAAAAATATATGGTTCTGCCATCTAGAAGTTGTGGTTCTAAAAAAAAAAAAAAAAAAAAATAGTTCCTTGTCATCTTTATAAATTCGAGTTCCCGTTTCTAGACTTCTAGAGTCGCTTACTAGAATGCAAGAGCGTTTTTTTATATTCTTGCTGTCAAACTAGTTTAAAAATCTCTACAATTAGATAAAAACACAAGATGTTAGTTTTAATAATTTCAATTTTAATTTATGAAACCATTCACGAAATTAAGCGATAATTTCATGCTACTGAAACGATTCAATATCGTTGCGTCCCCTACAAAAACAAGTGAGAAAAATCATGCATTAAGCATAGATTATGAAGCAGTTTCCAATACTGCCTGAAATCTTTAACATTATTTCGTTATTTACGGAAATAAGGTGTTACTATCCATAGCCAAATGTGTACTCTAACACTTTTGAACAACCCTGTATTTAATCTGTCTGTTGATATATACAGTAAAACCCCGATAATTCGGATTAATTGGGACCGGACCCAATCCGGATTATCGAAAATCCGGATTATCCGGAGAATTAGAAAAAAAATGAAATAAAATATAACATATTAACAGAAAATCACCTTTATGTTAAACTTATTGAATATTTGCAGACAGTAATAATGTTTACTTTGCTTGATTATTCCGAAAACATGTCAGAAAAAGTTTTTTTTTTTAGAATACGACGATGAAACAAGTTAATGTTATGGAAATTAGCCAATCGTTTCTCAAACTTGAAAAAAAAATGACCAAACCGATCCGAATTATTCGGAGATACGGATTATCGGGGTCCGAATTAGCGGGGTTCTACTGTACTATATAATGGGAAAATTTAATTTACCAAGAAAACGCCTAACTGGTTGAAATTTCTCGTTTAGTAATTTATGCTAATATATGGAAACATATTTGAATACTTTAGTACAGTCCTGCAGTTTACCTAGTACCATTATTACATGCCAGTATTTAGCTAAAATTTAGTTCAAACTAAAATATTCTTAAAACTACTGAAATCACATTTCCAGAAATTATCATCCATAGAAAACCACATATCCAATTATTTTCGTGACTCTTTATATCATTTTATCTACATTCTATAAACATTTCTTAATAAACTGAATGCAGTTCAGCTTAAAAAATGCATAACTTCTTTAAAAACCACCTTTCAGTAAATTGCGCTCATATTCACTAATATTTAGAAATTCTTTTGTGTAGCCCTGTATGTCAAGTAATCCCATTTATACACACCATATAATATGCATTAATGCAGTGAAACTTAAAAGCGCATATCTTAACTAAAATTTAATTTCATCCATACATCAGCCATCATTCATAATACAAAGTTTCACCCAGAGGGTTTCAGGGGGGAGCGCCGCCCGTCCTACCCTTTACTTTGAAAACTAGCGCCCCTCTTGCCCCTCATTCAAAAACTAGCGCCCCTCTTGTCGCTTATTCAAAAAAATAGCACCCTTTTTTCCCCACATTAGAAAAAACACAGATCTTCAGCGATGATGCGAACGCGCTATACGACGCGTAAATTAAGCAAAAAATCGGTGACGGAACACAAAAAAAAATAGCTCTTACGCGTCACACGGAACAAGTAATTTATCAAAGAATCTCGAATTTTCACTAAAAAATCGCGAAATAACGACTAATTTCTGGCAAGATTCGCAAAAAAGTCTAATTTTATCACAAAATCCCGAAAAAACAACAGATTTCTTTAAAAAGATTGTGAAAAAACGTCAAAATTTGTCCAAAAATCACGATAAAACGGAAATATTTGTCAAACGATTTGCAAAAAACGGCAAATTTAACAAACAGTTCACGAAAAACGGCAACTTCCGTCAAAAAATCGCGATAAAATGGCAGATTTCGTAAAAAGATTTGTAAAAAAGGCATATTTCTTCCAAAAACCGCAGTAAAACGGAAAATTCTGTGAAAAGATTCATAAAAAACAACAAATTCTGCCAAAAAAATCGTCAAAATACCCCGAAAAAGCGGCAAATTTCGCCAAAAGATCGCGAAAAAATTGAAATTTCGTCAAAGGGGCTCCAAAAAAGTTAATACCGGAATTTTTTATCGGAATTTGCGTTTTTTCGAGTTTAAACGTGACAAAATTAGCGGTTTTTCACTATCTTTTGACGAACTTTGCCATTTTTGTGATCTTCTAACAAAATTTGCCATTTTTCGCGATCTTTTCACGAAATTTGTCGTTTTTTCGCGATTTGTTTTAGCAAAATTTGCCGTTTTTTCGCGATCTTTTAACAAAATCTGTTGTTTTTTGCAATCTTTTAACAATCGGCCGTTTTTTTTTGTGATCTTTTAACCAAATTTTCCTTTTTCTGTTCTTTTTTTCAATTTTTTGATTTTTTTTATCGATTCTTTGACGAAATTTCTGTTTTTCTGCGATTTTTTTAACCGATAGTTTCTAGTTTGAACTCTATAAAAGTGCCCTTAAAAATAAAAAAAGTACCCTGAAGAATGTAAAAAATGCCCTTTTCAGAACAGTAGCGCCCTGCCCCTTTTTAAACCTGGGGGAAACTCTGCATAATATACAGTATTTCGAATGGAATATACTGATTGAAATCTTTTGTGTGTCCCTGTAAATGCTATGCACTTCGTATTTTGCTTGAAATAATTTATAATAAGCTTCAATGTTGTATATACACTTTATTATACATTAAATAGCTTAATATAATTTTAAAATATGTCGCAAACAATTCTCCCTTTAACCATTATGTAATAGAATTCTTTAGCGAGATCCTATAAATGAATAATAACCATTATTTACACCACATATTTTAGAGAATGCCTATTTTAGTGCACTTCATAAATGCGTATAAATTTTAATATGTTTAACAGGGTGTAATGTCTTTAAAATTCATTTGAAACAAGTTTTCCCCATAGGCCGTAATGTAAAGGGAAAATATTGATTGTGGATATAAATAAACTAATAATGTAAGAAACTTCATTTGCAATAGAGTTCGTGCTAGGATAAATGTCAATAATTTCCAAAAAATTCAAGACAATCCGGGTATATTTACCAAAGTTAGAGCACGGACAGATGAAAAGATGGGCAGACAAACCGAAATCATAAAAATTTTTCAACTTTGTGGGTAAGTGTTAAAAAAGGAGACTAGAAATTCTTACATCATTTTGTCTATTCAGCTTAGTTGTTCACCCAATTTGCCTAGTTCGGAAATATATATTTCTAGTTTAAGGATTCAGAATTGTCCTTCTATTGATTCTGGTGAAGGAGTTATTTTTTGTTTCTCAGTGTATTTTTGGCCGTACATATTCGGCTATATCCGCTAAAATATAATACTTAAAATTTAAGCAAATATCTTTTTGAGTTCGATGTTAAGAGATTTTTCAAAAAATATCCTACTCGACATCTGCATATAATATTCAAATAAGTTAACTAGCCCCCCCCCCCCCTTAATTTTTCATGAAAATATTTGTAAATGGCAAATAATCTATAGTTATGTGGGTCAATAGCCTTTTTAACTTTACTAAATTTGAAATTTCCACATCTGTAGTTTTCCGTAATAACGGCTGTGGCAAACGGACCAGATAGACGCAATATATGGTATAAATATAATGGTCCTGTTTTTGCTTTTTATGTCCGGAACTCCAAAATCTAATACATTTTATAGCATTTACCATTTTATTTCGAAAAAGGTAATTTTTATTTCAAGCAAAGGTAATTTTTAAAAAGTCGATTTTTTTATCTATCTTTAAATTTTTCAAAAATTTTTTAATTAAAATTTTAATACATTTTGCAAGTAAGTGGCCTTAGATAAAAACTGCATTACAAAATATAATCACAATTTATTAAGGGGACAGTACACCTTTAAAATGGTCAAAAAATCGATTTTTCAGTTTTTATTTCTTTATAAAGATAATTTTATTCTGAATAATTTGATACCAATATTTTAATTGTGCGATTGTTATTTACCGAGATATTGCTGAAAATGTCAACATCACTCCATAAGTTCCAAGCATCACGCCCCGGCGGAAAGTTTTAAAATGCATTCGAAAGCTGCTTTTGTTCAATAAAAAAAATATTTTTTTCATCAAATATTTTAATTTTATAAAAAAGCATATATTTTATTCACTTGAAAAGTCAATGCAATGTAAAATATAACATTAATTGAAATTTTTTTTTAAAGGTAAGTGGAACGTTTCCTATTTACATAATTATCGTTTTTCACGCAAGTTTGTGTATTTTGTGTATTCTGCAGCGTTTTACAAATTTTTCAATATTTATCAATTTAAACTAGCATTTAATTTTATTTTTAATTCTGAATGTTATATAATTGTTTTGTTTTGTTCATTCTGAATTTTATATTTGAAAAATCCACTTTAATCATAAAACGGAATTTTCTCAAAATGTATTTTTTTGCGCTTTTGCGCATATCTCCAAAATCATTTGAAGTACAGCTCCGAAATTTTTACCTTACCTAAATGTTCATACAAAGATGACAAGGAACTAAAGTTATGCAGCTGTGTATAGTTTGAAAGAAATTATAGGGCTGAATGTGTGCAAAAATGAACGGCTTTTTCTCAAAATGAAGTTTTGCATGCTTGTGCATATCATGTCTCTAAAACCATGAGAAGTATAGCTTCAAAATTTTTATCCTATCTAAATATATATATATACATGAAAATAAATTAGAATTATGCAGCTGTGTTTAGTTGGAAAAAAATTATAAGATTGAACTTGTGCAAAAAATAATGATTTCTGTTTTTTATAATTCAAAAGTAATTGCTATTTTTCTAACAAACCATTTATATAAAATTAAGTTTAAATTATAGTCTAGAATATTATGTTTATTTTAAGAAAAAAATTATGCAAATCGTATAAAATCTGCATGAGATATCATGCATGCAGTAAGCGATTGTTCAACGCTTATTCGACGTCATTTTTTTTGTTTTAAAATCATTTTAAAACCTACTCTTTGGTATTTTTTGCACATTATATATCCAAATTAAATATTTTTAATGCAGTTCAATATCATACAAAGATGTTTTGAAAGTTCTGTGCATCTAGGGAGATTATTATTTACAAAAAAAAAAAAAAAAATGGCAACCATATAATCGAATTTCGTATTTTTTGCGAGTCGCAAACATGTACACAAATTCCTACATTTTACTCCATTTTACAAACTATTTTTTTTATTTATCAATTTAAACAAGCATCAAATTTTATTTTTAATACTGAATATGTTATATTATTAATAGTTTTATTTGTTTTTTTTATGAGTTTTATATTTGTGAAATACATTTTAATCTTTAAACGGCTTTTACTCAAAATGATGTTTTTTACACTTGCGCGCGTGATATCTCCAAAACCGTTCAAAGTATAGAATCAAAATTTTTACCCTGCCTACATGTACATATAATGAAGAAAATGAACTAGAATTATGCAGTTGTGTTCAATATGAAAAAAATTACAAGGTTGAATGTATGCAAAAATTCATTATTTTTTTATTTTCTATAATTAAAATCTAATTTCTCTGTATCTAATTAGCCATTCATAAACATTCTAGTTCAAATTGTAGTCCAAGGTATTATGTTTAATTTAAGATCAAATTTATGCAAATCGCATGAAATCTGCATGAGATATCTTGCGCGCAGTGAAATGTTATACGTCGTAATTTTTTAAAAATATCATTTCGAAATCGACCCAATAAAAAAATTGCTGTATTATATCTAAACTAAAAATTTTTAAAGAAAGTTCAATACCATATAAAGATATTTTGAAATTTTTGTGTTTTCAGAGACATTCTTTTTTTAAAAAAATGTACAGCACATGATACAATTTTACGTTTTATGCGGCTGTTAAAGGTGTACTGTCCCCTTAATATCTACATTAGTCAAAGTGCAGAACACATAGAATATGAAATATGGACTAAGGGGAAGATCTTATTTTCTTAACGCTTACCATCTTGCTTAAAGAGATTTGGGATGGAAAATATTTTTTCATTTATAAATATTCTATTCGTTTACTACCATTCCATTACTTCCATCTTCATTTCCATTCATTTCTTAAACTATATATTTATTTACATTTTCCTTTTTCAATTCTAAATTCTTAAAATAAATTAAACTTCATTTTAAAAATGCATAATAAAATTTTAACCAAATTTAAAATTTTATATATTTTCTAATCGAATAACTGTTTAAACAGACTTTTTACATAATTGAGTGAGGATAATAACAAATATCAATTAACCTTCAGGATTTAGAAAAATCTATATATTTAAAAGACCACGCTATTTTTTTAGTCAACCGGCCAGAACTTTATACTGAACCGGTTTTGATAATTATTTTTTTAATGAAATTGTTTTATTTGTAAGTGTGCACTTGCTATTTTTTAAAATAATCCTATTGTTATGTTTCAATTTTAATTTTAAAAGTTTTTTATGAAATTTCTTCACATTAGTGGCAACCGAGTAACTTTCATTGTTGAAGAAAAAAGTGAAACAATGAGAATTACCACATCATTATGAATGTCATATTCGTATTAGAGTTGAAATGTGCTATTTAAAAACTTTTGACAAAGGAGAACAATATAAACAGGAACGAAAAATTATGCGTCTAGCAAAGATTATGAAACTCTTTCCAACACATTCGGAATACTGTAAGAAATTTTCTAAGTTTATTATGGTGGAAGATGTTGTCTAAATAAATAATTTGGAAAACGCCATAAGGCATTCGAAAACCGAGTTCTATAATTACCGTTAACAGTGGGGAAAATATCCGAAATTCTTTTACACATCTCAATATATGATCTATTAGATCTGTATGCATAATGCACAGTATGCTAAACGTTAGTTCAATTTTTGTATGTATAATACACAATATACTAAGATTTAGTTCCGTTTTTGTATGTGTAATACATAGTGTGATAAAATTTAGTTTAGTCAAATACATAGTACAGTTATAAATTCCTCTTCAGAATTTTCAGTCAATAAACGGAAATGTACTTGATATCTTTTGTGCAGCTCTATATATGATTTATAGAACTCATATGCATCACATAATATACAAAAATAGTTAAATTTGAAATCGTATACTTCATCTGAAAACGTGCATCTAGAAATTGTTGCTAATAGACAGTACTAGAGCTAAATTTATTTTTTGTGCCCTATAAATGAACGATAAATTCTATGCGCAACATATTCTATTGTTAGCGGCATGTACACCATAGCGGTATATATAAATTTCACTATGCTTAAAATATTGTAATGTATAGTACATTATGAATAATATTTACCCATAAAACATAATGTATTGGAATTCTTTTGAGGATTCCTATAAACAAAACGTAAATATTACACACTTCATTTTTAATACCGTGCATGCCATAGCAAATCCCAATAGTATAGATGAATTGTATGGTAATCTGACTAGATTTATGCAAATTATGACAAGGACAGACGGCAAAAAAGGCATACACATAAATAAACCGAATTCAAAAACACTTATTTATTTATTTATTGAATAGATACATCTGACTTGAGTGCTCGACATGAAAGCCTGCTTATAATTCATCGCCAATATACACAGACGAGATAGCACAAGGAAATTTTATAAAACGAAGGAAATACAGCCGAGAGCTCCACACAAATAGTGTGTGCAATGGAGTCAGCGGGATTCAAACCCAGAACTTCCTACGCTCGCAAGTGTTTAGCAACACGATGTCTTGACCACTCAGCCATGGAGGGCCCTAAATAACACTTTTCAACTATGTTGCAGAGTGTTAACAACAAGCCCTCTGTGACCATTCCGCTAATCGTTTACGAGTGTTGGGGAGGCACAGGGTTCAACTCCCAGTGACTCTGTCGCATCCTCTTTTTGGAATTACCTAATGCAAAGCTGACAACTTTTACGCATTTTTGTTACTACTAAAATTGCACAGAGATTTTCCACCAGTTTAATCATAAGATTTCGACGATTTAATAAGACAATATTTACTATAGAATTTTTGCGGTAGGAAAAATGCGCAAAATTTGGCAGCTATGCCTAATGTAATCGCTAAATGTGATGTATTTTCATGTATCTATCGAATCGTTATATATATCGACAACGTCTTACAAGTTGGCACTTGATGTCTTGCGCATCCAAGCCGAATGTATGTGTTCAATAATAATAATAAAAAAATTAACAATAAATATTGTGATGATATATCTGATATGGAGGTGTTAAAATCTATATTATAAAGGCCAAACATATTTGTGCGTAACGCATACGTCATTTTTCGAATGGCAACACTTTCCCCTGCAATTTTGCTTTTGCAATTTTCAGTACAGCAAATTTTACACTTCTAAACATCGTACATTTTAATTTTTTACACCGTCGTATAGAGAGAAAACTGTACTTTTAAAAGCAATTTGTTTCAAAACTGCATCTCAATTTATTTTTAATATATTAATTTTATATATTAGTTTTTAGTAGCAATTTTGCGTTTGTGGCAACAGAATCACTCCATTTTCTTTTAAAATTGAAATAAATAAATAAATAAATAAAGTAGAAATTCAAATGCGCAACATTTTCTCATGCAATTGCGGTTTCGCAATTTTCAGTATTGCGAATTTTATACTTTTAAATACCGTACATTTATTTTTACACTGTCGCGTAGAGAAAAAAATGTACTTGCAATTTGTTTTAAAGCTGTATTTTTGATATATTAATTTTTTTTTATAAATTTTAGTACCAATTTTGTAATTGTGGCAACAGAATCACTCCATTTTCTCTTAAAATAGAAAAAAAAATTTAAAATGCGTATACTATTTCAAAATTATCGTCTGTTATAAAATCCGGTGAATTGTGTTTAATAATTTAAATAATTAAGTTTTATATTATTTTGTAAATTTTAGCTTAAAATAATATTTGTTTGAGAATTAGACTGACCAATATAAGATGTATTTTTTACTGTAACTAAATTTGTAGATTTATTATTAATCAATGAAATAGTTCTTTCTTACAGATTTTCTTTCGTCGATTTTCGATGGGTTCCACCTCGCAATAATAAAAGACAAACAAATATCTATACTTGATTTAAATTTTTTTAATTTCAGACAAATGAAAAGCTAACACTAATAATTTAGCCAAACAGCCATCAAAAATCACTCTGATAAGGCATAGGAAATATCACAGCTGTCTTTTAAATTTCTAGCACGTAAATAAAAAATCAAAGCCAGCAAATGTTTTTTCCCTTATCACCAAATAAATTGTACACGAGATAACCGATTTTCTTTCGTGACAAAAATCTCAGCACTGAGATTTTTTTTTCAAATGTCACTATTGTGGCATTTAAAAACAGCACAGTTAGACAAAGGATAATTTCTAGTAAATACTATCTGCTTTCGATTTATTATGCAGGAATTAACTTGTAGTAAACCTCAGCAATGTACATCAATTTCCTAAAATGTGAAATAGTTTAATATTATTAAAGCGCGCCTCCAAAAATGTTTCCCCCTATACCATTATGAGATGGAATACTTTTGTATAGCCCTATAAATTCATAATAAGTATTTTTTGCATCACAGACAGAACACTAGACAGAAAGTGCAGAATGATTATTTCAGTATATAGTACTTCATAGATGAATATCAATTTTATTTTATTTTAAAGAGTGTAACACAATAAAAATACACTTTAAACTATTGTTTCCCATTGACCATAATATAGCGGAAAAATTTTGATTGTCCCTGTCATTAAACTTTTCATCCGATTTTCCTAAAATTTGAAGTGAATCGACAAAATTATAAAAAAAAATTATAAGGTACCCTGGGGTAATAACGCCACGTTAAGGTTCTACCAATTTTCACAGCTCAGTTTTAGATTGTATTTTTCAAACAAATATAGGATTTGATACAGCAACTCATTGACTATCTATATAAAAAAAATAATTTAACATGTATGTATTCATAAAATGTAATGGTGTGATTTCTTGACCAATGCTATTTTTCGTTATTACCCACCTATATGGGTAATAACGCCATGCAAACAAAACTATGAAATAAGATGGAATAATGGCATGTAGATTGCCCAATTTTAAAAATACAAACTGTACAAACTTAGAAATTGACAAATTGCATTCTAAGCTATTGAAAATGTTTTTTTTTTTTTTGTGAAAGTGTAAGAAAAATACAGGTGTGGTGTGTGTGGGGGAGGAGGCAAAAGAATATCAGACCGTGAGCTTCTTTTTGCTTAAAAAGGACTGTTTAAATAGAATTATTAGAAACATTGCACGGTTTTAATTGTGTTTATTTGAATCAGTATTTAGGATGTAGTTTGGCCACTGTTGGGAATCAACAGGGGTATTAATACCAAGGATTGGCGTTATTACCCCGGTATAGTTAATGAGCAGTACAATTTAAACTACAAATTATCTCGAGAAGATATCCGAAATCTTCTACAACATTTTGAAAGTACATGAAATGCACTACAAATTTATGTAATAGACAAAGTATTTCCAGATAAATAAAAATAGTCTTCACATCACAAAACGTATCTCGCAAATTTTAGATCAAATGTAAATTTTAGTTGCTCGTAGAAGCAATAAGACCTACAAATGGAACAAATGAACTTTAAGCTGTTTTTTGCGATTTATATGATTTAAAACCCTTCTGCGCAGAGCACATGGATGTCATGTACCGGATTAGTTCATAATTATGCAAAATATTAGCACTTGGCGTTATTACCCCGCCTAGCGTTATTACACCAGACCACCTTACATTTAAAATTCAAATGATTCGGTTGGGTAGTTTTTGCTCTGTTATATGCGGAGAGACGGACGGACTGAACGACGACTATAGATGCTACATATTTATATAATTACGAACGAACTTTAAAACATGCAAGTGCCAATCGTCAGGGAATAACGTTCACTACTTAAAAAATATGATTCGAGGTATCTATTTAAAAACGTAGAACCTTTTATTTTTCAAGTCTTTGATATGTTTAGGAAAAATTTAAAAGATCCCTGACAAAACCGTAGAGATCCGTCCAAGATTGCATCCGTAAACATGATCCTTCACATTTTTTTTTCATCCTAAAAATAATGATAATTTTTTTCTCAATCAGACTGAAATTTTTCCAATTCATTGCAAGTAGCTTATGTGGTTGGTCAATTGGAAATTATCCATTTGTTACTCAAATCAGCTTTATTCTCTTTCAGACTCACTGCATTGAGCATATACGACTTTAGGCTAATTAAACAAGTTGGAAATTGCACGTGAAGCGTAGCAATGAGGTGCGATAACGAAATTTTAAAAATATCACTCTCATATCAATCTCATAAATTTATAAATAGTTAATTACAATTAAAATGCGCACCAGACAATGTTCTCACTATACCATTATGTAATGGAATACTTTTGTGTGGCCTTGTAAATTATAACAAATGTTCTTTGCACCACAGATTATGAAAATGTATATTATAATATGTACTTTATAGATGCATATCAATTTTATCATGTTGAATGATAAAATGAGTGTAAAACTATTAAATTGCATTTGAAACATTTTTTCCCTATTGACCGTAATGTAACGTAATACTTTTGATTGTCCCTGTAATTGAACTATGCATCCGATTTTTATAAAATTTGAAGTGACTCGACAAAATTATCTAATAATTATGTATTTTAAATTTCAAAAGATTCGGTTGGGTAATTTTTGAGTTGTTATATGCGGACAGACAGACGGACGGTCTGAACGACAACTATAGGTACTACATATTTACATAATTACGAACGCACCTAAAAATGACCAGATTTTTGTCTAAACAGCACAGTTTCATGCAGTTTATTAAAATAAATCCAATACAGTCAATATTTGTGCATACTTTTAGTGTTTGACGGCCTGAGTGGAGCAAGATCACCTGATCAGAAATCCAGCTTATACTGTTAAAACATTTTCTGTGAAATTACAGAGAATTTATGGGTAATCTAAGTGTTATGTCTTATGTAAAATTACAGAGATTAAAAAAAAACCGAGATTCTGTTAAATAACAGAGAATTCATTCAATAAATTTAGAACAGACTGTGTAAATTAACATAATTAAGAATACACAAGCCTCTGTAAATTTATTTTCTATGATAATAATTCAATTTTTTTTATTTGTAAATCACAAAATCGCCAACCTTCAGTTAGCTTCAACTAATTTAATGTTTCCGAGTAAATTTGAACTGCTGTACCATTGAACATTAAAAAAAATTGTTGCTAGACATCTTCTGGTTTGAACGCGAAACCTCTTGACAGTGGATGAACACTTAACTGACAGAGCTATAAGAGCCGTTGATCGTGAGTGCAAATACAAAGATTGTATTTTATTATTTGGCAGGGGAAAATCTCCTTTAACTCCGATGAGATTATTTTTCCCTTTATACATTATTCTAAGCTTTTTTTTTTAAGTTTTTAAACTAAATTTTTATTTTTAATAGAATTGCAAGATAATTTTAAAGTGTGTATTTTGAATGTCAAAATTTAATAATAATATGGATAAATATAAAATATATGACGGAATGACATTTTAAACATAAAATATATAATATGAACTTTAAAATGTTCAGGTTCACTTAAAAGGCGATTAAAATAATTAAATATAGATGTTTATAGTTATTTTTATTTAAAACGTCTTAGTACTTTCAAGCCTGAAAAGGCTTAATTTTACAATTCTAAGCATTTCATTACAATTTGATTTTTTTCTCGTGTATATTAAACAAGTTGGAAATTGCACGTGAAGCGCAGCAAATGAGGTGCGTTCGTACGATCACGAAGTTTTAAAAATATCACTCTCATATATCAATCTCATAAAATTGTAAATAATTACAATTAAAATGCGCACCAAACAATGTTCTCTCTATACCATTATGCAATGGAATACTTTTGTGCGGCCTTGTAAATCAATAACAAATATTCTTTGTACCACAGATTATGCAAAATGTATATTATAATATGTACTTTATAGATGCATATCAATTTTATTACGTTCGAATAAATGTAACACCATTAAAATGCATTTGAAACATTTTCCCCCATTAACCGTATTGTAAAGGAATACTTTTGATTGTCCCTGTAATTGAACTATGCATACGATTTTGATGAAATTTGAAATAACTCGACAAAATTATGTAATAATTATGTATGTAAAATTTCAAACGATTAAAATGCATTTGAAACTTTTTTCCCATTGACCATAATGTAACGGAATCATTTTGATTGTCCCTGTAATTGATCTATGCATCCGATTTTCATAAAATTTGAAATGACTCGACAAAATTATGTAATAATTATATATTTTAAATTTCAAACGATTCGGTTGGGTAGTTTTTGCGTTGTTATATGCGGACGGACAGACAGACGGACTGAACGACAACAATAGGTACCACGTATTTACATAATTACGAACGCACCTAAAAATGAAGGAAATTCAGCAAACTCCCAATTTAAATATTTTTAAAAATGAACTATATATTTGAATGTTAAATACTTGCACAAAAATATTAAATGCATTGTGAAGAACAAGTTAAAAAAAAAGCCTCTATCTAAATTAGCAAAAAAGCTTTAGAATTTATCGAACTTGCAAGTTATAAAAATATGAACAGGGAAAAAAATCAGTTTAGAGTTATCATTTTTATAGATAATTGCATTGGATCTATTAACAAAATTTACAACATCTTGCGTTATAATTGTCGTAGAGGTAAAAATGTGGTGTCAAAATATTCACAATTAAAGAAACTTCCAGTTAATATTAAAAAAAAATCCCTGTCGCCATAGCCTATAGGCGGAGGTAGGTTTCGAAATGTGCTCATTTCAACAACAAAAAATAAAATATGTTTAGAGATAAATCCAGTTTAACAAAAAAAAATTTCTTTAAGAAAAAAAAATTCTGGTAAATAGCCTTGTTGATACTCCTTTGATGCATAGTTATGATCCTTCTCACTTTCTTAACGAACTTGAATTAAAAAAGGGAACGATAAATTTTGTTTGTCAGTTATTCAGAAACTGTCTGATAAAGTTACTACTAAACCGGATCATATTTTATTTTTTAGAGGACGATATTTTGAAGTGTAAGGATACGCGTAGCAGAAATAGAAGAGATATGCAAAGCAAATTCGTTTTACCTTTGTCTTTGGTCCCAAAAATTTTCAACTTAGAACATAACTCAGTAGTGGCGTGTCATGCGGGGATTTATAAAACGTTAGAGGAAGTCAAGAAATTTTATTTTTGGCTAAAAATGTATGCTCATATTAAGAAATTAATAGGCGCTTGTCACTCGTGTTTTGAATACCGCGGTCATAAACCGAAAAAGGACGCGGAGTTACAAAGATTACCTATCGCTAATCACGTCATGCAAATTGTGCATCTCGATATTTCTGGTCCTTACACGCAAACATCTCAGGGTAATAAATACATAGTATAATTTGTTTGTGCATTTTCTAAGTGGCCGGACGCGTGGCCAGTTTCTACAATTGATTCGGATACAATTGCAGACGTTTTAGGCGAATTCATATGCCGATACGGAGTGCGTAAAACATCAATAACTGACCTTGGTCGCCAGCTGGTGAGTGAAGCTATAAAAAAGGTGTACAAACAATTGGAAATTGATCACCGTACCTCGACACCCTATCGACCCCAGATGAATGATAAGATCGAACGACAGCATGCATCAATAGCTGCTCACTTAGCGCACATCGTAAATATCACTCATACAGACTGGGACAAGCAGCTCAAATTTGCACTCCTAGCTTTGCGATCAGCAACGCATGTTGCTACTAATGAATCCCCACATTTTGTGCTAACAGGAAGGGATATGTTACTTCCCTATAATTTATTAGCGCAGGAAATTCAACTCTCGTACTCTGATTGCCGTTCTTACTGTGAAACTTTAATCCCTAATTTGCAAGCTGTTTTTAATCAAATCAGGGGTAATTTAGAAAAAGCAGCGGAAAATCAAGAGAGATTTAAAAATGAAACGGCGGTCGATAAAAAAAAATTATAATTGGGGATTTAGTCTTATGGTATTGTCCTGCAATTAAGATTGGTTTATCTCGAAAATTTGCTAAACTTAATACTGGGCCTTACAGGGTCATAGAAAAATTAGAGAAAGTAAATTATAAAATTCAGTTGGTATCGGATCCCTCAAAGACTAAGACGGTTCATGTTAATCAACTTAGAAAAATTGGAATTAAACCAGTTCCTGCATTACAATGTAAAAATGATACCCCAGAAGATAAAAATTTCCAGTCTAAAGAACAATTTGCTAATATTGACCGTGAAGTCAAAATATATCCCATAAGGATATTTTCACGAAACTCTAAAAGATATTTATTTGAGAATTTAAATTTGAATCCGGAAACGAAAGTAAATATGCAGAATTTAGTGAACGGAGAGGTTGATAGGAGAACTGAAAAAGATACAAATACTCATAATGGCTCACTAAATGGTGGAATAATTCAACCCCTCTCCTCTTTAGGAGTTAACATAAGCCAGAGTAGAATAAGGAAAACGGCCAGAGGGAGAAAGAATGGGAGAGTTCAACGAACTCCTCGTAGTCCCAATGTTAAAAGTGGTCATATTACAACTCATTCGTACCGTTTACAGGAACGGTACTAGGGGGAATTTTGTAGCTTGTAAATAGTTTTTTACTTTCTTCTATCTTCAATAGAAGAAAGTATTGTAATAGAATTTTTTTTCGACTTCCGGTTTTCGACGGATTTACACGTTTTATGGGTCAGAGATTCCAAAAAAACATGTTTTTACAAAATGTTTGTCTGCCCGTGTGTCTGTCTGTAGTCGCCATTCTACCATCAAAAAGTGTATGAAGTTATGCATAGAATTGAACCAAATTTTTTGTGAATATTTTTGGCTGTGGCAAGCAGGTTCTCCTTCTATTTTGAAATATTCCGCCGGAAGGGGACGCTGCAATCGCGATTTTTGTACCATTTTCAATATTGTACCGACCAAAAGTATATGAAGTTATGCATCGATTTGAACCAAACTTTTTGTGTATGTGTATGAATATGGCTAGTTAGTCCTCCCTGAATTTGAAAAAAATCCGCCGGAAGGGGGCGCTGCAATCGCGATTTATGTGTCATTTTCAATATTGTACCGACCAAAAGTATATGAAGTTATGTATCGAATTGAACCAAAATTTTTTTGCATCTGTATGACTATGGCTAGTTGGTCCTCCCTGAATTTGAAAAAAAATCCTTCGGAAGAGGGAGCTGCAATCGCGATTTTTGCGTCATTTTCAATATTGTACCGACCAAAAGTACATGAAGTTATGCATCAAATTGAACGAAATTTTTTGTGTAAGTGTATGGTTATGGCTAGTTGAATCGCCCTGAATCTGAAAAAAATCCGCCGGAAGGGGGCGCTGCAATACCGAATTTTATGACATTTTCAATATTGCACCACATAAAAGTGTATGAAGTTAGTTCTAGAATTGAACTAAACATTTTGTATATGATTATTTTTTGGTAAGGCAAGTAGGTTCTCCCTAAATTTAAAGAAAAATCTGCTTATCATTCTACTGTCCATCGGCTCGTGCAGAGACGGAAATTCGGTTTTACTCTGATTAATTGATTGAAGCAGAAATTCAAAATGAAAATCAAAGTTGGTAAGGTATTGAATTAAAATTATCAAAGCATTAAAATGAGTAACTATTTTTTTTAATATTAAAATGTATGTATGAGATAGAAGAAAGTTTTGGGATTGGCACATCCAACTAGTTTTTGTTTGTTTTCGAATTGGTGTAAATATTTTCTTTTTTCTGTTTTATAGTGAAAGACTAAGCTTTGTCTTGCTTATGTATAGCTAAATGTTTTGATGCTATCGAGTATAAGATGCATATATTTCACTACGATAATTTCATTTAATGAACGATTACATAGGTTGTCCAGTGAAGTTTGTTCCTTTGACTTACTGACAACTCTTTTAATATAAGCGTTCATTTAATTAATTAAATCTGTGGTAGCAAAAAAAAAATGTGTATTAGTAATAAAAATAATAGAAGTACTTTTTAAACTCTATTTATTGGACTCTTACATTTTATTTTGCTCTAAAGTTTTTTTTTTTTTTTTTTTTTTTTTTTTGTGAATGTGTATTCTTATACTAAGTTTATTAATGAATCATGTGTAAATATTTTTAGTTATTTTTATTATGCTTTTTATATGATCTTTTGTGCATTAGATGTTATTGGTATAACCATAAAAAGGTAAACGAATAGAGTTTTCGTTTTCATAGGCATGAGTTGTGAAGAAATAATTTGTATAAATTTAGAGGTTATTTTTCTGTCTTACTGTGTAATTGTACTAAAATTTCAAGAGATTAAATAATAATAATAATATTAAGTTAAAACTCAGAACTCAGAGCATTCTGTGTTTTTAGGAACATAGGGACAGCTGGGAGTTATCTTTTTCACATTAGTGAGTCAGTCAAGTTTAGGCTTGTTTTTTTTTATCGGGGAGGATGTGTGTTTTGCGGCTTTGTATGGCGGTATAAGATTACTCGGTTTCACTGAATACAGGAGTTTTCCAAAGTCGACTTTTGACTTTTGGATCTATAAAATTAAAGACGGGGCGTGGTTTTGACGTTTGTTATTCCTCGCAGGTGGACTGAGGGGCAATTATTTTACCATCGAATGCCTGGTGTAACACTCCCGGATTTCGGAGGTTAAAAGGGTCAGCGTTACTTTAAAATTCACTGCGTCAAGAAAGGCATTGATCTTTTTGGCCAATAAAAGTTGGTTTAAGGGAACCTCCCGTCGGTTAATAATTAGAGAAAAATCGTGAGAGTGGATTTGATATAATAGAAAAATATTCATTCGCTTGTCAGCTTTCGGCTAAAGCTCTAGCTGTTTTACCTCACTCCTCGGTGCGAAGAAAGCTCCTGTGTTTGAGAAGCTATGTTATGCATTTCTTCTGAGTCTCTGGCGGGAGTTTGGTGACTTTATTGTAGGGATGGGACGAATATTCGGCCACTATTCGGTTTTCGGCCTATTCGGCCCTTTTGCCGAATATTCGGTTGGCCGAATATTGAAGGCTTGTTGACCGAATACTTCGGCCGAATACCTGTAGCCGAATATTTAGAGATATCTTGCCGAATATTGCTAAAATCTCGCCGAATAGTGAAAGATATCTTGCCAAATAAATTTTGGATTTAAAGAATTTCATTCTTGAATTTTTTTTTCCTCTAATCCAAATTGGCTACTTCATTTATGAAGTCATTCTCACTCTTACTTACAAAATATAGAGTTATTCAGATACTAAAAAATATACAGCCTTTCTGTATTTCCTATAAAAAGTTAGTGATATTCTAGAAAATGCTGCCCCAAGTTGGAGATTTAATTGTATGGGAAATGTCAGCATTAGAGAATGATATATTACAATTCAAAATATAAAAATACTGCCTTATTCTAAAACGCTCGAATATTTTTTAATGTCTGCAAATTCCATGCACATATAAAAAAGGCTCTTATGAAATTCATAACTTATTTTCTATAAAGTAAGAAATGGAAAAATTTATTCACTAGGTATGTTAATGAAGATTCATTTTCAAAATTAAATTAAATATATCACCATTTTAACTACAATGGTACATCTGAAAGCAGAACTGGTATCAAACTCGATACACATTAGATGAAACAACTCGCTTTATGAAGATGGTTTTATAAATATTTTAATATAAATTCTAAATACTCAACAAAATAATTTTTTCATTCTATAGTTTTCACTTTTAAATAATTATTTGCATAATTACTGACTTAAATATGTAACATTATTACGTATATATTTTTAATTTAATCTTCCTTCCTTCATGTTGTTATAAATTACTGTTTATCCTTTTAATGCTTGTTGAATAAGTGGAATATTGAAGTTGAATATTGTATGTGCCGATTCAAATATCAAAGATTTTGTTAACATATGCATTCTACTTTAAGCATAACCTTTTGCTTTAATGTAATTTGTAATTTAAAGCTTGGCATCTGATTTCAAAACAGTCTCATTCTTACAAATTTGCTTATCACTAGGGTCACAAACTCTAAATGATCAAATTTAGTTCATTAAAGGTTATTTCAGAAAATATGTCCTTGTGAGTTCTGAGAGAGAGAGAGAGAGATTAAGAATATTATTGATTTTGGATACGAGAAGTATCAATTGATAGTAAAAGTGAAGTACATTCTTCATATTTTAATGGAAATATTTCCCCATCTTGACTTACTGAAAATCAATTTGATGTACATTAGATATTAGAATAAAGGATATAATGCAATTTCATAATTTTTTTGTGTTAAAATAAGTTTTTCAAATTTAAAAATAGATTTAAAAGCACATTTAAGAGTAATAATTATTAAGTTGCTCCTATTTTTTAAATTATATATAATAAAAATTTATTTTCTTTATTGGAAAAAAAATTTTACTATTCGGCCGGCCGAATATTCGGTATTCGGCCTAAAATTTGGCCGAATATTCGGTATTCGGCCAAATCACTATTCGTCCCATCCCTACTTTATTGGAAGTCAGCGATCCTTTATTTGGTCTCGCACACACGAGAGATGAGAACTCCTTGTTTTTGAAAGGTGAGGGGTGCATCTTCTGAATCTCTGGCGGGAGTTTGGTGACTGTATTGGAAGTCAGCGATTTGTTGGTGTGTAGGTGGAAGTGCCTAGGATGGTTGTACGGATGGTGGCGATCGACAGCCTGTGAGCGGTCCCGGGTGTTTTTCGGCGGCAACTGGAGGTTCGGGCTCTTCGCTTCGTCTACAGGATGACTGGTGCCGTCCGGTTGGGAGAAATTTACCGTATCCAGTGATCAAACCAGGGTGCTTGGAGTAGGCTGCGACGGGTTCCTGAGGAGGATCTACACAGATATGAAATTACCCATGGCGATTCTAACTTGAAATATTACGTAGAGAAATGTGTATACTTAGTAAATTGGGTATTGTAAAAAATTTCTCAACTGGGGTAAGTGTTGTTTATTATGTTTGGGAATACCTAGAACAATTTATACGGTAAAGTTTAAACTTAGGCAATTCACTTATTCTGCACGAGTTTCATTATATTTAATTGTAATTTTAATTTGTCATAAGAGTATCCACTTGTAAGATGATAAAGTTTGGTTATTATATCTAAATAAATAAATTTTAATTGTTAAATTTTGTGAATAAATCTTATATCTTGGTAATCTAAGTATTAGCTTCTTTAATTTTGGAATTCTGGTTTATTATCCTTGTTAATTAATATCTAAATTAAAATAATTGAACCTACTTTGGAACTTCATAGATAACACAACGCAATGGAAATTAAATTTTTTTACAAGAATGAGACTTCCTTTCAAGATTATAAGTAATTCTGAGTGTTATGGGATTCAGTTAACAACCTTTTGAGTATATTTAAAATATCCAATAAACAGATAATAGTAATAACAAACAAAATATGTATATTTCATCTAGTAAATTAAGTAAAAATAAATAAATCAAAAATAAATGAAACATAAACAATGTCATTTTTTGTATAAATTTCAGTCTGCCGAGGGTTTTTACCAGGATATGCACAAGCAGACCAAAATATTCTTAAAATATTTTTTTTACCTTTAATTTGGCACCAATTTCATTCCGTAACTCGATGACGTGAAAGTGACGCCAAAATGGCGAGTTGGCGCCCGCTGTTACTCATACCGTACCAAGAAATGACGAGGCAGACCAGTCATTCCTTAATCGACATCTAAAAATCTTGTCCTATATCATGATTTCATCCCGTAACTCGATGACGTAGTCATATTGAATTTTACATTATAAGGTCATTATTTGTTATAAATTTCAGTCTGCCGAGGGTTTGTACCAGGATATGCGCAGGCAGATCGAAATATTCTTAAAATACTTTATTTTACCTTTAATTTGGCACCAATTTCTATGCCGTAACTCGATGACGTGAAAGTGACGCCAAAATGGCGAGTTGGCGCCCGCTGTTACTCATATCGTACCAAGAAATGACGAGGCAGACCAGTCATTCCTTAATCTACACCTAATAATCTTGTCCTACATCATGATTTCATCCCGTAACTCGATGACGTAGTCATTCGTGTCGCCGCCGCCCGGTCTATAAGAAAATGATTCAAATTGTTTATGAAATTTATTTTCTGTCGTTTATTCCAGGTGTGTGTTTCATCGCTGCATAATTTTACCTTATTCAATTCATGTCCAAAAAGTCATTCCCCTTTTCCTCTTTCAAGAAGCAATATTCTTATGTATTTTTAAAAGCGTATTTCTTATTTATTTATACTCGAATAATATTATTTCAATAATAAAATATGTTTAAAAAAATACCAACCGACTTCAAAAAAAGGATCAAGCTTGGCGTTAACAACTTGGCGTTAACGCATGTGAATGCATAGTTTTAATATGTTTATGATTTGAAAACGGTTGCGTTGCAACAATGAAAGATGATTTGCGATAAATCATTATTACTTACCCATCATACGTAGTATAGGGTAAGTCTTGCAATCGTTTTGAAAATCGAAAAAAAAATTTTGACGGTTTTACAAGTTTTACATAGTGGAGATTCCGAAAAACATTTTTAGAAAAAAAAAATTTGCCGAAGTCTGTCTGTCTGTAAACGCTCTATCTCCCGAACAAATTGAGATAGAGACTTGAAATTTTGTATGTAGTTAGTGTGTAAGAATGGGACGAAGCCTATTTAATATCAGCAACCTCGATTATCCAGAACTATTTTTTTCGGACCCTCGAAAAATTCGTTCTGATGAAAGGTATATAAAAATTTTCGAGTTTTTTTGTTTTAAGAAATGGACGTAAAAGGCAATAAAATAACACACATTTTGCATATATAACGAAGTCGATCGGATTATTAGTTGCCGAGATATTTGTAATCCTGTTTTCCACATTCTTCGATTTTTCATGACCCTGTATTTCATTCAAATTTCAATCCAGAGGTATATTTTAATTGGAAATGAGACGCTTAATCCGACACAGTTAATTGTTAGTTAATAGAATTATTATTTTTGGAGTTACAAAGATGTTTCTTTTACGCAGTTCGGTACTACTTGAGTAGTTTAGCGTTTTATATAATTTGTCGAAATTATATAAAATACAGGCATGCAACTGTAATAATGCTTCCAAAAAAGTGAGAAAAGTGACTAAAATTCCAAAAAAAGTGACTAAAAGTGACTAAAGTATGTCAAAAAAAGTGACTAAAGCGTATCATAAAAGTGACTAAAACATGTAAAAAAAAAATACCAAAGCAAAAAAAAAAGTGACGTAAATGGTACAAGACAAAGATTTTTTTCAATAAATTTGCAAATTAATCATTTAAATGAAATACATTTGTTTTTTAAATGAAAATCCCCTATCAAAATGCCAGATAAGATCAAACCTCAGTTTTCTTTAATCATATAAACAAAAAATACAATGTTAATATAATATTTTTTTAAAAATTGAAAATAATAAGTAGGCTGTTGTCACAAAAAAATATCAGGGATGCTACCTATCACTCTATTTTTAAAGAACAATCTTCATTTTCCATTAGCAATAGAAAATTTGCTTGCAAATAGTGATATTAAAAAGCTGATTGGTAACATCCTTGAATATTTTCTGAGACAAACTCATATTTTAACTGCAACTAACTATAAAAAAAAAAGAACATGTTTAAGAAAAAATGGTGGAAATAAAGAGAAGTTAAAATTCTAAAGCTAAATTCATCTCATAAAAATAATTAAACACAAATGAAATGTATCAAAGTGCATAGATTTAAATATTAAAAATCCATAACTACAAAGCTGTTTTGAACGATGCATTTGACCATCATCAATGGAAAATTAAATGTCATCATGTCTCCTACTCAAGAATAGTCGGGACAGACCATTCTATATTAAGGGCATAAGGGTTTTTAACGTCATCCTATTATAAAAATACAAAACATTGATTATAATTGGTACAAGGTCAAAACTCATTTTAAAAGACCTGTACATAAATATTGTAATGGAAGATAAATAGTGAAATACTGATTACATAGCGTAGAAAGTATGCCACATAACAATGAAATAGTAAAAAATATTTTAACATAAAGGACACTGAAATTTTTTTTAGTAAATGAGAAGAATTTTGAAACTATCAAACAATCTTATATTAATGATACAATATCAAAGGTAATCCAAAGAAAAATTTGACAAATTACAGTAGAACTTCATTAATATAAGAAGCAAGGAAATTATAAAAAAGAAATTCCTTGTATTAACTGTTACGGTTACTCACAATACTCTGAAAGATAATAGAAATCTTAAAAACACATATATAATATATTAATAAATACCATTAATTACTCAGATCTTTTAAATGCTAAAATTAATTTAATATCATAAAGGCGATGATTAATTTTTAAGAACTTTCTGTTTCCATTTTTGCAATAAAAACAAGTTGGAAATTGCACGTGAACGTAGCAAACGAGGTGCGTTCGTACGATAACGAAGTTTTAAAAATATTCAAATCTTGCTGATATAGTAGAGCGTACTTCGGATACAGTATAGTAGTCGAAATCTTTGTGTTTCTGTAAATATGCAGAAAGTAATTTTTATTACACCTCAGAAACGTATATCTTATTCATAAAATGTGAAATAGTTGAATATAATTAAAACACGCCCCAAAAAATGTCTCCCCGTATAGCATTATGTAGTCGGATACTTTTGTGTGGCCCTGTAATTTAATAATAAAAATTCTTTGCATCACAGATTGTACAGAATGCATATTTTAGTATATATTTCATAGATTCATGCCAATGCTATTATGTTCGAATGAATGTAACATCATAAAAATGCATTTGAATCTTTTTTTCCCATTGACCGTAATGTAATAGAAACCTTTGATTGTCCCTGTAAATGATCTATGCATCCGACTTTCATAACATTTGAAAGGACTCGATAAAATTACGTAATAGTTATGTATTTTAAATTTCAAACGATTAAAATGCATTTGAAACTTTTTTCCCCATTGACCGTAATGTAACGGAATACTTTTGATTGTCCCTGTAATTGATCTATCCATCCGATTTTCATAAAATTTGAAATGACTCGACAAAATTATGTTATAATTATGTATTTTAAATTTCAGACGATTCGGTTGGGTAGTTTTTGCGTTGTTATATGCGGACGGACAGACAGACAGACAGACAGACGGACAGACAGACGGACAGACAGACAGACGGACGGACTGAGCGACAACAATAGGTGCTACGTATTTACAAAATTACGAACGCACCTAAAAAAAGGATAGAAATGTTAAATGGAAATTCAATGAAGAGTGAGTGTTCCGCGTTCTGGATCTTAAAATCATATGAAGGGATTCTTTTATTAATTCTATCCTACTTTTCACTGAAACTCAAATTGAAGTGAAGAATGTCTTGCTCATATTAGCCGTTATCCTGTTTTTGTATGTCATAACAAGTGAGAAAATTTTAATGCAGTTCATTAACAATGAAAATATCAACAATAATTGATATTGGGATAACGACAAGACTGAAAGATAAAAATGTCAATTTTAGTAACATTTTTTAATGAAAAGTGAGCGAACCAGTTTCCACAGATCCTTCACTCTCAGAGAGTGTTGAATTTGGGAAGGGAGAAAGGGGAGGGAAAATAATGTCATTCATCAAAAAGTACAATTTTCCACTCCGGAATTCTACAATGTTTACTTATAAGCCAAAGAAATCCTTCACAGAGAAACGCTTCTAAATACAATACTGCTTTCACAGCATATCTTTAGTCAAAAAAGTGACTAAAAGTGACTTTTTAAAAAAATAGTGACTAAAAGTGACAAAATTTAAAAAAAGTGACTAAAAGTGAGAAAAGTGACTAACTTGCATCTCTGAAAATACTTAGCCACTTGCGAAAACTGTCGTTTTTGGGGGGATATTTTGACGAAATCTATCGTTTTTTTTCGCGATATTTTGACAAAATCTGCCATTTTTAAGCTATTTTCTGACGAAATTGGCCTTTTGTCGTATGCTGTTTTTTGCGGTTTTTAACGAAATTTGCCGTTTTATCGCATTTTTTTTTTTATGAAATCTGTCGCTTTTTTCAGGATTTTTTGATGAAATTTGGCGTTTTTAAGTGGTTTCTTAACGAAATTTACCGTTTTTATCGATGTTATGATGAAATTGTAGTTTCTTTCCGCGATTCTTTGAAGAAATTCGGACTTTTTCGGAATTTTTTGACGAAATTGTCATTTTTTTTACGATTTTTTGAAAAAATTAGTCGTTTTTTCGCGATTTTTTAAAAAAACTTTGCCGTTTTTTACATTTTTAAAGAAATTAGTCGTTTTTTTCACGATTTTTAAAAGAAATTTGTCGTTTTTTCGCGATGCTTTGACGATATTTGCTTTTCTTATCGCGATCTTTGATTAAATTCGGGCTTATTTCGAGATATTTTGACGAAATTACGCGGCCCGCGGGACACATAAGAGCTATTTTTTGCATCCCATCACCAATTTTTTGCGTACTTATACGCTACAGCGCGTCTGTGGAACCGCTGAATCTGCAGGGGGGCCCTTAAAAGTCTGCGACGCCCGTTGGAGATTCGCGCACATTCTGCCACGGGACTGCTTACCATAATATACATCACTTTAGCATTATATTGTTTAAACACGGCATTATTACGTATTACAAGTATTTACATTATTAAAAAAATTAATATATAGTACATCTGTATCTTACTCTTTAATGTTTTGTTTGACTTATTATTTCTTTTTATAATTAGCACTTTCCAACAAAGTTGAAAAGTGCTTATGCATTCGGTTTGTCTGGCCGTATGGCCGTCTGTCCGCGCTCTAACTCTCGTAAATGTACTCCGATTGTCATGAAATTTTTGGACCTTAATGACGCTTACCCTAGCACGAGCCCTATTGAAAATGAAGTTTCTGCCATGATTATTTTATTTACAGGGACAGCCAAAAGTTTTCAATTGCATTACGGCCTATGGGGAAAAATCGTTTCAAATGAATTTTCAAGATGTTACATCCTGTCAAACATCTTCAAATTTATATGCATCTACAATGTGCATCAAAATATGCATTTTGTAAAGTATGCAGCGAAAAGAATGGTTATTATTCATTCACAGGCCCACACAAAAGAATTCGAAAGCATAATAATAAAGGGGGGAATTGTTTGCGACATATTTTAATTATGGTAAGTGATTACTATATAATCAATATACGTTGCTGAGGATTAATATAAGTTATTTCATGCATAATACGTAGTGCATAGCAATTACAGGGACACACAAAAGATTTCAAATAGTATATTCTATCCGAATTCCGGTATATTATGGAAGTTCGCTGTCAGGTGGATGAAATGCATTTTTAATTATGATATACGCTTTTAAGTTTCACTAGATGTATGCATATTATATGGTTTATATAAATGCTAATTGTTACACAATTTAGATATACGGGGTTACACAAAAGATCCCGGAAAGGTTACTGAATATGAGCGTAATTTACTTAAAGGGAGTTTTTAAATATGTTATGCCTTTTTACCATGAGCTGCATCTAGTTTACTAAGAAACGTTTGTAGAATATGGATAAAATGATATACAGGGTCACGCAAAGAACTGGATACATGGTCGCCTTTGGATGAAACTTTCTGAAAATTTGATTTAGGTAGATTAAAGAGAATTTATTTTTAAACTGAACTTTAGTAAAATACTTTCGTTTATTAAAGATACTATGCATTTTACGGGGCTAAACAAAAGTCTTCAAGTATGTTTCCATCTATTAACATAAATTGCTGAAAGGAAAATTTCAACCAGTTACGCGTTTTCTAGCTAAACTAAATTTTACCATTATATAGTCTGTATGTTAAGCGACAGATCAAATACAGGGCTTTTCAAAAGTATTGGAAAAAACATATGGATATGGACACGTTACGTTATTTCGTTACATGTCCATATCCAGGGAATACGTTATTTCCCTGGATAACGAAGTTTTGTTAAGGATTTCAAGATATGTTGGAAAGTGCTTCATAATCTATGCTTAATGCTCGATTTTTCTTACTTGTTATACTTAAATAAATAAATATATATATATATATATATATATATATATAGTGTGTCAATTATAAAAATTTTCCTAATCATAATTGAATTTTAGATTTTTTTTTATTTTGTTCTTACTATGCAATTAATTCTTAATGAGATACATGACTGTAAAATTAGTTAAACGTAATTGATAGAGTAATATAATACAAATATAGTTAGAAGATTTCCGATATTAAATCGATTTGTTGATACCATTTTAAAAGAAAAAAAATTCCGAAAACAATAAAACTTTCAACATAGTTCAATAGTTGGTGTAAAAAGTAACATGATAAAATGAAAACTAACAAGGAAGGTCTCCATACTGGGCATACTCAGAATTTTATGAAAAAAATACTAATTAAAGTACTTATGTATGTAACAAAGGATCAGTTAAAATTAGCGGCGGAATCACATTAGAAATTATGTAAAAAAATAAAATAGTTTCGAATATTTGGCGTGAAAAGACGAAAGAGTCACTCAATTTGGCGAGCAGCTCTTTTCCTCGCCAAAAGCAAACGATTATTATGCAACTCAAAACAGTTATATATTTAGAATGCGTGTAAATCGTATTTAGTGAATTTAAACATAAACAATGAAAGACTTTAATATATCATATACATATTATATTACATATATACGTATATTACTTGTTGAAGTAGTTATTTAATTAATCACTGGAAAAAAATGTTTTCATAGATAAACTAGTTGGATGTGTCAATCCCAAAACTTTCTTCTATCTCATAAGTACATTTTAATATTTTAAAAAAAACGTGGTGACCCCAAAGTTACCCACTATCGATTTTCCTCGAACATTTGACCTAGCCTAATGAGATTCTGGTATCCGAAAAGCCTAAAACGCAAAATTTAACTAATATTCTGAGAAAATGAGCTTAGTAGTGCCTCATGTTGGATAATTATACTAAAACCTAATAAGCATCTATTTATGTCAAGACCTAACAGAATCTGAAATTTGATGGAATTTCACCCATTAGTTCTTGAGATATAGTTATAACAAAAAAATTGCAAAACGTAGCACAGCAACACCATATCTTGGACAATTTATGCCAAAACGTAAAAAAGCGTCTAATTATGTTATGGTGTAAAAGAATCTGAAGTTTGATGAAATTCTGTGCATTAGTTCTTGAGATATAGCTAGTTTAAAAAAAACCGTGTAAAATATAGCACAGCAGCACCATTAGTTGAAGGATTTATAACAAAACTTAATCATCGTGTAATTATGTTATATGTCATTTTGTAACAAAATCTGAAGTTTGATGAAATTCTGTGCGTTGGTTGTTGAGATATAGCTATCTGAAAAATCGTGCAAAATGCAGCATAGCTGCACCACCTGTTGCAAGGTTAATACCAAAATGTAATCAGCATCTAATTATGTTATATATTCTAGTGTAACAGAATCTAAAATTTCATGAAGTTCTCTGCATTAGTTCTTGAGATATAGCTATCGCAAAAATCGTGCAAAATGTAGCATAGCAGCGTCACCTATAGGGCAGTTCACACCAAAACCTTATCAGCGGCTATGTATCTCAAGGTATCGCGGAATCTGAAGTATGGTGAAACTATATGCATTAGTTCTTGAGATATAGCTATCATGAACATCATGAAAAACGTGGCATAACAGCGCCACCTGCTGGCCAATTTACACCAAAACTTAATCAGCGTCTATGTATGTCAAGGGGTCACAGAATGTGAAGTTTGGTGAAATTCTGTGCATTAGTTCTTGAGATATAGCAATCTTGAAAATCATGAAAAACGTAGTATAGCAGCGCCACCAGCAGGCCAATTTTCACCAAAAACCAATAGGCACTAATTCATATCAAGGTCTAACTGAATATAAAATTTTATTAAATTTCGAGCATTAGTTCTTGAGATAGAGCGCCCACAAATTTTTTGTCACATACAGACAGACAGACAGACTGACAGACTCACAGACAGACTGACAGACAGACATTTTCTAAAAATAGTCAAAACGTGTTCAGGACCTTCTAAAACGTATAAATCCGTCGAAAACCGGAAGTCGAAAATTTTCATGAATCCAATACTTTCTTCTTATAAAGATAGAAGAAAGTAAAAAAAATCATATCGAGAAAAATTATCTTCATATATTTAAGCGTATTGAAAAATAAAAGCCAGGTTTCCATAGCAACAAAATCTAATCGACAATTCTCAATTGGACTTTGAGATTGAAACAAATCTAATTAATTGAAAAATAAATTGAAATTTAAATTGAAGACAAATATTAAAATCAAGATACCATAATGATTTTCTTTACAATAAATGAAATACAAAATTCGAAAAGAAATTTTTTATGACTCATAAAAATATTTCTTTTGAACCAATTTCATTTTATTTTAATGTTTGATATTCAGGAGTTTTTTTTTTTTTTTTTTTTTTTTTTTTTTAATGTTTAATCAATGTATCCCATTTCAAGAAAAGATGCTATTATTTAAAATTAAAGCCATTTATGTTTCATACGTTATTTTGGTGGAAATTGAAATTTAAAATGTGCGATGTTTTGAAGTTTAAAAAATTGCAACTCTGATAATTGTAAAGCTAAAATTTAGTTTAAAATTTAATTATTATGGGTCCAGGAATATTTATGTTTAATCCATGTCGTACGTAATATGAAGCGTTCAGAAGTCAGTCTAATTCACTCCATCAAATAAAATTGCACATTTTAAACAGTTAAAATTACATATTTATAAATTACTATTTTTTTTAATCATTGGTCTAGGAATATAAATGTTTAATCCATGGCGTACGTAATATATGAATCGTTATCATTATCATAAAAATGATGTTTATTATGGTTATTAATTTAAATATAGGATTTATTGATAAGTCTTTAAAATTTTAGTCTTTGAAAAGATCATTTTCCAAATAGTCATTGTAATTTGTAAAATTATAATTTTGTTATTTTTTGGCACTTTTTTCTGATGACATAACAAGGGAAATCGTACACCTAGTCATCGCCAAAAAATCATATATAATAAATACTATCAGATAATAAATTGGTTACATAAATAATAAAATATTACATATACCATTAAACTAAAGATATAGAATATTTTTTTTTTTAAATACATAATTGCTTTTATACATTTAACTTGTATTTTCACAAAGAACTTTCAAGAATATAGACATATCCTCCGTAACTTTAAGTACAAGTATCATGCCCAAAGATAACTTTTCCATGTGGATAGGGGCCGATTTCATGCATGATAACGCTGTTTTCATACTTTTGAGAGCTAAACTCTTCGATAACGGTACAAGTCTCAAACATATCCTTTGGATATCTATTTTTATATAAACTAATTTCATCACCGATGTTATACGTTCTATATCCGTCTTCAACTTTTTCATGCTTTCGTTCGAAATTTTCAAATTTGCAGATACAGCTTTCACGGCAGTAATGGCAGCTTTTATATCTTTACGAACGTTATGTATTATTTTACTTAATTCTTCCATATCATTACACAGTCGTAGCACATTTTCCTGCATAATTTTCGTGCTTCTTTTCATGCACTTTAATTCTCGAAAGAGCAAAATCAGATTTGAATGTGCAAGTTTCTTTTCTGTAGCCAACAACTTCAGCTGTGGAGAAACAATCTTGCGTGCAGATGTGGCTGCCTTGGCTTCAGCTACATTCGGAAATATATCCTCCAGGCTTTTAAACATAGTTTTTAGGTCTTTACATGGAACTTTCGTGTCTTTATAGAATTTATTTATGGTTGCAGAGAAACTTCCCATTTCTTCTAACATTATTTTCCTACTTGCACAAACGTGTTTTTCATATTTATGCACAGATTCACAGCTCTCTGATAGTGCTTTCAAGTCAGCAAACAGCCGTTCCACCCCTATAAACATATAATTAAACTAAATACACAAGTCTTAAGGGTAAAAATAAAAAAAAATTCCGTCAAATTAAAATTCAGAGAAATTCCCAAACTTTTCCCAATCAAGTTAATTCGTAAGTTTAGAAATGATATCATAACTTAAAAATCAATTTGCAAACATTTTTTGAAAAATTTTTATGTAAATTTCTAAATTTTCAAAAACAAAACACAATGTGCCGATCAAAATAATAATAATAATCGAAAATGCTTGAAATTTATATTTTTCTAAGCACCCATTTTACAATACTCTTAGTTGTTATATTCTTAAATTATTTTACAGCAATTTTCGATGAAGAAATAGTTACTGTATTCGACTATGTTCGGAGACATTTTTTTAATCCCCAGATTATTCAAAAAATTCAAAAAAGTTTACCCGAAAAATTCATTTTTTTTTTTTTTTTTTTTTTTTTTTGTCTCATTTTTTGGTATTTTTCAGTGTAATCTAACAAAGAATAAAGAAAATTATAAAAATACATAAGTATCATTAACATAACTTATTATAAAATTCTTTTAATACGTCAGTTAGTTGTAATGCTGTTTAGAATGAGTTACAGATACATTATTTTATCTTATTCCAAAAGCATTGTTGGTTACACAAAACAAAAATACATAAAAAAAATGTTTTTTTTTTCATCTTTTTAGCTTTTTTTGGCGTTGAGGGATGAGGATTTTTCAATTCGGAAATACTATTTCTATGTTTATGTTGTAAGAATTTGTACATTTTATAATTCTACAAAATACTAAGAAAACAATTTAAAATAAAAGATTTTGAGTGGGGTTATAAATATTGCACAAAATCCCTATAAATTCAAATTTAATTAATCCTTTTAAAATCCTTCAAATATTTATTAAATGACTATGTAAATCTTTTAATTTAGTTTAAAAAATTTGCGCAAAATGCTTTAGAAGGTAAACTTTTCATGAATTCATAATGCGATAGATAAAGGGCACTCGGATAAATAGATGCGATAGATAAATAGCACTATTTTCATTTTTATAAGGGTTAATAATGCCAAATGTATGAAACGAACTTGATCGCAGATTAGATGTTTATCGTGTTACGAAAGCCACATCGACTATTTATGACATAAAAAAAATTGGAATGCTTTTCTTTACTTTTTATAAATCTATTATTATAACATATGTTTTGAAAACATAAATTTTAAAAAATTTGGTATTAATTCATTTGTGCTAACCATGTATAATGATGCAAATTCCCTACAGTTACGTTGAAAATTCCCATCTAAACATATTAGTTCAAGAGCCGACAGCACATAAACCTGTGTTATCGAGCACAAGGAAAAAAAAAAAAAAACCTTTATTTTATGAAAGAGTACCGTAAAATGGGGTGAATCGGAACACTTTTCAACTTTAACGTTAAAAAAAAAAAAAGCAACAACCGATTTTTTAATTTATCTACTAGAAACTTCGGTCTTGTTTTGTTCTTTACTTTTTAAGCAAAAATGAAACATTTTTACTGTTTATATTTATATTTATTTTTTTTAATGGCGTTCCGATTCACCCCGCAAATAGTGGTGAATCGGAACAGATGTTATAATCTTTATTTTTTCCAATTCAAACTTTAGTGAGTTAATAAAAACAGGTAATAATGATAAGGGAGGAATACAGCTCATATTCAAAATATTAGAATAATTGAGAAAAAGTAATAAGAAAAAATTATTTGTCATTTATTTATTTTTTATACTAAGTAAATGCAATTAAATTTCTTATAAATTAAATCTGGAATGTTTAGATAAGATTTTAACATTTATAAAATATAAAATACAGCACAATAAATTAGGTATACAGCTTCCTTAAACACACCAGAATATTAGAATAAAATTTAGATTGGTTCAAAATATTAGAATATTTTATTTTACGCAACAATATTACCTTATGAATATGAAGTAAATGGTAGTTAATATTTTGTAGCATCCCCTTTAGCTTTCATAACAGCGTACAATCGATCTTGCATACTATATACAAGGTGTTCACAAACATTTCTATCAATATTAGCCCAAATAGACTTTATACGTGCCACTAACTCAGTTTTACTTGAAGGAGGATTTTCTTGAAGTTTTTTCTACATTATACACCATAAGTTTTTGATAGGATTAAGATCTGGTGAATTTGGTGGCCAAGGAAGTACCTTAATGTTGCGTTGGCGGAACCAATTCTTAGTTGACACCGAGGTATGCGGGGACGCTAAATCTTGTTGAAAGATGAAATCATCTTCAAATAAATCTTCTGATGATGGAATCATGTAATATTCTAAAATTTCTTGATATATCAGAGAGTTAACCTGTTCGTAGACGATGCATAACTTTCCAGGTCCTTCTGCACTCATACAACCCCAAACCATGATACTAGCAGCAAATTTTACGGAACGTTTAAGGCATTCTTTATCAAATGCTTCTTGCTTCATTCTCCAAACTCGAATACTTTGATTACCATATGCAACACAAAACATACTTTCATCACTAAATAATATATTTTTCCAATCTTCATTGCTCCATAAACGTCTTGATTTACACCAATTCAATCTTATACGCTTTTGTCTTGCAGTCATGAGAGGTTTTGTTTTCGGTACACGAGATTCAAATTTAAATTTATGGAGACGTCTTAATGTTGTCGATGTAGAAACTTCAACTCCTTCTTCTTTCCATTTTCGATGCAAGAATCGCACACTTTTAAAACGGTTTTTCTTAACTATACGCTTCAGTTTCCTGTCATCTCTAGCAGATGTTTTTGGTTTTCGGCCACCATTTCGGCGATTATTTTGAAATTTTCCAATTTTTGAATATTGTATTAGTATTTTACTAACGCTCGATTGCGAACAATGTAAATAATTCGCTATAAAACATTTATTTTTACCGTGCCGATACAAATCAACCATACGAAGTTTAGTAGATTCGGGAATATCACTCACACGGCCCATTTTAAGACGAAAAAGAAACAAACTGCAAAAAAGAATACTGATTTTAAATAAAATAGTCTGAATTTAATCAATGATGCCACCAGTTAAGAATTGGTAATAATTAAAGGAGAATTAATGTGAAATATTCTAATATTTTGAACCACTTGAATAAATATTCTAATATTTTGACTTTTCAAAATAATTTTTTTTGCAATTAATCTTTTCAAAAATGATATTAAATTTAAGATAACAAGTAAGTTTAATCAACAATAAGTTCTTAATAAAAATATCGTTTGCATATTTTCATTAAAAGACATTAAATTACCAAACGATATTTTCAATTTAAAAAAAAAAAAAAGGTAATTATTCTAATATTTTGAATATGGGCTGTAGGAGCACGTAGTTACTGTGAAACCAAGCCTTTATTTTATATACAAGTAAAGATATGCCTTTTTAAAAATTAGAAAACAACTTTGAAATCAAGAAAAATTAAAATTTATTTTAAGAAATTACATTCGAATTGCAGAAGTGGAATTAAATACAAATTCAGCCCTGTACTATGTTATTCTTTACTAGTAGTCATTGGGTAAGTGAATCTATTGAGTAGCCCCAATCACTTCATGTATTAATACGATCTACTAATACGCCCTTATCCCCAGCCCTTATTGTTGTTTGCATCCCTCTCTTTTTTAGTTGGTTTTTCATTTTTAGATGTTTGTGTAATGTTGTGAAAGAATAATTCTGTGCAGTTTTAACTAATTTGCTATTTTTAAATTATTTTATTGTGTGTTCCATGTCTATTGGATTAGGCGTTGACTTTTTTGTTTAACCAAGTAATTTCTTGGCACCTTTAAACTCTTCAAGAAATTAGAACAAACAAAATATAGTTACAATACATATTCATACATATGTTTTCATGTATTATATGAAACTATTACTGTATCGAAAAATAAACCATAAGAAAAAACGTGTCCCGATTCACCCCGTAAATATTAAAACTCTGATGTTATAAGTTATTCTTCATTTTTTCATTATGTAGTTTAGAAATAAGTAGAATTTAATACAGCATATCGTTTACAGGTCTATCATTAATTAAAAATCCTCTCTCTTAGATTTGGAATACGAAAAATACTGTAGTTACATACAAAGTTTTGTAGACTTTGAAAAAATGAGGTTTTTCAGGATCCTCTTGAGGTTTTTTATATAGGGGAAGATGGGGATACTTGAGCCATTTTTTGAATTTTAATTTTTTTAAATTTTTTATATTTTTTTAGAATAAAATAAAATATTGAAAATGAAAATTTGATATTTTTTCTTCAACTATAAACCACTTTCAATTAATTTTGAACTATTTTCTATGTATAATAATGTTTATTTTTTGTTTTACATCGTGGCTCAAGTATCCCCATGGCGGGGATACTTGAGCCATAGTGAAGGGATACTTGAGCCACTAAGGAAAAATACCTACAAAAGTAATTTTTTTCGCTTTATTTTTGCACAAACATTTCACAGAATGATAAATTATGAAACGTAAAGTCCTTCAAAACCAATTGAGAAAACAAAGCTAGTAATACGATCATTTTTTGTTGTTAAAACTGGTTGTTGGAGGATAATTTCAACTTGAGTTATTACGACGGTAAAACAACCTCAGTTCAGAGCCATTTAAGTTTGGAATCTGCAATCCTTCGGGAAAATTTCATTTTCAAAATATTAAGCACTTATCCAACAAATATTTTTACAGTTTTCTTTCTGGCATATTTTATTAGTGACCAACCATCAATAGAAGGTTTTCTTTTCACATCATCACCATCATTGACAGAATTTTCCTCTAATGATATTGTCGAACTCATGCTTTTAATTTAGTAGCTGTCGGAATTTAAGCCAGATGTATCATTCTACTATTTCAAACACTTTTTTGATTTCACAGGAAAAGATTTTGTCTTCCTCTTTGGCTCCATGAAGGTAAGTTTGAACTGGGATTTTTGTTGCTTTTCTTGTTTTTTGTGCGCTCTTTTTACCAATTTTTCTTCAATTTTCTTAGTTAAAAAAAATTACAGCAACAGAGGTTACGATTTCAATATAAAATATTAATCTTAATATGTTATATTAAAAAATAAATATTTTAATATGTTGGACCTAACTAATTAAAGTAATAGAGATTATAGCCTGTAAAACCGTTTTAAAAAATTATTTTAATTTAATGAAAACTAAATTAAAAACTATGTTTACATTTATCTAGACAGGCTATTTTGTTAGTCAAAATGAAAAATAAAATAGATATTTTCATTTAAAAAATATACATTTTTAAACATTTTTAGGTCGTTATTTTTTTAAGAAAAAAAAAAAAATGAAAAATTAGTCTCCCTTTTATCCAGAAAAATATCTATTAGTGAATATAAGGATGGAATTTTACTTTTTCTTTGTTTCACCCATGTTTAATTTCTAGTGGGGATGGTTGAGACATGGCTCAAGTATCCCCACTCTCATTGGCTCAAGTATCCCCACTATCACTAATTTTGTTTCCCAGAGTTTTACTAAATAAAGCCTACAGCTATTAGAACTATTTTAGACTCAAAATATAATTGAAATTATGCTTATTGAATGTATGTATATAGTTGCAACTTTAAACAAAACTTTGATTACAAAAAAACAAAAAAGCCATGCACCCAAATATTTACTTCAGATAGGGAAAAGACAACTATTAATCACTATATTTTCAAAATGGTACCAATATGTGTGATTTCTTTTTTACATGTTCAGAACTATAAATATGTTATCATATTGGCAGTTTTAGAAAGAAAAATTAACCAACTGTAGAGATAATAGGGGTGGCTCAAGTATCCACTATGCTCAAGTATCCCCTATGCTCAAGTATCCCCACTCTCCCCTACCCCAGTAGAGGTGCAAACATGTCAAAACCGAATTTCCCAACTCTTAATGTTATTACCTTTTTATAAAAAAATTGGCAACTAAAAATATCATCAAATATGATTTTAATGAATTTTTTTGTATGACCGGGAAGTTTCGTTCCTATTCACCCCATTTTACGGTAGTAATAGGGGCATTTAATGATGCATGTCTGCCTGAAGTGAAGTGGTGCATAAGTCAAAAATTAATACCACTAGATGTTTATTCGTAGATTTAACATTGTGTTTGCCGTCCAATGAAAGGTATGAAAACAGGAAAAACTGGGAGCGGAAAACGCAATGATAAACCTACGACTGAGGCACTTAGTACCAGTGGTATCAATTTTTGGCTTATGCACCACTTCACTTCCGGCAGACATGGATCATTAGATTTCTCTATTAATACTTACTGTTCCATAAAATGAAGGTTTTTTTTTTCTTGTGTTCGATGACATAGGTTTTTGTGCTGTCGCTCTTGGACTATATCCTTTTCATGCCCGAAGACATGTCATTCAGGTGAAACTTCCCATATTTCTGGACGAAATTTCGAAGTCTATAAATGCAGCATTTGCATCATAAATTGCAACATTCAGATCTTTACGAAGAGCTTTTATAAGATGCGTTCATAATTATATAAATAGGTAGCACTGATAATCTTTGTAGAGTCCGTCCGTCTGTCCGCATATAACAGCACAAAAACTACTGAAATAAACGGTTTAAAATTAAATATATATATATACATATACATATACATACATACAGGGTGAGTCATAAATATCGAAACAATAGGCTATCTCCTTAAATATTGCCCCTAGACCCATACTTCCAATTGCAAAGTTTCACCAAAAAAAGTAAATTTTTTGATAAGATAACTTGCAACTCCATGGGGGGTCTATTTTAAAAAATACAAAAATTAAATTTTTATACGGCCCCCAGAGGATAAAACTTCCAATTAGAAAAATTTTCCTTATCCATTCCTGAATTGAACAAAAAAAATTCCATCTTGATATCGCCAAAACTCAGAGAGTTATGACAATTTTAATAAATCGTGAGGTTTCAAGGGATCAGACACAAATTGAAATGCGTGTAATTGAAGAAACAATGTTGCTGTATATTGTCCAGGAAACATTTATTTTATTTATTTATTTATAGTGTTTGAATTTTGAATGTTTTGTGATGGTTAACCACATAATTTGTAAGCACTACCACATCATAAGCCTTCTTAATTTTTTTTTTTCAAAAAATTTAGAGTAAATTAAAATTGTCATAACTCAAAATATTATTTGTCGCGTTGAATTTTTTTCTTTTAATTAAATAAAAATGTTTAATTTTCAATTTTGATTCAGCATTTTAAATAATGGTTTTAAAAAATAAAAGTATTTAAAATAGCAATTTAAAAAAAGATGCAATTTTTTGTGAACAAATCATATTTTTAAAAGTAAATTTTCTGAGGTGAAAACGTCTTTCGGCAATTTTTTATTTTTATTTATTTTTTTTTTAAATTGAGGTGTTAAAAAACTATTGAATTGTTACCGTAACCAAGGGTTACTGACTTATGATGTAAGTTTAAAAATCAGAAATACTTAAATAAAAACATCTGATGAAGAAAAGTGCATTTAGTTTTAAACAAAGATTGGCTCCTAACGTTTAAATGCTTTTTTAAAAGTGTCTAGGTGATTAACTCCTTCTTGTGTAGTTTCGATTTCAGATTTTGTTTAAGTTTTGCCATTTTCGCCTTCTTTAATTACTATTTAAATGAGTCAGCTTATTTAAACTAATTTTTTTTATCACGGCGACTTCAATTTTTTTCATTGTTTTATCCCTGTCAACTTCATATTTTTCTTGTTAAAATTGCCACTACACGATGCGTAAAAGATGCCTCTAATTACGGGCCTCCAAACTGGTAGACGGTAGGTATTGGGTTCGAACCGTTCGAAGTTTTCCGTGGTTTTTTTCGAACACTGGATTTCCTATTGCAGATAATTGGCTGGAATACGAGGGCGGTTCTATAAGTACCCGTGTTAGAAATGAAGACACCGTTTTTTTTCAATTTTTTTTTATTTTCCAACATATTTTCTTTTAGAAAGATACACTTCTCCCAACGTTCCGGCCATTTTTCTAACCCCTCCAAAAAATAGGATTTGTCGAACTCTGCAAAATACGCCTCTGACATCCTCGTTTGAGCTAAATTTTTTTCCCGCGAGCCATTTCTGCATGTTAGGGAACAAGAAAAAGTCGCAGGGTGCCAGACCGGGTGAATAAGGGGGTGCAGCAGCAATTCATAAAGCAATTCATGCAGTTTGGCGGCGACAACTCCAGATGAATGTGCTGGTGCGTTATCGTGAACGCGGCACCCATCGGGCCGAAAATTTTTTCATCCCCAACTTGTCATGCAAAATATGAATTGCCGTTCCGGTTGACACGCCTACGGCCTCTGCTACTTCGTGCACCTTCGTTCGTCGATCAGCGAGAATCATGTAATGGACTTTTTCAATGATTTCCTCGGTAACCACATCTGGTCGCTCATCATCGAAAACGGAAGTTCGCCCACGTTTAAATTCGTTGAACCAATATCTAACTGTGGCCATAGATGGCGACGTGTCCCCATAAACAGCATCCAACTTTGATTTTATCTCCTCGCATTTTTTCCCATCCAAAAACGAAAAGCGGATTACCGAACGATATCCATCTTAGCGAAAATCACGAAACACGTCTTACTCGAATGGCTGCCAAATCCAAACTAACCTATCAATCAGTCTGAAATTTTTATAGATGTCGTTTTATAGATGGCAGCACACGATGATAACAGCAACTTCCCTGAGAAACGTCCTTTGTCTTCAAACACGGGTACTTATTGAACCACCCTCGTAAAAAAAACAATAAAAAAAAACAATCCCCAACGTGTTAACCGCTGTAAGCGGACTCAAAGGCCGCTGCGCTTTTTTTTTTCATTTTTTAGAGTTTAACATACAGTTTTCACTTCAAATACAAATACATTTTAAATTTTGTTTAACTTGCGAATCGGTTATCTTTTTAAAACAAGAGCAGGTGTTTAATGAGTCTTCGGCATATTTCATTTAAACGTTTTAAGTTGAAATTATTCAATTGAATTTCTTAAATGATGTTTGGTTCGAACGCATTAAACCTTGATCAATTAAATACACTTAGAATGAAATATTAGTGGGAGCTTAGCATAAAAAAAATACGCAACAGAAACGTTATACTCTTCGACTTTAACATTCGAATAAATATTTTTTAATGCCGTTTGGAATAAATAAACTACTCGGATGTAGCAATCGGAGGACTCTAAAGATACGAAATTCCGTGGATTAGTACAAGATATCACTGAAATCGTGTAAACTACACAAAATTCATTATGAAAACGCCATCCGAAAGATGATTGATACAAAAACGTAAACAAAACCAATTCATGTCAAGATGTAACTGCATCTGACTTTTTATGGAAATTCCTGCATTAGTTCTTAAAGTAGAGCTATTGCAGAAATCGTAACAAATTCAGTGTTGCAGCGCCTCTCGTGGAGCCATATACAACAAAATATAAATAACATCAATTCATGTCAAGGAATAACTGAATCTGAAGATTGATGATATTCCTTGCATTCTGGAGATACAGCGATCGCGGAAATCGCACAAAAGCCTTTACAGTAGGGTCACCTGTTAAGCGATTCACACCAAAAACTAATCAGCATCAATGTATATCAAGAACTAAGTAAATATAATTTTTTATTAAATTTTGTGCATTAGTTCTTGAGATAGCGCGCTCACAAAATGTATATCATATACAGAGATACAGAAGCAGTGATTCACAGACAGACATTTTGTAAAAACATGTTTTTCGGTATCTCTGAGCCCTAAAACGTGTGAATCCGTCGAAAACCGGAATTCAAAATTTTCATGAATCCAATACTTTTCTCTTGTAAAGATAGAAAAAAGTAAATATATGTTTAAAACCACATAAATTTATAAGCTGAATAGTACAAACTAGATTTTTGAAAAAAATTCTAAGTAATTTATCAAAATATATTTCCATTAACATTAAAATGTACAATAACATTAAAATATATTCCATATGATCCAGTTAATATAAGGGTCATTATCGCTATTACTATTTTTACTAAACTTATTGCCTGCGGCAATAAGTTTTAAAGGCACGGTTAATGAGAGTTTAATTAATATCACTTAATTTAATAACACTTTTAATAAGTGTTTAATAAGACGGTCCGGCCAATGGGTCGTGCCAATTACGAGCCTGGCGCCAAGCTCGAGATATTGCACACATCTAGCATATGTCAAGGAAGTTTAAAGCAAAAAGCTATACGCTTTTATTTTATATTTAAAAATTAAAGTATTGTCTTGGGTCTACATTTAACAATGCGTAAATTAATGGTCGATCCCTAAATTGTAATTCAAATGAACTGATATCGCTGCACTCAGATGTATGCCAAAGTGATGTAAGTCACGAATTTTGAAAAATTTTGGATTTTAATATCATCCAGGGATTTGCAGATATCGAGATGAATTTTTTTTTGTTCGATTCAGAAGAGGATAAGGAAAAAATTTCTAATTGGAAGATTTATTCTCTGGGGGTCGTATAAAAATTTAATTTTCGTATTTTTTAAAATAGACCCCCCATGGAGTTGCAACTCATCTTATCAAAAAATTTACCTTTTTTGATGAAACTTTGCAATTGGAAGTATGGGTCTAGGGGCAATATTTAAGGAGATAGCCTATTGTTTCGATATTTATGACTCACCCTGTATATATATATATATATATATCAGAGTTTCCCCCAAGTTTAAAAAAGGGCAGGGCGCTACTGTTCTGAAAAGGGCACTTTTTACATTTTTCAGGGCACTGTTTACATTTTCAGGGCACTTTTTCATTTTTAAGGACACTTTTATAGAGTTGAATCTAGAATCTAGCGGTTCAAAAAGTCGTGAAAAAAGAGAAAATTCACCAAAAGATTTATTTTTTGACGAAAGTTACTGTTTTTACGACTCATTTGACAAAATTTTCCGTTTTATCGCGATTTTCAGAAGAAATTTGTCGTTTTTCCACAATCTTTTGAAGAAATCTGCCGTTTTGTGACGAAATTAGCTATTTTTTTGCTAATCTTGCCGGAAATTAGTCGTTATTTCGCGATTTTTAACGAAACTTGCCGGTCTTTTAGCTATTTTTTGACAAAATTACCCGTACCACAGGACGCGTATGAGGCTATTTTTTGCGTTCCGTCGCCGATTGTTTGCGTAATTTATGCACTATAGCGCGTTCGAATCATCGCTGAAGAGCTGCGTTTTTTTCAAATGTGGTGCAAGAAGGGCGCTATTTTTTTGAATGAATGACAAGATGGGCGCTAGTTTTTGGGTGAGGGGCAAGAAGGGCGCCATTTTTTAAACTAAAGGGCAGGAGGGGCGGAGCCCCCCCCCAGAAACCCTCTGGGGGAAACTCTGTATATATATATATATATGCTCGTTGCAGAATTTTGTAGGATCATTTCAAATTCCAAGAAAATCGAATTAAAACTTAAAACAATATTATTAAAAGTCGATTAAATCCTACCTTGCGTAATTAGCTGAATAACATTGCGTGATAGGTAGCGTTTCTAAATTGCCATGGTGATTATGTCTTATTTAGGCCGGAATCATCTTAGTTCCATATTACTGAATTTACAACTGTAAAACCTCTCTTAAGCGACCACATCCCGTTCGAATAAAAATTGGTCGCTCCGAGAGGTGGTCTCTTAATGGAGGTCATGTTTAATTTTAGATTTTAATTGTTGAAAAAAAAGGTGACAATTAATGTTACTAAAATTTATTTTTCGGACTAGGAAAAATATATCAAAAATTTAAGAATGAAAACAAAAGTTAATTGCATAATTTAATTACTGCAGAGTTTCAAAAATGAATACATTGACATTTGCTTTGATTTTACGGTTTTATGGGGTTTTATACGGTTTACCAAATAATGTCCTATTAAAGTCACATGGTGACTTTTCACGGTGGTTACTTCACAGTAGAGTCTCTGTCACCATTTGACAAAGTCTTGTGACAGAAAGCCACCACGTGACTTTAATGTGACATTATTCGTTGATTTATCATAATGCAACATTCACAATGACTTTGAAATTGAGTCTCCAAATGACAGTCACACGAGAGTCTCAATTAAACGATATTGTTAAGTCACCTGGTGACTCGACACAAATCAGCAGTTCCAGTGACCTGTCAGTGGAGTCATATATAGTAATCATTTGAGACTCATAAAAGAGACGTATGGAATTTCCTATTTTTTGTTTCGCCGTAGTTACTGTGACTCTTGTGACCATGTGTGACCTGTATGAGATGTCATATGGACTAGCTGTTATACTGGAATAGTAATTATTCGAATTATATTACTTCCTTTTGAATTTTCGCGAAAAAATTATTGCTTAAAAATCCCTTGAAAATTGGCATTTTGGGACTCGTCCTTAAATTTTGCACATCAGTATATTTAAATATAGATTCCACATCTTTACATGGGGATTTTTATTATTATTATATTTATTTATTTATTTATTTATTTATATTTTTATTTATTTATTTATTTATTTATTTATTTATTTTTATTTTTATTTATTTATTTTTTGTAGGGAAAATTCCATATCTTTTAACATTATTTTCGTGCTCACAGATATGGTTTTTTCATATTTTCATGCAGATTCAGAACTATCTTATCAGTTAAGCTATTCTGCGCATGAAAATAAGTCATAGAACTAAATACAGTTATTAAAATGTATAAATGAGGAATTTCGAATAACTAAGAGCGATTATTATTTTTCCCATTAAAATACATAGATGTCTTCAAAGTGCATAAATATTTTTATAAAATGAAAATCAATGAGCAATATTCAAAAATCGTTTTATTTGAATAACAGTGTTGCTATAGCTAATTTTTTTTTTTATATTTATTTATTCTGTTTCAGATGGTTTGTAACACTCATTCCAGATTATATTCTTTACCATATTGTTGTATAACAACGGTAAGAAAAATTTAGTACGAAGAAATTTTTTCTCGAAAATTGGTACGATTTGAATATAATTATAACATCATCTGTAGAAAACTTGACATAAGTAAATTTTTAAACAAAAAAGGTTAAAAGAAAAAAAAAAAAAAAAGCGATAATTTTTGTAAATTCAACACGTCAATTTGTTTCTTATATAGTTTTAAGAACGAAATTAACCTGCGACACGTACTCCACTCTTCTACAAAATCGATACATAAAACAATATTTTGACATTTTGAGAAATTATGCATGAACGCTAACCCAAGAATGCCCAAGCGCCGACCGCTGGCGCCATGGCGTTCTTTGAAGGGTTTGTTTGGAGCCATTTGTAAGTGTTTGTAATAAAAACAATCCATTTTAATAAATGCTTAAAATAATAATAATAATAATAACAATTATAATAATAATAATAATAATAATAATAATAATAGATAATATTTGCATATTTATTTAATTGCTATAATAATATTAAAGGTTTATGTATGCTCACAGAATTCCCAAATAGAAGAGAGTACATGGGAGTCTCTATGAGAGAGAATAAGACTCTATGTGTACCATTTAAGACATGCTATTCAGGTCTTGATTAACACAGAGGCAAACTTCCACCAGTATTTCCGAATAGTAATTTTTCTTCATCTTCATGAGAGAAACACTGCATTTAAATACGGCTTCGATTACTATACAAAAACACTAGTGTAGGCTTAGCTCATGTAGTAATTAGACTCTGCCACGCTACAATAGTGAAATAAACTAGTTGTGTGTTTTAAGCTATATGAATATTGGCGAACTTAATTTATTTGAAACGCGGCGAGGGGCGTCCTTGTGCCACATTTCACCAAAATGTGTGATGTCACATTTCTTCTTACCCCCTCCCACCCCTTGACGCAAACTGTCCCAACTTCATGAACCCCCTCCCCCTCTTCAAGCGTGACATCATTTATGGACGGTCCCGCATAATGTTTCCGTTTTTACTCTTTTTAATAATGCTATATTCTCCTAAATAAATTCAATTAGCAAGTGCTTCGATAAAAGTTTTTATCTGTTATATAAACAAAATAATTCTTTAAGGGTGTTCTTAAATCAAAAAGGGTAACTTTGTTACATAAGTTTTTATTTATTTTTGTTCGGAAATGCATGAAACTAACAGGTGCTGTTATTCAGAAACTATCTAATCGCACTCATTTTTTTTTCTTTTGCAAATACAATGGATATTTCGGAACAAGCCATCAAAGTTGGCATTTCGAACGCATTTTCGAAGAAAGCCGAAAAACCAGTCAATGAAAGGGAGAAAATCGAGAGATCACGTAATCAAAACAGCTCGTAATTCAGTAAGTAATTTAAATATCACAAAAGAAAAACTCAGTTCGATTCGAAATCGCTTCCATAGTCAGGGCTTCCAATTCTATATCTTTCTGGTAAAAAATGAATTTGTAAATGTATGAAAATGTTTAGCGCTTGTTGATCAGAGCAGTTGAGAACACCCTTAAAAGATATCGCGAGGGACTACTGTATTTTTGAATAAGTTTCGTAAACTTTTATTATATATAATTAAAGAATGATATGTGAATACAATGCGCAGTCTCGCACCCACGATTAATCTTTGGAGGGAAATAGCATATTTTAGAGGTCTGTATTTTCCTGATCTGGCCCGGAATGTCAAACGAGCTCGGTCCGAGTTTTTTTTACATTTTATTAAAAATGGACGAGATGTGTCGTTTCCGGACATACATTTTTAGGTGCACTCGTAGTTATGTAAATACGCAGCACCTATAGTTTTCGTTCAGTCCGCCCGTCCGCATATAACGCAAAAACCACCCAAACGAATCGTTTGAAATTTACATTATTATTACATAATTTTGTCGAGTCATTTCAAATTTTATGAAAATTGGATGCATAGATCAATTACAGGGACAATCAAAATTATTCCGTTACATTACGGTCAATGGGGAAAAATGTTTCAAATGCATTTTAATGGTGTTATACTCATTTGAACATAATAGAATTGGCATGAATCTTTGAAGTATGTACTAAAATATACATTCTGTACAATCTGTAATGCAAAGAATATTTATTATTAAATTACATGGCAACTAAAGGTCAAGATTCCCAGTCGCCACTCGCCACGTGGCGACCAAGTTTTAAAAAGTGGCGATGACAAAAATTTGCTATATTCGCCAATTTTTATTTTAATAAAGCTACGTGTTTTATTTTCTAATTATTTTTCTTTTATTCCTACGAAATACATCGGCAGAATTTACAATTCACTTGGAGAAAAAACGGCAATCCGTAATCCTTTTCACCCATCCACTAGAAATATTTCAATTTCTATTCAGTGCTCCCTTTCCTTCTATCCATTATTCTTTCTTGTAAATAGATGGACACTAAATCGCAGTAAGAATGAGAACACCTGCGAAGAGGAATGAGTCACCCGGCGATCCGGCTCGGAGCGAACAGCACTAGTTTTTATTACACTAAAGGAGCAATCAATCAATCGTTGTTGACTAAACGAAACAAGGGTAAAATCTCTTTAAATGATTTTTGAAGGCTAACCATCCCAAATTTACAAAGGAAGGGGAACTTTTATCTCCTCACATCTACAGTCGTGAAGCTGTCAACTGACTTCGTGTTGGATTTTTCTCTTGAAGTTCGGATTCAGTGCACTGAAAGAACAAAAGCGCCAACACGAAAGATCAAAGATAGCGCAAGAAGTTAGTGCTATGTGCGTAGACCTTTTAGTCTGAGCGCCCCCGAAGAAATTTGTAGAAAGAGACTTTCTCCGTTCCGACTTGCCTGCGCATGTGCATCGAAAACATTGCTGAAACATGTATCCATATTTCATAGCAAGATACCAGGGACCTTCGTTACCTATACAGAGACATGCTATATTATTTTTTCTAACTTAATTAGATATTTAAATTTTAATATTTGATGCAATGGCGAGTAAAAAAAGAAAATTAATGGAAGAAAATCATCAGCCACGAAAAATATCGTCATTTTTTACAAGCACTGGAAAAGAGGCGGTAAATTCTGATGAAAATACTTCCGAACGGTAAGTTTATTTTCTTTTTAAAAATCTGTAATTAAAAATTAATTAATGTTCATTAAAAAATAAATTTTAATAATTAATTACTTTAAAAATGTATCTCTTTTGATTTCAATTTTGATTTTTCCAAGAACAAATCTTATGTGTTATATTTATTCGATTAGTCAAACTATTTTTATCGTATATATGACTTTTCTTTTTATTTCTTCACTCTATCCCAACACATGTATAAATTCTGAACTAAAAGTTTTTCAAGGACTTCATGGATATTGAGTAATATAATTCTGAAAATTAAATGAGAATATTGCTATTAAAATGGGATTCTAAATAAATAAAAGGGACTTCGTCTTGCAACTCCCTTGGAAATAAATATGGACTGTTTCGATTTGTTTTCTACTAAATTTATTTCATCATTTTATTTGATCAAAGACAAATATTTCTCCCTCTCTCACGGCCTGCGCGCTGCACTAATATTCTTTTCTTTCTGCCGCTTTCGAAATGACCTAATTTGAACTTTGATCTTGCGTTTTCGATCTCTTACTTCCGTGAACTTTTATTTGTCTTTCATGTTTTCAAAGTGGATTTTGCAGAGAATGTTTATAATTTAATTTGTAAATGCTCATATTAATGCCAAACTGAAAAAGTATATTAAAGTTTTATTAAGGAAATGTAAAATGTATGTGAACTCTTATGGATAAATCTGAATGTAAATGGATATTTCTAAAATCGATTCTTCTCTATTTAAAATCCTGCATCGAGTCGGCTAAATCAATTTTACCCGAACCCGACCTGCTATATATATATATATATATATATATATATATTTGTTCTTTTTACAGTTGATCGGGTTTATTTTATTTATTATTCTTTTCACTATGAATTTGAAATCACGGAAGTTGAATTCAGGAATACATGTTTTTTTAAAAGAAAGTTCAAAATAACGCATAAGGAAAAAAAAAAACTTTTAAAATTATATCTAGGACAATCTGTAAGTTCTAGACTAGAAGTTAGAGTTCTAGACTTTCTAGAAGTAAGACTAAAATTCGGAATATCGCGATTGCGTAATAATATTAACGTTTTCCTATCCTGGAAAAAAAAAAAAAAATGAACTTTTGTTTCACATACACGCCAACCTACATAATTTATCAATTTATATGCGAGTGTAACTCGGTTGTTGAATTTTTATACCTGCTAACTTTTCCGTTTTTGACAAGAGATTTTTCACTCTTAGCGGCCTTAAGGCTGAAAACAAAATTTTCCGACTTTTCATCCCACAAACGATCAATAGATATCCTTTTCTTTTCTTTAATATAAATTGTTTCTCCATGTTACATGCATGTAAATTTTATAACTGAATTCATTAAACCTATTTTCCTCACTTCTAAAATACAATATAATGAATGTATGCTAGTTTTTATGCATGATCAAGAGGTACTTTAGGAAAAATTTGGCTCCTTAAAAGATATTTTGAGAATATCTCATCTTAAAAAAATACTTTTACCAATTTTTTTTAAAAAAAATTTCTGTTTCACTTGTATAATATAAATTTCCAAGTATAAAACAGAGATGCCACTTTTCCGTCGATCAGCAGATTTCCGCTTTTTTACTTTTGCTGTGGGTAGCAGATTTATTTCCTTGTTCTTGAGTGAAATAATACGTTCTTTTCGCCCAGCTACCGATCAATGATCAAATGTTGCATCAAAGTGTAGCAATATTCAATCCTCCTCCATCCATAACATAATAATCAGTATTCATTTTAAACTTGTTTTATTTTATTCTACAATATATAAGGAATTAGAAATAACCTTTATTTTTGATAAAGGTGTTCATAAATTTATGTATGAAATAGAAATTTTTTCGTTATGTTTAATGAAAGCACACTCAATTGAACTCATTAAATAACTTTCCTTTTACGTGATAAATCAAAAATATTTCATCACTAAATAAAATTTTTTCATTTTTATGAATGAAACAAATTTAATAACAGAAAATGCTGGACTGGAGATGGACATTGCAAGTTTCCCCCCCCCCCTTCTCCATTAAACTCAAAATATCATGTCAAAATAAATTAATCGAATATGAGTTTTCATGCATGGTGCATAGGTCTTAAAAAATAAATCGATGCAATGATTTGACAATAAATTTTAGATTGAATAGAAATAATAAAGAATTAATGCGTAAATTTTTGAAAAATGCCAAAATTTTAATTCACATGTAATTTCTTCATTTTATATTTTCTGAGAGGCATCCCGGATAAAATAAATTAGCATACATAAATATAACACGATTATAAAGTTCTCTATACAGGAATCTATTTAATTTTTTTTTTTAATTTATTATTTATTTTTTTTAGGGTCCCATTTTTGTGAAAAAATTATCATATAAAAGTTTCTATTTTAGAAGTTATCAAATTTTATGTTTAGTACAAAGATAGTTTCATTGATTTAATATATGCTATAATATTTTAAACTGAAAAAAAAATTATAAAAGAAACATTTTTCAAAACCAAATTTTGGAAGTTTATGAATTTTAATTTTAAGGGAATTTTATGAAATGCAATTTTGCAAAGGGACTATAAAAGGATCCAAATTTAGCTTGGATTGATCCCTGCTTTATCAATTTATTAAAACAAAACCCATTTGAAATGTCTAACAAGAACCTAAATATGATGCTAATTTTAATTTCACAAAATCACAGCCAGAGTTTTCACAATTTTATATAAATAAATAAAAATAATCCTGTCAGAAAAGTTTAGACAAAACCTTGACCTGATGATGCATCATAAACCTAGTAGCAGAAAATGCAAGATAGTATATAATTATATGTTTTTAAAATTTTAAATCTTAAATTACAAAAATCGTTTTACTTCATTTCTTATATTAGATTGTCATCTGTACCACCATTAATGCCAGCTGAAGTGCAAAGTCTTCCGCCAGCTCTACATTCTAATCCAATTAAACCAGACTCTAAGAAAAGCAAAAGTAGTTATTCTGAGAAGGAAAGCAGCTGCCACTATAGGGAAGAATGGAAATATGTAAAGAATGATGACAGAGCAACAGAAGATAGAGTCAAAAACCTCATTATTGATCCAAATGATCCTTGGGGTATGTGGTGCCTTGTTTGCACTAAATGGGCTCCACAACTTTCTAGCAAATATCTTTCAAATTTTGTGAAGGACTCCAAGAACTTTCAACCTCCTCGTCATAAAAAGGAAAGTGTTGATATTCACTTTAAGAGTATAAGTCACTCAAAGTGTTTAGAAAAGGAAAAATCAACCTTCATTCCAACAAAAGAAGCAGTAATCTATAAAAAAATAGTTACCATAGATGAAAAAACTCATAAAAAAATGTCTTGTCTTATGAGAATTATATTTCATTTTGCAATAAAAGACAGACCAGCAAGTGATTTTGCATCCGAATGTCAGTTGCAAAAATTGAATGGTGTTCATTTAGGAGACACCTATCAAAATCAATATTCATTTGCAACTTTATTAAAATATGTTGCATTATATTTTAAAAACAAAACTGTGGATAGTATCAATTCTGCCAAATTCACATCCATATTGACTGATGGAAGTACAACAAAAAAAAATTCTGAATATGAAGCTGTTATAGTGAGGTATGTTCCAGAGGGGGAAAATAATAGCAGAATGTCATTTGTAGGTCTCTGTGAAATTGAAAATGCAAATGCTGAGGGCTTGTCAAAAACCATAACTGATTGTCTTGATAAGTGTAAAATTAGTAAATGGCAGGATCGCCTAATATGCATGACAGTTGATGGAGCTTCAGTCAATATTGGTAAGCATGGTGGATTGGTGAAGATCTTGCAGTCACCAATACACATTCATTGTTACAATCACTTGCTTGATTTATGTCTAAAAGATTCAATAAGAAATAATGCAACAGCTTCAAAAATAATGGCACTTTTAAGATCAATCAATAATTTTTATAGAACTAGTCCTAAACTTACTAGAGAGCTACATAGAGCTGCTGATGCACTTAACTTAAAAGTACTGTCTTTTAAAGCTATTTGTGAAACAAGGTGGGCTAATTCATTAAACACTACAGTCATAGCTATTGCTGAAAATTATCAGTTTATTGTTCAGCACCTTACTAATGGTTGTATCGCCCCATGCCTCAGGCTATACAGCTAGTGTTATAAGTTCAGCAAAATACATTTTAAAAAACCTGCTTCTCTATGATTTTGTGTGTTTCCTACATGCTTTTAGAGATTTTTTAGGAATTATTTCTAAAGCTTCATTGTATTTGGAAAAAGCTGATATAAATATATGTGATGCAACAAATTGCATAAAAAAATTAAAATTAGACTTAATTGACTTTGGAGAATTGGGTGAATTGGTAGAAAGCAACGGCCAGCATTTGCAAAATTTTCTTTTTGCAGTTGATGATTCCGAAATAGATCAGATAAAATTTAAAGATATTCTTTTGAATACAAAAAGTTCCCTGTTTTCTACAGCAACTAGAAACATAACATCTAGCATTTTACTAGATCAAAAAGACACTTTTATGGCTTTTTGCGTAAGTGTAAGTGAAAAGATTTCAGATAGGTTTTTCGGTGATGAAGGACCAGGAAACAATGCTTGCACTCTCATGGCAGAAAAGTTAGACACTGCCATCTTTCCACCTACAGAATCAGAACTTAAAAGTTTTGGGGAAAATGAGCTACTAAGAATTTGTGAACTGTTTCATTTTTCCAAAGAAAGAGCATTAGAAGAATGGAAATTGTTACGTAGCAGTATGTTCAAGAACTTCCAACCAACAATTTCATTGCCTAATTTACTAGAAAAGTTGGGTAGTGAAAACTTCAATAACTTCAAAATAATGAAAGAAGTTATTCAAGTTTTAATTACCATACTGCCGAGTAACGCTGAAGTGGAAAGAGTGTGGAGCAGTGTGAAAAACATAATAAATGACAGGTCCACATCTATGAAGAAAGAATGTTTAGAAAACAGATTAATTGTAAAAACTGCTAAGGTGGATTTAAATGATTTTAATTGTGAAAGTGTAATTGAATTGTGGTGGAATGATTCTATCAAAAGTAGAAGGCCCCGTTTTCAGGATTAAAATATGTTAAAATATGACTTGCTTGTGTTTTTTATGCAGTCTGATTTTTCTTTCATTTCAGTTTTTGAAAAAAAATAAAGAAGTAAAGTAAGTATTTAAAAATTTTTTTAGTTTGAAAAAGTATTTAAGATAATATATTGTATAAATATATGTTTCTGAAGAATTTAATTTTTGACCATGCCTAATATTATACCTTTATGTGCATACATGCATTTTAACTACAGACAAGTTCTATGAATGTGCAATGACACGTAAGTGGCCACTGAATTAATCATGGCCAGTGGCCACTGGCCACTTCCAAAATTCCTGAATCTTGACCTTTAATGATTCCGAAATAGATCAGATAAAATTTAAAGATATTCTTTTGAATACAAAAAGTTCCCTGTTTTCTACAGCAACTAGAAACATAACATCTAGCATTTTACTAGATCAAAAAGACACTTTTATGGCTTTTTGCGTAAGTGTAAGTGAAAAGATTTCAGATAGGTTTTTCGGTGATGAAGGACCAGGAAACAATGCTTGCACTCTCATGGCAGAAAAGTTAGACACTGCCATCTTTCCACCTACAGAATCAGAACTTAAAAGTTTTGGGGAAAATGAGCTACTAAGAATTTGTGAACTGTTTCATTTTTCCAAAGAAAGAGCATTAGAAGAATGGAAATTGTTACGTAGCAGTATGTTCAAGAACTTCCAACCAACAATTTCATTGCCTAATTTACTAGAAAAGTTGGGTAGTGAAAACTTCAATAACTTCAAAATAATGAAAGAAGTTATTCAAGTTTTAATTACCATACTGCCGAGTAACGCTGAAGTGGAAAGAGTGTGGAGCAGTGTGAAAAACATAATAAATGACAGGTCCACATCTATGAAGAAAGAATGTTTAGAAAACAGATTAATTGTAAAAACTGCTAAGGTGGATTTAAATGATTTTAATTGTGAAAGTGTAATTGAATTGTGGTGGAATGATTCTATCGAAAGTAGAAGGCCCCGTTTTCAGGATTAAAATATGTTAAAATATGACTTGCTTGTGTTTTTTATGCAGTCTGATTTTTCTTTCATTTCAGTTTTTGAAAAAAAATAAAGAAGTAAAGTAAGTATTTAAAAATTTTTTTAGTTTGAAAGAGTATTTAAGATAATATATTGTATAAATATATGTTTCTGAAGAATTTAATTTTTGACCATGCCTAATATTATACCTTTATGTGCATACATGCATTTTAACTACAGACAAGTTCTATGAATGTGCAATGACACGTAAGTGGCCACTGAATTAATCATGGCCAGTGGCCACTGGCCACTTCCAAAATTCCTGAATCTTGACCTTTAATGGCAACATAAAAGTATTCCACTACATAATGCTACACGGGAAAACATTGTTTGGGGCGTGTGTTAATTAAATTATTTCACATTTTGTGAATATGATATACACTGCTGAGGTGTAATAAAAGCTTTTTTCTGTATATTTACAGGAAAACAAACAAGATTTCGATCACTATACTATATCTGAAGTATTGTCAACTATAACAGCAAGATCTGAATATTTTATAAACTCCGTTATCGTACGAAAGCACCTCATTTGCTACGCCAATCTCCAGCTTGTTTCTATTGACTTGATACACAACGAATACTGGGTGATGGAAGGGGGGGGCAATCAGCGAAACTTGGGGGACCCATTTTTTAATGGGTCTAATTCTGAAGGCTTGAACTCTTTGATAAATAAAAAGAACATGATTTTTTAAGTGGTGAATATTAAAAATGCTGATATTTCAAATTTCATAAGAAAATTAATAAATAATAAAAAAAATGTGAAAAGATTACTATTTTTCTAAATTTCTATTTTACATAATCTATCAAAAATAATAAAAGTAAACTTTCATAATTTAAAAAAATTTAAATAGCTAGTTTAATCTTGTGATCCGAGAGGGGTTTCAGCCCCATTAGCTGTCCCTGTGAGTGCGCCAATAACAATATGAATGCTATAAACACAACATTATATGAAATAAAAAGCATTGTCATTATATCTAATCGATAAAAGTTTTTTTCTGTTGTATAAACAAAATAGTTCTTTAAGAGATAGTATTGCGAGGGACTGCTGTATTTTTAAACAAATATCGTAATACTAGAATTACGGTAAACCGTACAGTTATTGGCACCTTTGGATTTAAATGAAAATATTAAGGGAACTAAAAAAGTTTTGATATTGAAAATAATTTTAATAGTTAGTCCATCCCTTTTCAAAATCACACGAGTAATATCATGACCAAACTTCAAGTGCATCATATTTAAAAAAAAAATAATGTTCAGAGGAGCATCTCATCTTTTAGAAATAGTCACTTTTTTTCATTATTTGTTAAGAATACACTGTTGGTTTTTATTAAATAATAGTATATTCTTTTACATTTTTTGACCCAGTTTGATTGTTTTTGATGAATATGTAACATCTATAACTAAAATAATATTGATTTAGTTTTAAATTTTATTAAATATTTATTTGGCATGGGTGTCAATTACTGTGTAACTCTTACTGTGTAACTCTTGTACTTTGACAAATCCAGTTATTGGCACCGGTGCCAATAACTATAAATTTTACAAAAAAATTCAAATGAGGTATTTTGTGTGTTTTATTCTTAGTAATACATTTTAAAACGATTTATCAGTCATTTTAAATTAAAATATAATATTTTAACAGTTATTGCCCCCGGTGCCAAATTACTGATTTGGGGATGCCAATAACTATCAGTTAATATGCCAACCTATTGTGTTTTATTAATATATTTTAAATATAAATAATTAAATAAATAAAATGATTTTATTTTTGTAAAAAACCTTTAACAGTCGAGGTATTCAATTCAGATTGGCAGCTCTGTCCTGCTTTTTAGAATAATTAAGTAGGCCTACTATTTAAAAATAAACAAAGTAGTTTAAAAGAAATAAATGATAACCTCAAGAAGTTACTGCACTGTGGATTTTATTTCTTTTTCATTGATGTTTGTTTTTCATTGTTTTTTTAACTGTTTGTTTTTAACTGTAACCACCACAGAAAACAAAAGTAGTGTGAATACTGTTGCTTGCTAGTGTTTAAATATATTTTTGGCAAATAATTTTATTGATTTTTGTTTTTTTTAAATAATTTATCGAATCATATTGATATTGTGCTACAACAAAAGTGCTTTTAAAAGTGAAATTATAAATTATTTATTTTATTTTGAACGGAAAAATGTCCAAATCAAAGAATTATTCTGATGAAGATCTGGTGGATGCAGTAGAAGCTGTTAAATGTAGAAAATTGTCAAAGAAAGCTGCTGCCAAATTATTCAATATTCCAAGATCTACTATTCAGTTTCGGTTGAGTGAAAAGTTTAAAAAGAAATCTAAAGGTCCCCAACCTGTTCTTCCTGTTGGAGAAGAAAAACTGTTGGAAGAATGGCTTATTACATGTGCCAAAAAAGGTTTTTCCAGAAGAAAAGACAATTTTAAATATTCAGCACAAAAATTTCTCAATGAAAATAAATGGAAAATTGTCTTTAAAGATAATTTCCTGGTGATGGCTGGTATCAAGCTTTTCTAAAACGCCATCCATGTTTGTCACTTCGAGAATCAGAAGGCATTACAGAGGCAAGTGCTGCTGTTGGTAAAAATGATTTGAAAGGTTGGTTCCAACAAGTTGAAACATATTTGAAAGAAGGCCATTTTGGTATATTGAGTGATCCAACTAGAGTATTTAATGGAGATTAAACAGGTTTTCAGATGAATCCCAAAACCTCTAAAGTTTTATCACTTAAATGTTCCAGAAATGTCATTGAGATAGATAAAGGACCTGCAAAGTCTTCAATTACAGTTATGTTTACATTTTCAGCCTCTGGGCTACAATGTCCACCAATGGTAATTTACCCTTATAAAAGAATGCCGAATAATATTATCCACTCTATGCCAAATTCTTGGGGGGGGGGGGGGTTGGTTTATCTGAAAGTGGATGGATGACAGCAGAGGTTTTCTATGAGTATATGGCAAATATATTGATATCATTCTTTAAGAAAAATGTTGTAATGCCAGTCATTTTATTTTTGGATGGCCATAAAAGTCATATTACATATCACCTAAGTATCTTGTGCTTAAAAGAAGGTGTAATTCTTATTTCATTATACCCAAACTCAACTGGAATCCTACAGCCATGTGATGTTGCAGTATTCAAAGGTTTAAAAACAGCATGGAAGACAGCTGTTTTAGAATGGTACAGCAAAAATTTAGATGGTACCCTTACAAAGGAATATTTTGCACCAGTTCTTCAAAAAGCAATTATTTCAATTAAAGAAGACTGGATAACAAACAGCTTTAAAAAATGTGGGATATATCCATGGAATTGCAATGCTTTTGATAGTGCAGTGTGCCTGGGGAAAATACACTTCTGTTATTGTTCCAGACACAGCTATTTTAAGTTTCAAAACATTTAAAACTATCCTAGGAGAAGACATGTTGGGAAGAATAAGTAGAAATGCTAAAAATGAAGCTGAAATGAAACTGAAGTTATTAATTCAAGCATTTCAAGAAGATGAAGAAACACCAATTAGTTTATTAGATGAGCCTACATCAGATTTACCAGTTCTAAGTCTTAGTCCAAATAAAAATACCAAAAGAGAAATTACACCATCTTTACCAGATGAATTGAACTTTTCTATCACTCCGACAAAAAGCAACATACAACTTAGTGAAAAGGATATGCAGCAAAGAATGCAAAGTAAAGACATAAAATCAACAGAATCAACAATCACTAAGTGTACTACCTCAACATTAAGTGATATCCTTTTTTGGCCTAATACTCCAAAGCAGAAAGGTAAAAAAAATATGGCTAGAGCACCGTTTGTAATGACTAGCAGGAAATGGATAGAAATATTCGAAGCTAAACAGAAAAAGAAGAAATGGAACAAACTGCTAAAGAAGAGCGAAAACGAAAAAGGGAAGACAAGAAAATAAATTCAAAAGCTAAGAAACTGAACAAAAGTGACGAATCAGAGTAAGAAGAGTCATCTGAATTAGACCTACAAATCAATCAACATTATGAAGATAATGACAGCAAAAGTTCAATTGAATTTACAGTTAAGTGTCATGTTCTTGTCAAACATGAAGGAAAAATACTCACCGGAATAGTAGAGCAAGTACAAAAATCTGAACTACAAGAAAGTACAATGCTAAAAAAAAAGAGTCATGGCTATACCCCGAAAAAAAAAAAGATTAATTATGGTATCCTTTAGAAACTGTCATTACGAAAATTGATCCTCTACTGCTGAAAAATGCCAGAGGGATGTACAAAGTTCCAGAACTTAAAGCACACACTGTATAATATTTAAAATCTGTTCAGTTTTATGTATTTCACTTAATATAATCAATTTTATTATAATTAAAATAATTTATTAAATGCATATGAAAATAATATTTTGATTTCTTTTGTATTAGCATCCATGCATATGATTTTTTAGAGGGTGTCAATAACAGTCAAATCAAGTATAAATGCTGCCTTACATTCGTCTATAATTTTTATTTACTCTCAGTTTTAGTTATTTTATCTAAGCATTATTATAAAATAGTATTTTGTGTTTTTAAATAAAATTTTGGTTTCATTTTAGCGATAAAAATTGAGTCACACATTCTCTCACAATGGAAATGGTGTATTGTAGGTGCCATTAACTATACTGTTTACCCTATAGGAAAATTGTAAAAAATGCAGCATAGCTACGTCACCTGTTGAGCACTTTACTCCAAAATACAGAAAATGTCAATTTATGTCATACACTAACTGAAGCTGAAGTTTGATGAAAATCCATGCTTTAGTTATGCAGATTAAGCTATTGCGGAAATCTGAAAAAATGCTGCATAGCAGTGCCACCAATTAAGCAATATACACCAAAAACTAATCAGTACCAATTTATATCAGGGACTAACTAAATATAAATTTTTGTTAAATTTCATGCATTAGTTCTTGAGACAGACTGCCTACAAAATCTGTGTCACATACATTCATACAGACAAACAATCATAGACAGATATTTTGTATAAAAACATATTTATTGGCATCACTGACCTCTAAAATATATAAATGTGTCGAAAACTGGAAGTAAAAATTTTTTCATGAATCCAGTACTTTCTTCTTGTAAAGGCAGGAGAAAGTAAAATGAAAAAAAGTCATGACATTTTTTGTAGCTTTTCTATATACACTGCTCAAAACAATTAAAGGATATTGCAGTTTTAGGTGGATCTTGTATCTGGGAAACTTTTTAGCTGATTGATACATGGTCGACAGGCATAGTAGGTTATATGAGAATAAATTACACATGTTTGGCAGAAAGAAATGCATTTTATTGCGCATTTGTGTACAAAAGGAAAAAAACACCATTTGTGCATATGAGAAAAAAAGAATAAGAAAAGGTGTTTTCTTCAAAGAAAATAATTTTCAGTAGGGGAAATGGTTTCCACGGGCAGCCAGCAACGTTGAACACCTTTGAGGCATGGACTCAATGAGGCTATTAATGACGAGTTGGGGTATTCTGCCCCACTCTTCCAGAAGAGCTCTTTCCAGCTCTTGGAGAGTTTGTGGGAGTTGTTGGCGGCCAGAAACTCGTCTTCCTAGAGCGTCCCAAACGTGTTCGATTGGATTCATGTCTGGAGAACACGCTGGCCATTCCATTCGAACGATTCCTTCCTCGAAAAGGAAATCCTCCACCAGATTTGCACGATATGGCCTGCAGTTATCGTCCATTAAAATGAAGTTATCCCCGATTGCTGCAGCATAAGGAACTACAATGGGTCTGAGGATCTCATCCCTATATCGGCGACCAGTCAGAGCTCCATCTCGAATGATGTAGAGGTCAGTGTGCCCGTCAATGGAGATGCCACCATACACCAACACTCCTCCACCGCCAAATCTGACACTTTCGTGCACGAACGCAGGATTATTCCTACTGCCACGGTCCCTCCAGATGAAAATACGCCTATTATCCGGATGCACAGAAAAACGGGACTCGTCAGAAAACAGAAAATTGCTCCATTCATTTCTCCTCCAGTTGACATGTTCGGTTGCCCACTCCTGCGGACGCGACGATGCCATGATGTTAATCTAACACATACCATCGGTCGGCGAGCATACAGACCTACAGCATGGAGCCGGTTTCGGGCAGTCTGGGTTGAAATCGTGGTGCCTGTAGCCGAGCGAAGGTGTTGTTGGAGAAGAGTATCGTTCATGTTTCGGTGTCTCCGAGCTGTTAAGAGCAAGAATCTGAGAAAGTGTCACACCTAGCATTATGGGGTGATTCATGACATCTCAGATTTTCTTTAAAAAATTACCAGTTGTTACTTATCTTGTTAAAAGACCAAATCCAGAATTTTTTGCTCCAAAGTTGAGTTGTTCATTTTTTATGGCCCCCCAAAGGTCATCATGTCGTGAAAAAAAATAAGCGTTTTTTTAAGACATGGATATTGCTGAGACTCACAGCTCTTTGCGCATACAACTTGCCACGAAATTCTTTTTATATCTGGAATGTAAGAGGGTTGAACTTTACATAATAGATGAAAAACCCGTGGCAAGTTTTTGCCGCAAGGTCACAGAAGGTCACAAAATGATTCATTTTTGCTGTTTTTTTCCATTTTTAAGACCCTATAACAGCTTGCGCGTTCCAACTGCCATGAAAAAAGAGGTGGCAATTGAAAGCCATGCATTAGCACTTTTAAAAAATGTATATATAATTGAGGCAAGTTGTATGCGCTTTTAGTTACAAAGTGCCAAAGTCTGAAAAATGTCGTTTTTGGCCAATATTCAAATTGTCATAATTCCTTGCGGCAACAACATTTTGAAATAATTCTTTTGCCATTGTTTTATTCTATTATTGCCCTTTTCAAAAAAGTAAACTCCATTGAGGCAAGTTGCTTTAAAAAAATTTTATGTTTTTTTTTTTAAATATGGCCTTTTTCAATAGTCAGAGCTATTTTATTATTTAAAATAACTGGACTGGATAACAATATTTTATAAATTTGTTTGTCTATATAAATTGATGTTCTAATATATTGTGAGATATATATGATGCTAATGTCATTTATTTAATTAACCCTTTCGAGTCCATTTTTTTTTCAATTTTAGAAAAAATTACTTTTACTTTAATAATATTGATACTAGCTATCCTAATAGATTAATTAGAGTTTAACGAATATTTCATTGTCTGAAACATAACAAATGTTGTTGTTTTTTGCACTATTAAATTCATATTCACGCAACAATAGGCTAAGGAAGAATTTTTGGAGAGGGTTTAAAATATTATATTGCAACAAGTTAGTGACATTACAACTTTTTAATATTTTTAGCGCTTTATTACACATAATTCTTTCAGGAAAATAACTTTTATTTTAAATTAAGAGGGAAATACATTTAAAATAAAATAATCGCAAACAATACTAAAAAAATTAAGCAAATATTTATTATTACTAAATGACTTAACATTAATGAAGTCATATAATAAGTGCACAGATACATACTAACATTGCTACATGTAATTAGTAACAAAAGTATTTCCTAAAAATAATAATACTTAAAAGATAGGTATTATTAATAGTATACCAGCCCTTAAAGCGTTAAAACGAAAATATTTGATATTTACAAATTACAACTTGTAATTAAAATGCAAATATAAATACAATCAGCCAACATTGCTACAATTTTTACAGAGTTTTATCATTACGAGAAAAGAAAATCAAAAATATAACTTTCTTGTATCATATCTGAAGATACCTTTTAACAGTTATAGTAATAGTATCTATTCATGTATTTCAGTTAATATACTTGGATAGCTATTAATGTTAAAGAAAATTTATTTTTCCCATAAGTAAAAAAAAAAAAAAAAAAAATCCCATAAGGGTTAAAAGACATATTGAAATATCTTAAAAGAAATGGTTATCTTCGATTTTCTTTTCTCGTAATGATAAAACTCTGTAAAAATTGTAGCAGTGTTGGCTGATTGTATTTATATTTGCATTTTAATTACAAGTTGTAATTTGTAAATGTCAAATATTTTCGTTTTAACGCTTTCAGGGCTGGTGTACTTACCTGTCTTTTGAGTATTATTATTTTTAGGAAATACTTTTGTTACTAATTACATGTAGCAATGTTAGTATGTATCTGTGCACTTATTATATGACTTCATTAATGTTAAGTCATTTAGTAATAATAAATATTTGCTTAATTTTTTTAGTATTGTTTGCGATTATTTTATTTTAAATGTATTTCCCTCTTAATTTAAAATAAAAGTTACTTTCCTGAAAGAATTGTGTAATAAAGCGCTAAAAATATTAGAAAGTTGTAATGTCACTAACTTGTTGCAATATAATATTTTTAAACCCTCTCCAAAAATTCTTCCTTAGCCTATTGTTGCATGAATATGAATTTAATAGTGTAAAAAACAACAACATTTGTTATGTTTCAGACAATGAAATATTCGTTAAACTCTAATTAATCTATTAGGATAGCTAGTATCAATATTATTAAAATAAAAGTAATTTTTTCTAAAATTGGAAAAAAAAAAAAAAAAAATCAGACTCGAAAGGGTTAAAATTAAATAAATGCCATTAGCATCATATATATCTCACAATATATTAGAACATCAATTTATATAGACAAACAAATGTGTAAAATATTGTTATCCAGTCCAGTTATTTCAAATAATAAAATAGCTCTGACTATTGAAAAAGGCCATATTTAAAAAAAACATTAAATTTTTTTAAAGCAACTTGCCTCAATGGAGTTTACTTTTTTGAAAAGGGCAATAATAGAATAAAACAATGGCAAAAGAATTATTTCAAAATGTTGTTGCCGCAAGGAATTATGACAGTTTGAATATTGGTCAAAAATGACATTTTTCAGATTTTGGCACTCTGTAACTAAAAGCGCATACAACTTGCCTCAATTATATATACATTTTTTAAAAGTGCTAATGCATGGCTTTCAATTGCCACCTCTTTTTTCATGGCAGTTGGAATGCGCAAGCTGTTATAGGGTCTTAAAAATGGAAAAAAACAGCAAAAATGAGTCTTTTTGTGACCTTCTGTGACCTTGCGGCAAAAACTTGCCACGGGTTTTTCACCTATTATGTAAAGTTCAACCCTCCTACATTCCAGATATAAAAAGAATTTCGTGGCAAGTTGTATGCGCAAAGAGCTGTGAGTCATAGCAATATCCATGTCTTAAAAAAACACTTATTTTTTTTCACGACATGATGACCTTTGGGGGGGCCATAAAAAATGAACAACTCAACTTTGGAGCAAAAAATTCTGGATTTGGCCTTTTAACAAGATAAGTAACAACTGGTAATTTTTTGGAGAAAATCTGAGTTGTCATGAATCACGGGTGTGTCACTCTCTCAGATTCTTGCTCTTAACGCTAAATACTGATCTTCATTGGGCGTTGTTGCCCGTCTACGACCTTGCCCTGGTCTTCGGCCTGCACATCCACTCTCCAAAAAACGGTTCCAGATCCTAGAAATGACACTTTGTGAAACTCCAATGGCTTGCGCTACTTCGGCTTGAGTTTGTCCCCCTTCTAACCTACCAACAATTCTCCAAGCTTCTGAATCTGTCATATGACTTCGCTGAGACATCGTACTCATCGAAACAAAGCAATCACTGAATGCCGATCATCCTTGTCTTCATTCTCTTTTATCCAGTTGAAAGTCAAATTTCATTCGCTGCCGCTGAAGCGACGCTTTTGACGCCGAACTCAAAATTTGCATACTCCACAGTTTGAAAACCAGAAAAATTTGCATTTGTGATTCTCTTCTTCTATTTTCGGCAAAAAAAATTTCGTTTATATCTTTATTTTATATAAAACTTCAAATATCCTTTAATTGTTCTGAGCAGTGTACTTTCAATCATTTGTTTTTAAAAATTGCACAAAATAAGTCAATTTCATATGAATTTCACTTAATATAATTAATTTCATTATTATAATTAAAATGTTTATTAAAGGTACATGCAAATAATTTATTGATTTCTTTCGTCTTTGCATCCATGTAGATGATTTTTTGGAGGGTGCCAATAACTGTCAAATAAAGTGCCAATAGCTAAAAATAGGGTGCCAATAACGATGATCTCTGTCGTACATTCATTTATATTTTTTAATTAATTTACTTTTAGGTTCAACTGTTTTATCTATGCATTATCAGAAAATAGCATCTTTAATGGTTTTAAATTAATTTTTTGTTTAATTTTAGCTATAAAAATTAAGTTACACCAAGTCTCACAACAGAAAAGTTGTATTTTAGGTGCCAATAACTGTACGGTTTACCCTATATAGTATAATTCAAATAATGATGTTTAAATGCAAGGTCGTGAGAAGAGAAAACTGCGCCCGAGTCAAAGTTTCAATTTGTCGCCCCCCTCCCCAACTGTTTTTTTTTTTTTTTTTTTTTTTTTTTTTTTTGACAGGCCAAAAATGACGTTGATAGTATGAATTTGGAGCCCCCTAAATTTTCGCGCCAGAGGCGACCACCCCGCCCCCTTCGAACGGCGCTGTTTAAATGCAATATGAATACTGTAAACATTGTATGAAATAAAACGCATTGACATTTTATCTAATTGCAAAATAAATAAATAAATTCGTTAATAAATGCGATTCCTGTAACCGCGAGGTAATATTCTAATATGCCACTCTGACCAGAAATTTTCACTTTTTCTTGAAACGTCATATTGCACTTTCACCTCTCTAAAAAATTTATTTAATTTTTAGAGTTAAGTATTGTGCACTTCCATACATTACAGTATTATTCAAAATTGAAGACATGGTTTCAAAGGTATTGTGTTTCCTTAAGAGACATTGCGAAGAACTACTATATTTTTAAATAAGTTTCGTAAAACTATATTACCTGTAATTAAATAATGATGTTTAAATACAATATAAATACTATAAACACTATATGAATTTAAAAACATTGACAATTTATTTAATTGTATAATAAATAAATTCGCTGATTTATAATAAATGCGATTCCTGTAACCAGTGTTGAATTCAAGGGGTGGCCCGGGCCGGACTCCCTCCCCTCAGGAAAATTTGAGATTTTGTGTTTTTAATAGCCAAAAAATATAATTTTCCCTCCCGGAGCCACAGAAGTCCCTCCCGGAGAAATGTGTCGGACTTCAACACTGCCTGTAGCCGCAAGGCAATATTTTAATACGCCACTCTGACCAGAAATTTTCACTTTTCTTTGAAACGTCATATTGCACTTTCACCTCTCGCAGATGGAAAATCCGAAACAAATCTTTTATTCAAAGCCTCGGGGTTAAATGTTAAGTTACAGACCTGTCAAGAATATTTTCAAGGTCTTGTTCCTTTAGGTACCCAGCCATCCAACCGGAAACAACTAAACTGGTCCCTACAGATAGCATCACAATCACAGTGTATTCTGCATTTGGATATTTGTTGTCCGGCATTTTTTTTAGAGTGTAAACTTCTGCATCGATATTCGCTTGATAGATACTGAATCAGGTATATGGTCCAGATTTTTAAATTACTTAACTTGAGTAGTATGTGAATTACGTAGTGCGTCATAGTTATTGATCAGATTAATGGGTTTTATGTGCATTGAATACAACAGGAGTTTTCGACAAAATGTGTCCTTGAGGAGAGATAGTAGTATTTCATAAGAAGTGAAAGAAGCGCCGGAGTTTTGTTTACATCTATGTTAGTTTATATTCGGTAATTTTTAGCATGTGATTTTTTATAAAAATTGTTTATCGCCTATTTGTGTTTTGTTCTATAAGGTAAGAATTTTAATTTATATTTAAAATTATTATCTTTTTAAATATTTGTGCATTTTATATTAAAATATATACTTGTTTGAATATATATATATTTGTGGAATATGCCTTTAGAAAATATTATTTTATAATTTGTTTTTCTATGCATTAAAGGCTCCAAAAGTAATTTAGGTACTTTTTCGGTTAACCAGACGCCCGTGTCATATATACGTACAATATTTGTATATGTATACATTATATGCATACATATCGGAAAAATGTATTGATAACATTGGAGACCGGCTAACCGAAAAGTAATGTAATTTATAAATATTAAGTGCGATAAATATCGTGCAGTAAAACTACATAAAAGTAATTAACCTTCAAATGCTGCTAACAATCTATTTGAAGGCTGCTTTTTTGAAGAGTTTAATTCGTAATTTTTTGTTTAAATGTATATATACTAAGGCAATTTTATTTGGTTTAGATCCTAGTAATACAATTATCCTTAGACTTTTGAATGGGAAAAAGTTAATCATAATAGTCCTATACGTAAAGTTTATTACAAAAACAGTGTCTTATGAATTGATGAAAACTTATTAATTTTACTTTATTTAAATGTATTTCTATATTAAACTATATAACTATATTTTTATATTAAACTATATCTTATTCGAAGATATATCGATGGGATATACCATTAACAAATAAAGCGAGTTTAATAAAATAAAATAATTACATATTTCTATAAATACTATAAAATTTCATACTTTTTTGCATCAAAAAAGCTGCCAATCCTCATTCATTTATCCAAATCATTTCAGATTTTTCAATTCCTCCTTAAAATAACTTCCCTTCATTGGTATATCGACGGTGTTTAATTTGATCGTCATCGCAAACGATGTCAAAATGTACCCTTCTTCAAAAATGTACCCTTACTTCCATCCATCGCATTATTTATGCAACATTTTTTGAAAGATCAAACAATTATTTATTGTGGTGATTAAAATTAAAGGTTTTTTTTTTTTTTTTTTTTTTTTTTTTTTAAATGAACGAGGAAGTCATAACAGATTGAACGAGATCCAATGAAACAGATTTGGCAGCATGGCAAGACAGAATAGAAAAGTTCAATAATTTCGGAAAGCTTTTTGTTTAGGGGCTGTGCAAATAAAACGTTATCATTTTAGGGAGGAGGAGAGATGGCATATGATATCGTAAGGTCTCTAGGGGGAGGGGGGGGTGTCTTTTGATATCAATATCATTTATGATCTGCTCAGAATTTTCTTTTTTTATTTGTAGCATGTTATCATTTTTTAAAACTGTTATCTATCATTGAATTATAAAATTATTTAATTTCAAAATATGGAATACCCCAACGTTTGAAATTCCTATTTTTCATATATGCGAGTGCATAAACCCTCAACGTTGGAGAAACTATAGGTGAAGTACATTTGAAATGAAACTTGTGTTTATTAATAAGTAAAAAGGGAGAAAGAATGTTTTTCACTTGTTTTGATGATAGGAACTTCTCTTTGGCCCCAACCCCTTCTCCATTCAGGGCATGTGCAACAGGACTTAATCACTTTTGAATGCATTATGTAACAAAAAACTATTATAAAATACTTTTTTAATTATTAATCATTTCTTTTAAGTGTTTTTTAATATACAATATTTCCATATGCAAAATAATATTTTATTGACTTCTCTTCATTTGAATCGTGAACGTATGCGATAAATAAATGTAACCAGTCTTGTATATCACTTAAAAAATAAAAAAAATAAAATAAAAATAAAAATAAATAAATAAATAAAAAAAAATAATAATAAAATTCAAGGAATTCAAATACTGAGAAAAGAGAAAAGCGTTACCCTACATTTCAATGTTTCTTTACATATTCTTTCTTTTTTACATGTGCATTTTTCCAATATTTCCATTTTATGTATGTGTATTGTACTACGCAAACTTCGTGAATTGAGTTAATTTTTGCTAAACGATTTTTCTTCCAATTATCTTCCGATGGGACTTCATCTAATAGAACTTTCATTGCATCTAAATTTCCTATGAATTATAGGTATGGAAATTCAACAGTTTCTGTATTATTGTATTTCTAAAATTGTCTTCGGAATATTGTTTGTGTTTATGACGGCCAATTATCTACTCTTGGGATATAGGCCCTAAAGGGGGATGCCCTCCATGGGAGGGGGGGTATCTTTCTAAGGGAATCTAACCCGTATTTACCCAAGGGAGTCCAAGATTCGAAGAAAACCACGAAAAACTCCGAACGATTAAGCCGACTGCCGCGATCGGATTCGAACCCACAAACTTGCCGTCTACCAGTTTCGGAGGCAGATTCTCTCGGCCACGGGTGGGGACTTCGGAATATTGACTGATAATAGCGAAAATATGCTAATTAATGCAAAAATCATTCATAGGGGAGGGAATATATATATTTTTTTTTACTTTAAAATTTATGAACATTATGCAAATTAAGCAACTGGTAGAAAATTATAAAATTTGATTATTAAATTTTTGATTTATTTTAAAATTTTTAAAAAGGTTTCGGTCGTTTTTCGTATGCAATATGTTCATTATATGAACACATGCTTCACAAAAACATTTCATACGAAAAATCTATTAATAGGTTTGCGTATCTCGGAGCTCTTAAAAATTGCAATCAAAGATTATTCTCTAATCCAAAATAACTTTCTGACATCAGTTTTAATTCATTTTTGTTCGAAAACGCACTAAATTGGTAGATGTTTTTATTCAAAAACTATGCAAACGAAAGACAATTTCTGTTTTTTGTAAACACGAGAACGAGATTTTTTAGAAATGCTGCCAAAATTGATGTTTTGAGACGAATTTCCCGACGAAAAAAGAAAAAACAGTCAATGAAGGGAGAAAAACGCTTATAACTCATTAGGTTATTTATAAAAAAAAAAAAAAATGGAAAAGTAATTTAGATTCCAAATCGCTGCCATGGTCAGTTCTGCCAATTTTAGATCTTTGACACAATGACGTACACATTTTAAATGGCAAAGCTTCGCGCTTGTTGAGCAGTGACCTATAACACTCAATATTGAATTCAGGGGGTGGCCCGTGGGGGGGGGGCATTCTTCCAAGAGTAGTGAAATGTCCCCCCCCCGGTAAATTTGAGATTTTTTTCAATGGTAAAAAAATGCAATTCCGCTGCCACAGAAATCCCTCCCGGAGAAAAGTATCTGAATTCAACACTAATAGCACTTGTATAATTTTACTTTATGTGCCTTCCCCCCCCCCCTCAAAAAATAATAAAGGGGGCAAGGGGGATATGTGCCTGGGGCGCTAGAAAGAAGTAGCTAACTGAAGATTTTGTGTGTCCATTTTGCTCACGTCTGTGTAGCACTGTATTGTAATAATCAATCTCTTTGGGGTATGACAAAGCATAGAAGAATCTAAGAATGATGCGGCATAATACTGTGTAAAGCAGATTTTTTTTTTAGATTTTTATTTCATTTAAAACATTTTAATTGATCAATATTTGACAAAGCAGATTACGTAGTTCAGTTAATTATAAAATTTAAGTCTGCTATTAAATAATACGGCTATTAAATTTTCTCTATTAAATATAGTTTGTAGAAGGGGGAGGGTCGCCAAAATTCATATTTGCTCCGTCGGCAATAAAGGTTAGTTTCGATTCTCCAAACAAAACAAAATTCCTCTAATATCTAATTAAACTAAAAGTTACAACTTCAATTGTGAAAATTGGGAGGAAAAAAAGCTACGGTCAGAGTGCGCTTGGAAGGTTCCGCGAGATACATTTGAGCGCTCTGAGAACAAAGAGAATAAACTCCATAAATTATAGTTTTAAATAGACAAGGTTAAATATTAACACTAGTTGAATCCTAAAGTGATTTAGAGGATAATTTTATTTTATGTATGCAGATGAAACCTTAACTGCTGTTAGCGATCTGAGACCGCTGAGTTTTTAAAGTTATTTAGTTAACTTGTAATTTTCAGTTTAACTATAGATACTGGTCAAATTTTGTTTCTTTCAAAACTTTATTGCTACCACTGGAGGTTTTTGAATAGCTGAATTGTATTTATAATAGTCTTGTATATAAAGTTTAACCCTTAACTACTGTGACAAAAATTGTCACATAACTACTGTGAGCGGTCTGTCAGACTGCTTAATCTAAAGCTGAATAAAATGTTACATTAACTCTCAGAATACTATTTATGTATTAAATTTTATATACAAGACTATTATAAATCAAATTCAGCTATTCTAAAGCAGAGTTTCCCCCGCAGGGCGCTAGTATTCTGAAAAGGGCACTTTTTACATTCTTCAGGGCACTTTGATTTTTAGGGCACTTAAAATCGAATAGAAAAAAATCCAAAATTTTCATCAAAAAATTTTAAAGAAGAAAGAAAAGGTTAGATTTTGTTAAAAGACGCGGAAAAAAAACCCAGCAAATATTGTTAAAAGATCGCAAAAAAAGGTCGATTTTGTTAAAAAATCGCAAAAAAAGGTCGATTTTGTTAAAAGATCGCAAAAAAACGGTTGATTTTGTTAAAAGATCCCAAAAAACGGAAGATTTTGTTAAAAGATCGCGAAAAACGGCAAATTTTATTAGACGATCACAAAAAATGGTAAATTTCGTCAAAAGATAGAGAAAACCACCAATTTTGTCACGTTTAAACACGAAAAAACGTAAATTCTGAAAATAAAATTTACTTCTGGCATTCTTTTTTTGTGCCCCTTTGACGAAATTTGCATTTTTTCGCGATCGTTTGACTAAATCTGCCATTTTTTTTGGGGGGGGGGTATTTTGACGAATTTTGCGTTTTTTCAAGAATTTTTGGCAAATTTTGCCGTTTTTCTTAATTTTTTTCACAGAATTTTCCGTTTCTTTTCCAGTTTTTGAACGAAATATGCCTTTTTTGTAAATCTTTTGACGAAATCTACCATTTTATCGTGATTTTTTTGACGAAATTTGTCGTTTTTCGAGATCTTTTTGCGAAATTTGCCGTTTTTTGCGAATCGTTTAACAAAAATTTCAGTTTTATCGTGATTTTTGGTCGAAATTTGTCGTTTTTTCACGATTTTTTAAGGAAATCTGCCGTTTTTTCGTGATTTTGTTACGAAATTGAACATTTTTTCGCAAATCTTGCCGGAAATTAGTCGTTATTTTGCGATTTTTTTAATGAAATTTGCCGTTTTTTCGCGATTCTTTGACGATATTAGGCGACCCATGGGATACGTAAGAGCTATTTTTTTGCGTTCCGTCGCCGATTTTTTGTATAATTTACGCCTTATATCGCCTCCCTATCATCGCTGAAGACCTGCATTTTTACCAATGTGGGGCAAGAAGGGCGCTATTTTTTTGAATAAGCGATAAGAGAGGTGCTAGTTTTTTGAATGAGGGGCAAGAGGGCTCTATTTTTCAAACTAAAGGGCAGGAGGGGCGCCGAGGCCCCCTGAAACCCTCTGGGGGAAACTGTGCTAAAGTATTTAGAGGTAATAAGACTCAAAACAAAATTTGATCAGTATCTATAGTTAAACTTAGTTAAACTGTGAAACTTGCTGGGCGGTCTCTGACACCGCTAACAGCAGTTAAGGATTAATGCATAAATAGTATTCTGAGTTAATGTAATATTTTATTCATCTTTAGATTATGCAGTTTGACAGACCGCTCACAGTAATTTTGCGACAATTTTTCTGACAGCAGTTAAGGGTTAACTTAAATATAGGTCATAATTTGAAAATTTAAAAGCAATAATTAAAGTGAGAATTCAACTTTAAATCATAATTTATTGGACTTCGGTTCCGAAATGTTTTCTTTTACATAAGATCGACCAAATGAATACGACGTGAAAGTGAAAATATTCAATATGGCTCTGAAAATATGCCTTTTTAAAACCAAAAGACGGTAATCCGGAGAACTTCACTTTCCTTTTCACTAAGGCTCCATTCAGATTGCAATACTCTCCATGTCAACTGAATTCTTGGAAAAAGTGGGGAAGTCTTTTGTATAGGATTCATTTGCGATTTCTTCATAATAGAACAGAAGGGAATTAACAAAAGAATCCTTAGATAAGCAATTCACTCTTCTTGACGGAAAGATTTTTCTTTTGCCAGACAACCGTCCCTTTCCTGCAAAACTCATTAAGATCAGAAACACAGTGTCGCCACAACAAATGATCCGACACCGATCTTCAAGAAGTGGTCAAATGTGTTTGGGCCTAAAAAGAGTCAGGTGAGGTGAGGAGAGGAGCATCCTTTGTCCTTTCCCTGGAGGGGAGCATTCTTTGTATTCTCCCTATGGTCAGAAAAACAGCCCCTCCCTTCTGACCATAGTTGCCGTATAATTTCAGCCGAGGTAAGGCTGTTTTTCTTATAGAATATCTGTAATGTTGGCGCTTTTAGTCAGAATATAGTTTCAGTTGAATATTTCTGAATCTGTTTCTCCTACAAGTAGACTGTTTTCGGGGTGTGGTGGGCCCTTCCTGCCCTAAAATTTATAAACCAGGACCCACCTAGTTCCTCATAGAAAATTAGCATCCTTCTTCTTGCACCTTATGGTGAAAATTATTTATGCCCTTTTTTTTTTTTTTTTTTTTGTTTAAAAATAAATTGTTTGCATAGTAAAAACTTCCATATTAATGTCTTGAAAAAGAGGCCCCTGAATTTTAAATAAATGACTTTAAAAATAAAGTCTAAAGAAACCTAAAAATTCTTTTGAATCCAGGTGCTTTTAAGGGGAGGAGATGCCCCCTTTTCCACCAACAGCACTCTGCCCTTTTCTTAATCTGGTGTGTGTGGGGGGGGATTTCTGCCGAATATTAAGCTATGCTAATCTTTTGGAAAATTTATTTATGAAGAAATAAAATTATGTGCATTAATTTTTACAAATATGCATTTTACAGATCGTGTGGCCTTACTTTGAACTGCTTTTTTTTTACGGAACAGGGAAAAAAACAATTTGTCGCATACTATATTAAATATCATTTATAGTTGTAAAATAAAACAGAATTTAATTCATGTTTTATTCTTTGAATTTTATTTTTTTAAATTTACAAAATATTTGAAGTATTTAAATTTGCGTTTGACTAATGAAGCTGTAAATTTAGCTTTTAATTCATAAGATTGAGCATATTCCTAAACCATAACAAGAAAGATAAAGAAGATTAGACTCGTTTTCAAATTACCTATCGAGAAAATCACTTGCATATTTCAGCACATAGGAAAAATCTCTAATTTTTCCTTCCTTCATTTTTTTTTTAATTAAGGTTTTGATTTTATCAACTTAATAATAAAAAGAATATTGCCCAGTTAAACTGATGGCATTGAGCTCACAGGCTACACATTCTAATTGTATATTACAGCCTTATATTTTCAAGGGTTAATTCCGTTCGAAAAACAAGTTAACGGGGGGGGGGGGATCAGCTACCTCCATTTTCCCGTTTTATACTTAATCATTGAACCCCTTAAACTAATCAGGAATATGATTTATCATATAAAAAGTCTGCATGAATAATATTAATCACGGAGGCCTCTCATCAGAATGGTCCCATATCTAAATTTTGAACGAAAACTGATAATTCTGCATGAAAAACTCATTTAAATCAATTAAGGGGAGGGGCATGAGCCCCCCCCCCCGTTCCCTCTCTTTATACTTATCGAATGAACACCTAATACTATTCACTGAAGTGCCTCATCAAAATGAACCTACATCTAAATTTTGAATGAAAACTGATAATTCTGTATAAAAACTCATTTATATAAATTAACGGAAAGGGCATTACCCCGTTACCCCTGTTATATATATCGAATGAACTCCAGCTACTAATCAGGGAAGCGCCTTATAAGAATATACATACATCCAAAATTTCAAGTGAATTGGATATTTTTATCATGAGTTATCGCGTTACGCACATACAAAACGGTCGGGCACATAAGCTTCCAAGCTTTAATAGCCTGTGAAGCTAATAAAAACTTAATCAAATTTGACGCTTACCAGTTCAAAGGCAGAAATACAGTCTGACCTCCTTAAGATGAATCTCAAGGGAAATCAATGTTGTTTATATTAACAGTAATTCATGTTATCAGTATCAAATCTTTGTATTCGTTTTTATAGGGGACAGTGAAAACAATTCATGTTAAAAGTAATTCACATTAAACGTTTTCATGTTAACGAGGTTTTACTGTACATGAAAGAAAACTCAACCAATAAGAACTCTTTTATAGAGTGTTGCAAAATGATGGGGGGTGGGGGATCGTGTAATTGATGTTCCAGTACAAAATTGGAATTTAGAATTATTACATTTACCAGCGTTAGAATTCCAAAAAAAAGTCGCTGGTCCCAAGGACCAGTAAGCATGAGAATTTACTGGTCCGCAGACATCATCACTGGTCCGCTACATAAAATTTGATTAAATAATTTCAACACTTAGAGTGGCCTCCCCCCCCCCCCTCCCTTGAATATAAACCAATCTTACTTTGCATTTATGCAAAATTTTCAGCATAATAAAATGGATGCAGCTGGACTTGAAAAATTCTGGGTCCCAGGGACTTCTAAAATTCTTGGTCCCTTTTCGACAGAAGCGGGTCCTCACTAATAATAAGTCATATTTTTCGACGCAAAAGTTGAACTTCTTCATTTCCACAAGCAAAATAAAATGCAATAATTGTTTTAATAATAATAAATAATTAAAACCAATATTAATTTAAGATAAATTTTATGTACTTTTTAAATAATAGATGTGCAATAAGAATAAATGTGCAATATACAAATTTAATTATAAAATAATGCTTATTTAAGTGTAGAAGATAACAAGTATCACTATTGTTTGCATTTCTTTTAAAATGGGGCAAGACAGGTTTATTGCAAATGACATTTTTGCTAAAAGGGATATTTTTGTTGATAAATAGGTCTTTGCTTAATGAAATGGTGCTTTCAGGAGTCACATTCACTCAGAAAGATTTGGAACAATAAAACACCGATTGGGAAGTAAGAAAATCACATTTTGGAGTAGCACAAAAATTTTGAAGCAGGAAAATTGGTTTTTAAAACCAAAAAATTCTCTCCCAGCATTCACTTATTTTTTTTTTTTTTTCGTGCTTTTTTGTTGAAATTTCTGTTTTTTGTGTTATTTTGACGAAATCTTGTTTTTTCGGGATTTATTGACGAAATATACCGTTTTTCGCGATATTTTTTGACAAAATTTACCATTTTATCGCGATTTTTGGACGAAATTTGTCGTTTTTTCGCGATCTTTTGAAGAAATCTGCCTTTTTTTTGGGTTTCAGGATGAAATTAGCCATTTTTTGCGAATTTTTTGACGATATTTGCCGGAAATTAGTCGTTATTTAGCGATTTTTTGACAAATTTTGCCGCTTTATCGCAATTTTCGAACAAAATTTGTCGTTTTTTCGCGATTTTTTGAAATCTGCCTTTTTTTGCAATTTTTTTTATATAGTCCGTTTTCTAATTACATCCCGTGTGCAATTTTATGATTAAGTATAGTGAGTGGTCTCATTTTGTTCCTTATGTTTTGTAGACTAAGAAAAGCGATGGTGGACATCCGGGACCCGCGACTGGGGAGGGGGAGGGGGAGGGGAAGGGTAAAAAAATGGAAGGGGAAAAAATTCCATTTCATAAATAATAAAGAAATTTATCAATAAATATTAATGTTTAAAACATTTATAGATTAGGAAAAATATTTGTGGACATCCAGGACCCGCGATTGGGGAAGGGGAGGGGAAGGGGAGGGGTTGAAAAGTGCAAGGCAAAAAAAATTCCATTTCATAAAAATTAAGAAAATTATGCAAACATATTAATATTTAAAACATTTATAGATTAGGAAAAGCATTTGTGGACATCCAGGAGCCGCGACTAGGGTGGGGGAGGGAAAGGGGAGGGGTGGAGGAAGGGTGGGGGAGGGGAAGAGTTGCAAAGTGCAACGAAAAAATTCCATTTCATAAAAAATAAAGTAAATTATGTATAAATATTAATGTTTAAAACATTTATAGATTAGGAAAAACATTTGTGGACATGCGGAACACGCAACTGGGGAGGGGGAGGGGAAGGGTTGAAAAGTGCAAGGAAAAAAATCCATTTCATAAAAAATAAAGAAAATTATGCATAAATATTAATGCTTAAAACATTTATAGATTAGGAAAAACATTTGTGGACATCCAGGACACGCGACTGGGGAGGGGAAGGGGGAAGGGTTGAAAATTGCAAGAGAGAAAAATTCCATTTCATGAAAAATAAAGAAAATTATGAATAAATATTAATGTTTAAAACATTTATAGATTGGGAAAAACAATTTTGGACATCCAGGAGCCGCGACTGGAGAGGGGGAGAGGGAGGGGAGGGGGAGGGGAGGGGAAGAGTTGCAAAGTGCATGGGAAAAAATTCCATTTCATAAAAAATAAAGAAAATTATGTATAAATATTAATGTTTAAAACATGTATAGATTAGGAAAAACATTTGTGGACATCCGGGACCCGCGACTGGAGAGGCAGAGAGGGAGGGGAAGTGTTGAAAAGTGCAAGGGAAAAAATAAGTAATAAAGGTAATTGAAAAGGAAGTGAGTGATGATAAATACTAAATGATACAAATTTTGTAGCGCTAAATATTATTTGTTATCTTTATATTGCTATTCTATATTATACATCATATACCTAAATAGTAAAAACTTTCAAATTTTAAATTGCAAGTAAAAGTTTAACTTCAGAACAAAGTAGGATCATCGGTACCACTGTCATCATAATTTACATCATCAAGGCCTCCAACATTATCACATTTATTAGCCTCACCCGAGCATGAACACATTTCAGTTACAAGGTAATCCATTTTGTGAACATTTACAGGATGCTACACATCTTCACTTGACGCACGAACAACGCACCGATTAAACCAGTTCTTGAGGAGCACATGGCATGTTACACATGACAGGTAGGTATTATTTTTCCTTTATTATCCAACCAAAATCAGTTGGGTGTGGAATGTTAGTTTTTAAAATTGCCTCTTTGCCATATTATTGCTTGGTAATGCACTCTTATGGCTGGGTAAAGGGCGGCTTGAGTTGGAGGCATATTTGTTCCTTGAACTTGCTTTTTTGCAAATAACCACCATCTTAGCTCACTGAATGTTTTAATGTTTAATTTTGGCATGTACACTTAACATATGTATTCTTCAAGTGCAATATATCTTTCACTCTCAAGGATATCCGTTTGACCTTATGCGGCAAGTGCTTTCAGAATTCTGTCGTCAGCATTTATGAAGCTCTTCCAAAAACTCGTTTTTGATTTACCACTGAATGAACCAGTGGTGTCAGATCCAAAAAGAGAATGCAGTCCCACTAAAGCTTCAGATCTTTTTTCTTGCCCTTTTCAATCCTTTCCCCTTTCCTCCCCCTCCCCCTAGCCTAGTTGCGGATCCCGGATGCCTACTATTGCTTTTCTTATTCTATAAAAGTTTTAAATACTAATATATATATATATATATATATATAATTAAGTGGCATTTTTTTCTTGCCTCTTTCAACACTTTCCCCTCCCCTCCTCTTCCCTCACCTCCGTCTTCCTAGCCACAAGTCCCGAGTATCCTTCAATGCCACTCTCATTCTATAGACGTTTTAAACTTTGATATTTATGCATATTTTTTTGAAACAGAATTTTTTTTATTGACCCTTTCAAATTCCTCTCCTCCCCCTTTCCTCCTCCCCAGTCACGAGTCCTGGATGTCCACAAATGTTTTTTTCTAATTTATAAATGTTTTAATCATTCATCTTTATACATAATTTTCATTATTTTTTATGAAATGGAATTTTTGTCCCTTGCAATTTTTAACCCTTCCCCTCCCCCTCCCCAGTCGCGGGTCCTGGATATCCACAAATGTTTTTCCTAATCTATAAATATTTTAAATATTAATATTGATGCATAATTTTCTTTATTTTTTATGAAATGGATATTTGCTCCCCTGCACTTTTCAACATTTCCTCTCTGCCTCCCCCTCTCCAGTCGCTTGTCCCGAGTGTCCACAAATGTTTTTCTTAATCTATAATTGTTTCAAACATTAATATTTATACATAATTTTCTTTATTTTTTATGAAATAGAATTTTTTCACTTGCACTTTGCAACTCTTCCCCTCCCCCACCCTTCCCCCTTCCATCCCCCTCCCTAGTCGCGGCTCCTGGATGTCCACAAATGTTTTTCCTAATCTATAAATGTTTTAAACATTAATATGTTTGCATAATTTTCTTAATTTTTATGAAATGAAATTTTTTTGCCTTGCACTTTTCAACCCCTCCCCTTCCCCTCCCCCTCTCCAGTCGCGGATCCTGGATGTCCACAAATGTTTTTCCTAATCTATAAACGTTTTAAACATTAATATTTATCGATAATTTTCTTTATTTTTAATGAAATGGAATTTTTTTCCCTTGCACTTTTCAACCCTTCCCCTCCCCCTCCCCCTCCCCAGTCGCGGGTCCCAGGTGTCCACCATCGCTTTTCTTAGTCTACAATACATAAGGAACAAAATGAGACCACTCACGATACTTAATCATAAAATTGCACACGGACCTATGAAAAGCTGTAATTAGAAAACGGACTAATAAGAAATCTTCCTTTTTCGCAATTTTTTGAGGAAATCTGCCATTTTCCCACAATTTCGCGATTTTTTTGACAATTTGCCGTTTTATCGCTATTTTGGGTGAAATTTGCCGTTTTTTCGCGATTTTTTGAAGAAATCTGCCTTTTTTTCGGGTTTTGGAATGAAACTAGCCATTTTTTCAAGAATTGTTTGATAAAATTTGCCGGAAATTAGTCGTTATTTCGCGATTTTTTAACGAAATTTGCCGTTTTTTCGTGATTTTTTAATGAAATTACGTGCCCCACGGGACGCGTAAGAGCTATTTTTTTGCGTCCCATCGCCGATTTTTTGCGTAATTTACGCGCTATACTGCGTCCGCGACATCGCTGTAATAAAAAAAAAAAAAAAAAAAAAAAAAAAATCTTATGTGCGATCGGTTGCGGTTTTCTCAGGGCCTGAAAAAACGCACTGGTCCTGCGGACCACTAAATTTTTCAAATTAGTGGTCCGATTGAATTATCGGTGGTCTCGGACCAGCGGACCACCAAGGAATTCGAACGCTGTTTACAATTGCACAAGTATTCTTAACTGTAAATAATTAAAAAAAAAAATGAACTGCTGGTTGACTGCTAATTTTAATTAAATCAATGAGGCACATATTTATTTAGGAAAATGGAATCAATTAGAATTCTGTGTTCCGTTTTGTCCGGTGTTAAATACATTTTTAAAGAATTTATAGTTTTTTTTATACATAGTACTTAAATTGCTAAAGTTAAACCACAAAATCCTGATTGTAAGTCCCCCCCCCCTTTTTATTTCAAAAACAGTCATTCGACAAGGAGGGACTATAGAGATTTTTTAAAATTTAAAAAAATCTTTTTATGCGTAATTTAGAAGTAAAAAGGCCAAGTTCTAATTACAACGTCTTTCCATATTTCCGCAAATTTCAGCTTAAAATTGAATCATTTGAATCGTCCTAAATACCACTTGCCACACCAAAAAACACCCCCCCCCCCAAAAAAAAAAAAATGTTTAAAAATCTTTTTAAGGGGGCTCAGGGGTTGAAAACTTTTCAAAAAATCGATTTTTTTTTTTTTTTTTTAATGATCTAGTTTTATTATTCAATTAATTCTGAACTCAATGCAAAAAACCGCATGAAAAGGTTTGTATTTTTAACGGAGTTATAAACATTTATGTATCAACACTTTCATAGCCGCACCCATATAATTTCAATTTTAAGTCGCGTTTTCTCAAAACTTGATTTTTGATGACTAACACCAAGATTTAAAAAAAAACCTATTTGATGGAATGGCTTAAATTTTTTTTGCATGCGTATAACATCATTATCTATAGAATGAATTAATATAGTTTACATAGTTTAATATTTTGAGTATTTTTAATGAAAAAAAAATTGTATTTTTAGGAGTTTTTAAAATTTTCAAATTTGAGTTTTTTTAATAATGTTCTTTTTGAGTGATAGTTATATCCTTAATTCATTCTATAGAGTAAAGTTTCCGGATCATTTTAAAGCAAAAATTAGGTTCTTGTGTCAATTCAACGTTAAGATATCTTGGTGTTGGTAATATAACACATTTTTTTTTTTTTCGAAAATTGTGTTACATAAATTTTGCTACATTTCTTATTATATTACATTGAAGTACTTCATTTTATAATTTTTATAAGACTACAAACATACCTTTAAAATATCAGAAAGTTTAAGTACATTGAATACTTCTGTTTTTATATGGACTCGAAGCGAGAGCTCTGTTTTCATGTTTTTTCCGTATCGATCAACCCCTGAGCCCCTTAAGTTACTTGTTATTTTATAGAGATTAAACTTGGCTATAGCACTGCGCGGCGCCAAGCTATTTTTGAAAAATCTGTTTGGGGTTTAATGAGAGCGATGCGCAGTTTTCCAAAAAACGAGTGATAATTCTATTCCAAAATTTCCAGCATTTCTTTCCTATCATTTAAAAATAAAATCTATCACCAGTCTAACTATTCGGATATTAAAAATAAAAACATTCATAAAGGATATTAACCATGACACAATAGTTCTGGGAGTATTTACATTACGAATTCCCATCCTCAGTCACAAGAGTCCAATCGTCTGATTTTTTTTTTTTTTTTTTTTTTTTTTTTTTTTTTTTTTTTTTTTTAATCATTTGTAGACCCTAGAATTTGAACACAGATAATTTTTTCTGATATTAACTAAACCAAAGAAAACTTTTTGAAAATACTAGTGTCTGAACTAAAGACAGTACAAACGCTTAAAAAGCAAAGTAACGCTTACGACAGCTGCTATTTTTGTATGTCCTCAGGCGTAGTATTCAAAAGACAGTAAATTTTAATCAAATGACATAGTAGTAGTTTTGGAGTTAAAAAAAAAAAAAGTTACTAAAACTGTTTATACTTTTCTTTTTCAGGATTTTAAAGCTGTAGGTTTTTATCAAACAAAATGGAATTTATCGCAAATTTAGAACAATCGCAGTAAGTATAAATTACTTTTAAGTGCGATTCGATATTTTTTCATTTTTAAGAATTTATAATAAACTCTCAACAAATTTCAGAAACTCAACGGGTCTAACAGAAGAGAAACTCAAGAACTTAGAGAAGCTGTTTCAAAATGCTGTTGGGGACAAAGATGAAATTGATTTAGAACGATTCAAGAATATAGTGCAATCAAAAAACGTAAGTACGATGGATTGCTGTTTTTTTTCTATTGTAGGCAAGGTTAGTAAATATATTTTTGAAAATATCAGATTCATTAATTTAATAGAATATTTTAAAAATAATAATGAACTTATTGCTGATTACGTTTTCAGACTGAATAATTTAGAAACTGCATTATGTATTGCACTTAACATTAAAACTTGCACATAATCTATAAGTCTTTTGCACTTATACAGCTTTCTGTCGAGGCATTACTGTACTCCCCCCCCCCCCCAAAAAAAAAAAAAAGTATTTATGCATGTCTGTTTCGAACACTTATTAAGACCTATACTTACCTAGAAATGCTTTTATTCTCTTTTAAAATTAGATTATTGTTTATAAAAAAACATGTTATTTCAATGTTATAAGTAAACTAGCACTTTCGTGTTTAATAAAAATTTATATCTCTACAGCACAACTCCGCAATGCATCTTTTCTAAAGGGGAAAAAAATTATTGCTCTTTAGGATGCCTTCAAATTCATTTTAAAATTTTGTCTACGTCATTTAATGTTCGTATTTAGCATCAATCTAGAAAAATCTGGGATGAACGCTCAAATGACATTCCCGGATCTGACAGGGCCAGAAGTACGATCAGATTAATGATGAACACAATTTTAGCGTTCGGCACAGGTTTTATAGGTTGAGGTAAATGGTAAATATGAGCGTATGCCTTTCTAAAAATTCATAAAATCATTCTGTTATGTCCGCTATTATATCAAACTGCTTAGCCAGTTTTTTTAGGAAAAGCGCTTTTACCTCCTGAAGCATCTTCAGTTTTGTTAATCGTGATTTTAAGCTTTTCCTATTTGTCTTTTATTTTTGTTTGGTACGTTAATGCTTCATATAAATCGGTATAAGAGTAAATGCATGTAATAAATAGGCAATAACAAAATTTTTGTTTATTATCTATTTTAACTCTTAATGCATTTTTTTCCTGCTCACTTATATAAAAAACTGAAGATCAACTAATTGAAAGCAGAAACAATTTGCTTTTTACACTCATCAAATAACAAAATATAGATGCATTACCAAGCATCATGAAAATTCAGTTTCATACAACAAAATTATAAATGGATGTTTTAATTCAAAATTCGAACATGAGTGTATATTCATTCTTTTTTTTTTTTTTTTTTTTTTTTTTTTTTTTTCCCGAAGCTGTTGTGTATTCTGAGCTACGCTGAACCAAAATCAGAAAAAAAAAATCTAATGACCCTAAATTAATTTGTACTTAAATTAGACAATTTGTCTGTCAATGGCAGTTCTAAATTGATACAGTCTCTCATAATTATTGGTTCTATATTTAAAAATTTAGCTTTAAATATTAACTGTAAATAAAATTAGCTAATTAAAAAAATTAATAAAACTAATTTAAAGCTCATTCTAAAACACTTGAATATTCATTAATGTAAAAATAGGCCTTGAAGAAATTCATAATAGCTTACTATTTTCTAGCAAGTAAAAGATGTGAAAATTTATTCACTAAGTATATTAGCTAAGATTCATTTTTAAAATGGAATATCAAATATCATTATTCCAAGTACAACAGTACCTATGAAAACAGAACTCGTGTCAAACTAGGTACTCACTAGATGGCGCAATTTGCTTCATGAAGATGGTTTTACAAATATTTAAATATAAATTTTGAATAATTTTTTTTTAATTCTATAGTTACCATCTTCAAATAATTTGCATGATTATTGACTTTAATATATATTATGTGTATATATTTTTTAATTTACATCTTCCTTCATTCTCATTCATGTTTTTATCAGTTTCTGTTTAAGCATTTAATGCTTGTTGAATATTGGATGTGTTGGTTCAAATGTCAAAAATTTTAACACATGTATTCTACTTTAACCATACTATATCAATATCGTATATTAAGCTGTTTACTCTTATACCTTTAATCATCTTTCCCATCATGTAAAAACTCAAATAAAACCCCTTTTCAATTAATATACAGTCGAGCCTCTATATAACGAAATCCATCGTTCCAGTAAAAAATTCGTTATATAGAGAAATTCGATGTATAGAGTATGATGTTAAAAATAGTATTTAATGTGTAAATTTTGAACAAATATTATTTTTGATCTTTTTAATTAAGAATTTGAAATGTTTAAATGTATATATTAACCTAACATTTTATTTCTTACTTATTTAAGCAGTTTCAAAAAAGAGAAAAGACACATTTATTTGAAAGCTTAATGAAAATCAAATAAGGAAGACTTGCATAAATTTCAGAGGAAGAAATCTGTAATTTTTTGTTGTTTTGATTTTAAAATTACAATTGTTACGCTCTCAAAAAAAATTCTCAAATTTTAGCAAGGAATGAAAAATTGTAGTTGATATTTTCCTCCATTTGAAGGTCTCTCTTATAAAGGTCAAGATTCAGGAATTTTGGAAGTGGCCAGTGGCCACTGGCCATGATTAATTCAGTGGCCACTTACGTGTCATTGCACATTCATAGAACTTGTCTGTAGTTAAAATGCATGTATGCACATAAAGGTATAATATTAGGCATGGTCAAAAATTAAATTCTTCAGAAACATATATTTATACAATATATTATCTTAAATACTTTTTCAAACTAAAAAAATTTTTAAATACTTACTTTACTTCTTTATTTTTTTTCAAAAACTGAAATGAAAGAAAAATCAGACTGCATAAAAAACACAAGCAAGTCATATTTTAACATATTTTAATCCTGAAAACGGGGCCTTCTACTTTTGATAGAATCATTCCACCACAATTCAATTACACTTTCACAATTAAAATCATTTAAATCCACCTTAGCAGTTTTTACAATTAATCTGTTTTCTAAACATTCTTTCTTCATAGATGTGGACCTGTCATTTATTATGTTTTTCACACTGCTCCACACTCTTTCCACTTCAGCGTTACTCGGCAGTATGGTAATTAAAACTTGAATAACTTCTTTCATTATTTTGAAGTTATTGAAGTTTTCACTACCCAACTTTTCTAGTAAATTAGGCAATGAAATTGTTGGTTGGAAGTTCTTGAACATACTGCTACGTAACAATTTCCATTCTTCTAATGCTCTTTCTTTGGAAAAATGAAACAGTTCACAAATTCTTAGTAGCTCATTTTCCCCAAAACTTTTAAGTTCTGATTCTGTAGGTGGAAAGATGGCAGTGTCTAACTTTTCTGCCATGAGAGTGCAAGCATTGTTTCCTGGTCCTTCATCACCGAAAAACCTATCTGAAATCTTTTCACTTACACTTACGCAAAAAGCCATAAAAGTGTCTTTTTGATCTAGTAAAATGCTAGATGTTATGTTTCTAGTTGCTGTAGAAAACAGGGAACTTTTTGTATTCAAAAGAATATCTTTAAATTTTATCTGATCTATTTCGGAATCATCAACTGCAAAAAGAAAATTTTGCAAATGCTGGCCGTTGCTTTCTACCAATTCACCCAATTCTCCAAAGTCAATTAAGTCTAATTTTAATTTTTTTATGCAATTTGTTGCATCACATATATTTATATCAGCTTTTTCCAAATACAATGAAGCTTTAGAAATAATTCCTAAAAAATCTCTAAAAGCATGTAGGAAACACACAAAATCATAGAGAAGCAGGTTTTTTAAAATGTATTTTGCTGAACTTATAACACTAGCTGTATAGCCTGAGGCATGGGGCGATACAACCATTAGTAAGGTGCTGAACAATAAACTGATAATTTTCAGCAATAGCTATGACTGTAGTGTTTAATGAATTAGCCCACCTTGTTTCACAAATAGCTTTAAAAGACAGTACTTTTAAGTTAAGTGCATCAGCAGCTCTATGTAGCTCTCTAGTAAGTTTAGGACTAGTTCTATAAAAATTATTGATTGATCTTAAAAGTGCCATTATTTTTGAAGCTGTTGCATTATTTCTTATTGAATCTTTTAGACATAAATCAAGCAAGTGATTGTAACAATGAATGTGTATTGGTGACTGCAAGATCTTCACCAATCCACCATGCTTACCAATATTGACTGAAGCTCCATCAACTGTCATGCATATTAGGCGATCCTGCCATTTACTAATTTTACACTTATCAAGACAATCAGTTATGGTTTTTGACAAGCCCTCAGCATTTGCATTTTCAATTTCACAGAGACCTACAAATGACATTCTGCTATTATTTTCCCCCTCTGGAACATACCTCACTATAACAGCTTCATATTCAGAATTTTTTTTTGTTGTACTTCCATCAGTCAATATGGATGTGAATTTGGCAGAATTGATACTATCCACAGTTTTGTTTTTAAAATATAATGCAACATATTTTAATAAAGTTGCAAATGAATATTGATTTTGATAGGTGTCTCCTAAATGAACACCATTCAATTTTTGCAACTGACATTCGGATGCAAAATCACTTGCTGGTCTGTCTTTTATTGCAAAATGAAATATAATTCTCATAAGACAAGACATTTTTTTATGAGTTTTTTCATCTATGGTAACTATTTTTTTATAGATTACTGCTTCTTTTGTTGGAATGAAGGTTGATTTTTCCTTTTCTAAACACTTTGAGTGACTTATACTCTTAAAGTGAATATCAACACTTTCCTTTTTATGACGAGGAGGTTGAAAGTTCTTGGAGTCCTTCACAAAATTTGAAAGATATTTGCTAGAAAGTTGTGGAGCCCATTTAGTGCAAACAAGGCACCACATACCCCAAGGATCATTTGGATCAATAATGAGGTTTTTGACTCTATCTTCTGTTGCTCTGTCATCATTCTTTACATATTTCCATTCTTCCCTATAGTGGCAGCTGCTTTCCTTCTCAGAATAACTACTTTTGCTTTTCTTAGAGTCTGGTTTAATTGGATTAGAATGTAGAGCTGGCGGAAGACTTTGCACTTCAGCTGGCATTAATGGTGGTACAGATGACAATCTAATATAAGAAATGAAGTAAAACGATTTTTGTAATTTGAGATTTAAAATTTTAAAAACATATAATTATATACTATCTTGCATTTTCTGCTACTAGGTTTATGATGCATCATCAGGTCAAGGTTTTGTCTAAACTTTTCTGACAGGATTATTTTTATTTATTTATATAAAATTGTGAAAACTCTGGCTGTGATTTTGTGAAATTAAAATTAGCATCATATTTAGGTTCTTGTTAGACATTTCAAATGGGTTTTGTTTTAATAAATTGATAAAGCAGGGATCAATCCAAGCTAAATTTGGATCCTTTTATAGTCCCTTTGCAAAATTGCATTTCATAAAATTCCCTTAAAATTAAAATTCATAAACTTCCAAAATTTGGTTTTGAAAAATGTTTCTTTTATAATTTTTTTTTTCAGTTTAAAATATTATAGCATATATTAAATCAATGAAACTATCTTTGTACTAAACATAAAATTTGATAACTTCTAAAATAGAAACTTTTATATGATAATTTTTTCACAAAAATGGGACCCTAAAAAAATAAATAATAAATTAAAAAAAAATTTAAATAGATTCCTGTATAGAGAACTTTATAATCGTGTTATATTTATGTATGCTAATTTATTTTATCCGGGATGCCTCTCAGAAAATATAAAATGAAGAAATTACATGTGAATTAAAATTTTGGCATTTTTCAAAAATTTACGCATTAATTCTTTATTATTTCTATTCAATCTAAAATTTATTGTCAAATCATTGCATCGATTTATTTTTTAAGACCTATGCACCATGCATGAAAACTCATATTCGATTAATTTATTTTGACATGATATTTTGAGTTTAATGGAGAAGGGGGGGGGGGGGAAACTTGCAATGTCCATCTCCAGTCCAGCATTTTCTGTTATTAAATTTGTTTCATTCATAAAAATGAAAAAATTTTATTTAGTGATGAAATATTTTTGATTTATCACGTAAAAGGAAAGTTATTTAATGAGTTCAATTGAGTGTGCTTTCATTAAACATAACGAAAAAATTTCTATTTCATACATAAATTTATGAACACCTTTATCAAAAATAAAGGTTATTTCTAATTCCTTATATATTGTAGAATAAAATAAAACAAGTTTAAAATGAATACTGATTATTATGTTATGGATGGAGGAGGATTGAATATTGCTACACTTTGATGCAACATTTGATCATTGATCGGTAGCTGGGCGAAAAGAACGTATTATTTCACTCAAGAACAAGGAAATAAATCTGCTACCCACAGCAAAAGTAAAAAAGCGTAAATCTGCTGATCGACGGAAAAGTGGCATCTCTGTTTTATACTTGGAAATTTATATTATACAAGTGAAACAGAAATTTTTTTAAAAAAAAATTGGTAAAAGTATTTTTTTAAGATGAGATATTCTCAAAATATCTTTTAAGGAGCCAAATTTTTCCTAAAGTACCTCTTGATCATGCATAAAAACTAGCATACATTCATTATATTGTATTTTAGAAGTGAGGAAAATAGGTTTAATGAATTCAGTTATAAAATTTACATGCATGTAACATGGAGAAACAATTTATATTAAAGAAAAGAAAAGGATATCTATTGATCGTTTGTGGGATGAAAAGTCGGAAAATTTTGTTTTCAGCCTTAAGGCCGCTAAGAGTGAAAAATCTCTTGTCAAAAACGGAAAAGTTAGCAGGTATAAAAATTCAACAACCGAGTTACACTCGCATATAAATTGATAAATTATGTAGGTTGGCGTGTATGTGAAACAAAAGTTCATTTTTTTTTTTTTTTTCCAGGATAGGAAAACGTTAATATTATTACGCAATCGCGATATTCCGAATTTTAGTCTTACTTCTAGAAAGTCTAGAACTCTAACTTCTAGTCTAGAACTTACAGATTGTCCTAGATATAATTTTAAAAGTTTTTTTTTTTCCTTATGCGTTATTTTGAACTTTCTTTTAAAAAAACATGTATTCCTGAATTCAACTTCCGTGATTTCAAATTCATAGTGAAAAGAATAATAAATAAAATAAACCCGATCAACTGTAAAAAGAACAAATATATATATATATATATATATATATATATAGCAGGTCGGGTTCGGGTAAAATTGATTTAGCCGACTCGATGCAGGATTTTAAATAGAGAAGAATCGATTTTAGAAATATCCATTTACATTCAGATTTATCCATAAGAGTTCACATACATTTTACATTTCCTTAATAAAACTTTAATATACTTTTTCAGTTTGGCATTAATATGAGCATTTACAAATTAAATTATAAACATTCTCTGCAAAATCCACTTTGAAAACATGAAAGACAAATAAAAGTTCACGGAAGTAAGAGATCGAAAACGCAAGATCAAAGTTCAAATTAGGTCATTTCGAAAGCGGCAGAAAGAAAAGAATATTAGTGCAGCGCGCAGGCCGTGAGAGAGGGAGAAATATTTGTCTTTGATCAAATAAAATGATGAAATAAATTTAGTAGAAAACAAATCGAAACAGTCCATATTTATTTCCAAGGGAGTTGCAAGACGAAGTCCCTTTTATTTATTTAGAATCCCATTTTAATAGCAATATTCTCATTTAATTTTCAGAATTATATTACTCAATATCCATGAAGTCCTTGAAAAACTTTTAGTTCAGAATTTATACATGTGTTGGGATAGAGTGAAGAAATAAAAAGAAAAGTCATATATACGATAAAAATAGTTTGACTAATCGAATAAATATAACACATAAGATTTGTTCTTGGAAAAATCAAAATTGAAATCAAAAGAGATACATTTTTAAAGTAATTAATTATTAAAATTTATTTTTTAATGAACATTAATTAATTTTTAATTACAGATTTTTAAAAAGAAAATAAACTTACCGTTCGGAAGTATTTTCATCAGAATTTACCGCCTCTTTTCCAGTACTTGTAAAAAATGACGATATTTTTCGTGGCTGATGATTTTCTTCCATTAATTTTCTTTTTTTACTCGCCATTGCATCAAATATTAAAATTTAAATATCTAATTAAGTTAGAAAAAATAATATAGCATGTCTCTGTATAGGTAACGAAGGTCCCTGGTATCTTGCTATGAAATATGGATACATGTTTCAGCAATGTTTTCGATGCACATGCGCAGGCAAGTCGGAACGGAGAAAGTCTCTTTCTACAAATTTCTTCGGGGGCGCTCAGACTAAAAGGTCTACGCACATAGCACTAACTTCTTGCGCTATCTTTGATCTTTCGTGTTGGCGCTTTTGTTCTTTCAGTGCACTGAATCCGAACTTCAAGAGAAAAATCCAACACGAAGTCAGTTGACAGCTTCACGACTGTAGATGTGAGGAGATAAAAGTTCCCCTTCCTTTGTAAATTTGGGATGGTTAGCCTTCAAAAATCATTTAAAGAGATTTTACCCTTGTTTCGTTTAGTCAACAACGATTGATTGATTGCTCCTTTAGTGTAATAAAAACTAGTGCTGTTCGCTCCGAGCCGGATCGCCGGGTGACTCATTCCTCTTCGCAGGTGTTCTCATTCTTACTGCGATTTAGTGTCCATCTATTTACAAGAAAGAATAATGGATAGAAGGAAAGGGAGCACTGAATAGAAATTGAAATATTTCTAGTGGATGGGTGAAAAGGATTACGGATTGCCGTTTTTTCTCCAAGTGAATTGTAAATTCTGCCGATGTATTTCGTAGGAATAAAAGAAAAATAATTGGAAAATAAAACACGTAGCTTTATTAAAATAAAAATTGGCGAATATAGCAAATTTTTGTCATCGCCACTTTTTAAAACTTGGTCGCCACGTGGCGAGTGGCGACTGGGAATCTTGACCTTTACTCTCTTATGTGCTCTCATTGATTCCTCTCTTATATGTGTAACAATTCAATTGACTGTGTTTTGAGAAGGATGTTGAAAGGTGTGTGGGAGGTGGGATGAACTTGTTAGATTTAAAGAATAAGGAGAGAAGTAATATTTATAAAAAAAAACCTCTCCACTGAACGATAAATCAAAAATAAGTGATGGAAAATTGATTCCATATGATTTCGAAGCTTTTTTAAAACTGAATAAATTAAGATCAATTTATGAAAAAATTCGTTATATGGAGATGGATATTTCGCTATATAGAGTCTGTTTTTAATGTAATCATGCGAAAAGGGGACCGTTCTTACTAAAAATTCGTTATATGGAGAAATTCGATGTATGGAGTTTTGTTATATAGAGGTTCGACTGTAATATTTTATCTATTGAATATCAATGTAATTTTATTCAAAAATAACGATAGTTTATCTTTTTCAATGAAATACATTCCCTATCTTTATTGTTGCAATTTATATTTGATCCCTCCTAAATTAGCCGTTGAGAACCATCTTCCACGATATTAGTTTCGATTCGTTTCTGATACCATTTCCATAACCATTTAAAGTATTCGCCTGCAACGCTCTCTCCTTTCGGTCTTTGCTTAATAGGCAAAAATATAACGTTCCCTTATTTGGCCCGCTATACCACGATCAAGAAATTTCAGTATAACTCATGTGCTCTTTGTATTGTCTTCACTTAAAAATCCGTTCCCATATGTATCATATTCAAAATTGCGCGTTTGTCAAAATAACGCAGTTCATACAAAACAATTGAAAACAAATACCACACATTGCCTTTTGCTTTATAGTGTAATTTTGAAATTTAAGGCTTAAAAACCGATTTCAAAACACTTACCCTTACAATTTTTTTGTTTATCATTAGGGACGTAAATTCTCAATGATAAAATTTACTTCATTAAGGTATCTGCACACCTTCGGAAGTGATTTTTTGTAAATTTCTCGTTATCTATTTTTTATGACATTTAGTTTAAAACTTTGAAAAAAAAATAGCAATAACCCGAAATAATTTTTTAAAGGGGAAAATTAGTCAAAATTATGTTAAAAATTGACATCGCAAACCATTACTCAAAAATAAAACGATGTACAGACATTTTGTAAATTGCATAGTAATAGAATAACCAGTGGCGTAGATAGCAGGGGGCGGTTCGCCCAGGGTGGCACCTTCTAAGGGGTGACACCCAATCTTTATATCCAAATAAAAAAAGATAATCTTATAAGATTTTGGAAAGGAATTCTGAAATAAAATGAAATCTTTAGCGCACGAAGCAATAAGTGTTTTTTTTTTTCCCTTTGAGAATGTGAAATTTTATACAGAATGGTGTATCTAAATAAGACATGCACCAGGGAAAAAAACCCAACCTACCCAACGAGTGGATAGCAATAGCAAATTTTAAAGGAAAGAATTTTCTTCTACATATAGACACCACATTGACTTATGCGGACTATGAGTTGAGTGACGAGTGATTCTTTTTTTTTTTTTTATATGCAGGAGAACACTAAATCAGGAATGGTATAGACATTTGTTATAATAACGTAGAATTGTGTTTAAAAAAATGTGACTGATCGAAAGGGGGAGGGGGTGACACCATTTTTATATCCAACCCGGCTGTCGCCCATGCTAGCTACGCCACTGAGAATAACTTTCTCTGGGACTTAGAGATACGATTATAATGTGTGTTGTTGGCAGTTAAAGTACTATCGTAATGAAAAAGGCGCAAAATTTGTCTTAAGTTTGTCACTTATACAAGTGTGAAGATAAACTATTTAATGTATTATCATGAGTGTAATCTATTCCCTTAAAAGAAGACATGTCAGTACAGAAAATTTCATGACATTTCATGCATAATTTTTTTGTTTTAGGATGCTTTGCGTTTAGTAAAAATCTGAAACTTCATTTTGAGAAAAAGCTAAACTTTAAAACACAATTCAAAAGCTGTAATAGATGCAATTTTAAACAGCTGTAACTCTGGTTCTATTTTAGATACATACTGTCAAAATATAAGCAGATTTCGATAGATAACTGATTGAATTTTAATATCATTGCAAAAATGAAAAATTGTTATTTTGATCGAAAATTACGTTTTTTAAAAGGTGTTCGGATACCTTAACGGTTATTTCTGAAAATATCTCTTCGTGAGTTTTGAGAGAGAATAAGAAGACTATTGATTTCCAATGCAAGAAAGGATGTAAGTGTCATTTAATAGTAAAAATGTAGTAAATTCTTTTGTTTTAAATATAAAAAAATTACCATCTTGATTTATTGAAAATCAATTGGATATAACTTAGAATGAAAGGATAAAATGAAATTTCGTAATTTTTTGTGCTATAATAGGTTTTCCAGAATAAAAACAAATTCTTAAATGTATTTTTAAAAATAAATATTAAAAGTATATTTAAGAGTAATAGTGATTGAGATCCTATTTTTCAAATTAATATAGAATCGAAAGTTATTTCCTTTATTGGGAAAAGTTGGTATTCGACCAAAACACTATTCGCCCCATTCCTAATTAAGATTGAATGTTTTCTCATTTTTTTTTTTTTTTTTTTTTTTTTTTTTTTTTTTTCTTCAGACGTTCTTTGTGGAGCGAATTTTTCATGTCTTCGATGCAGACAAATCTGGAACAGTGTCGTTGGAGGAATTCATGAGAGTGATGCGATGCTTCGCCCAGCAAAGTCCAGTAGAAAAGTTGCGCTACCTCTTTGATGTCTACGATTTAAACAGTAAGAATATTTTTCGCTATTGTTGAAACTATGGGGTCTGTCCAGACTATTCTCACACGGTCCTGTTTTTGTGAAATTGCGAATTTTTTTTCTTATATTTGTGAATTTAAAATTATCGATGTCTTCATGTTCTATTCATACATAAAAAGCTAAGTAATATGCTCTTTGGTGTGTTCAACTGCTTATTTACAATCCAGATTTTATTATTAAATGATTAAATTAGTCAAAATTCTGTGAAAGGTTTATTTAAAAGACAAATAATTTTGTGAAGGGTCCTGTTTTGAGATAAAATGCTTTGTGAAGGGTCCTGTTTGGGGATTAAAAAAAAACTGAAGGATCCTGTTTTAAGATAAATTATTTTGTGAAGGGTCCTTTAAAGAACCTAAAAATTTTTTAAATATTTCCCGATTCTAAAATAAAATGATAAAATAGTCTCAAAATTACTTTTTACTTTTCATACATTGTGTTAAAATTTTAAAAGCGCTTGGATTATCACAACTGTTTTATATTTTTGTTGGGAAACTAATTTTTTAAAAATGCTAACAAATTCTAAATATTTTTATAAATGTAAGTCGGCTTAGTATTACCAGATTTTCAGATACTTCAAATTCACTATCATAGAGCCAAAATTAAATATTAATCTTATGGTTAAGGTTATCACGATGATTCTAAAGATTTGAAATTCCGTCGATTAATCTTTGAGATTTGATTATCAGTGAAATCGTTCAAATCCTGAAAAATTCAGTATATGTAGGAAATTATTCAAATATTCTAAGATAATCCGCCACGAAATGAATAACACAAGTGTCATGTAAGTCATGTTTAGAAAAGTTTAAAATCAAACTATATTAACCGAGAAACACTTAAAATTGTAATAATCGTAGCAGCATTAAATAGTTATTAGATATTAAAAAAAAAAAAAAAAAAAAAAAACAGTTTTAAAGTTATTTAATAAGTTAAAAGCTGCAGTCAAATTTGTTAAGATCCAATCTCAACTTCTTCAAATTCCGTTTAGACTTAAGACAAACTCTCTGTAAAAACTGTCATTTTTCGCCTTTATCATGAAATTTTCAGCTACAACCAAAATTCCTGTTATTGACAATTATTACTTACACTGGTTTTAAACTCAGCATTATTAGACATAAAATTTAAATAACATAAGCACATTGCAGCGTTCTAAATCGTTAGTGATCCGCTGGTCCGAGACCACCAAAATATTCAATCTGACCACTAATTTAAAAAAATTTAGTCCCCGCAGGACCAGTAATGTTTTTATCCTCTCTGACAGGTAAACGTAAATTTTCCCGTCCCTGAGAAAACCGAACCAAACACAAACCCAAAAATTTTATTTGAAAATAAAAATAAAATAAAATAAAGATTGTATTAATCTTTATCTCAGCAGGGCCGGATTAATACTCCGTCAGTCCGTACTCTAGCACGGAGTGAAAACAAAAATCAAAAGGCGAAAAAAAAAAGTGAAAGCAATATAACAAAAACCAGGAAAATATTTTTGTTTTTTACATCTAGTACACGAATTAAAAGATGTTTGTTCTGTAATTTTGGCCAATTGCAAAGATTTGGAAGCCATTTTACTAGACAGAAAATCATCGATTAAAAAACAGCCTGGAATTTTGTGATGAAATATTAGTGATCTATTTTCCATCGGGGGGGAAAAAAATGCATCACCTTCTTTGGAAGTTTTGAAATTGATAAGAAACATGAATTTTGCCTCAAACTTGAACATTACTCGGATGTAACAATTATTGGAAGATATAGTAAAATTTTCAGAGTAAGGTAGTTTTTCCAAACTAAAAATAATCGGAGACTATTAAGGGAGACCCGTAAGAAAAAACCCAAAGTTTTTATGATTGATTTTAAAGTAATGAATTTCGGTTTAAGAATCTTCTTGTAAGGAAAAATTAGCAAAAAAATTCACTTTTTATTAAAAAGTATATTTTTTATGAGGATTTTTATGATTTTTGGTCGAAAAATACTTTTTAAAATTTCTACTACTCATTCAATTTTCAATATTTTGGTATTACTAAAATTTCTTAAATAGTGTTATAGTATATAGAAAAAAACTAAGGAGAGATATTTTTAATTTTCTATTTTAATCGGCTTAAATAAAAAAAAAAAAAAAAAAAATTACGCATGGTAAATTTTCTTAAATTCGTTATAATTTTCATGTTTACCAATTTATGTAAAATTTTCAGAAATAGTTAAATAAAATCTCTCCTTACTTTATGTTTTTAGAATCTTAAAAATATTTGCAACAAAACACTTTGTTTCTAAATCATTTTACCACTGAGCCTTAGTACTTAGAACTTAGGCAAAATATGAAAAAATTTCCATTTTCAGGAAAACACGTTTTAAATGGCCGCTAGTCCTTTAAACTCTATAGTGAGTACAATTTAAAAAGCTCATTTTCTACCTGTTCCAAGTGTCCTCGAGTTCTGACATATTTGCGAATAGCCATGCAAAATTTATTTTATCGTTTTCTGAGAAAAAAAAAAAAAAAAATTGAACTTTTGATGATTTTTGGCCGAAAATGGAGTTCTGGTCTCCCTTAAACAATATCATCTTAAACAGGATTTACAAACTTATAGAGATTTAGATGTTTTAGAAATTGGACATGTATTCAGTAACAGTCTAGATGTTTCTGAACTATTTAAAGAATTCTCTAAATTAACATTTCGTAAAAAAGTCTGAATTTTACTCCTATTAACTATTTTTTTAAATGAAGTAAAGTATTTTTAGTATAAAGTGATGAGTATTTGTGTGAATTACTAAATAAGTTAATGTTTTTATTTCTTTTTTAACGTTTGTTTAAAAATATTAAAAAGACCAATTGACCTCTTTTTAATACTTACTATGTAAAAGCGCATTTTTTTTTTTTTTTTTTTTTTTTTTTTGCACGGAGTGGTTTACAAGCTCCGATCAGTCAGTTGAAATAAATGATCGAAAATAAAATACAATATTAATAATTTGTACTTTTTGTTTATGTTTATGTTTTGTTTTTGTTTATGTTAACTTTTTTACCAAATTATAATTTTACATTTCATTATGCCGAAAAATTTTGTGTAACTGCAAAGGAAGTTTGGTTTATATTCTAGTAGAAGAGAGGGGAGGTTGTCACTCAATTGATTAAAAGTACTTAATAAAATTTTATGTAGAGGGCCAGTGATGATAGCGGAACAGTAAACTCTCATGCTTACTGGTCCTTGAAACCAGTAATTTATATAAATCAGGGATGAGATTCTTCCGCGGATCCGCGGTTTTCAGCTTTTTTTTGTTATTTTCAAATTTTTCGATTTACCCAAAAAAAAAAAAGGACGCGTCATTTCGTAAAAAAATCGCGAAAAAACGGCAAATTTCCTTAAAAGATCGCCAAAAAACGCTAATTTCCGGCCAATTTCGTCAAAAGATTCGCGAAAAGATGGTTAATTTCGTCACAAAATGCCGATAAAACGGCGAATTTCGCCAAATGTTTTGCGAAAAATCACAACTTTTGTCAAAAAAATCAGGATAAATCGGTAGATATCGTCAAACGATCGCAATAAACCGGATGATTTCGTCAAACGATCGCGAAAAAAAGGCAGATTTCGTCAAACGATTGCGAAAAAACGGCAGATTTCGTCAAAATATTTGCAAAAAAAAAAAAAAAAAAAAAAAAAAAAAAAAACTTTTGCCAAAAGATTCCAATAAATGACAGATTTCATGAAGAGATAGTGATAACAATAAAATTTCATGAAAGGTACTCTGAAAAAAATTAACCCAAAAATTAATTTTCAAAATTATTTTTTTGCCACTCCAAATACAGACTTTCCTGCTCCAAAATCCATTTTTGACACCTCTAAATCTTTCAGAATGAATGTGACTTCTGAAAGCACCCATTCATTGACCAAAAAATACCCTTTATATTCAACAAAAGTATCCTTTTTTTCAACAAAAATGATTTTTTCAATAAATCCGTCTTGCCCTTTTTTAAAAGAAATGCAAATAGTGATACATGTTATCTTCTACACTCAAATAAGCATTAATTTATAATTAAATAAGTATCTTGCACATTTATTTTTCTAAAAATAAATAACATTTTTCTCAATAGTTTAAAAAAATAATATTGGTTTTAATTATTCATTAATTATTGTTAAAACAAAAGTTATTGCATTTCAGTCTTTTTTTCCAAATGAACAAGTTCAATTTTTGCATCTAAAAATGACTTATCAGACCAAATTGCGACTAAATTCTCCATTTGGCGAGTAAACAAGCGACTAGATTCGCCAAATTGCTAGTGCTCAATTTTAGCTCTTTTTTTTTTTCTTTTTCGTTTTTTACACATATACATATATATATATAATTTATACATATTTTTTATATTTGTAGCGGATAGTTGAAATTAGATCAATAACAACCGCTGTCACAGTTATAGAAACTTGGGTTATTTTAAAACATATTGGAAAAAAAACGGAATACATTAAAGGATTAAAGTTTTTTTTTGTGTGTGTGTGCAACACGGCGAATCTATTTTGCTAATACTTTTTTTCATTTGGCGAATGTTTTTTATTTTTAATTAGCCAAATTACTAACATTGGTGAAATGTCAGCGAGAACACTGGTGAGGACCCACTTTTGTAAAAAAGAGACCCAGAATTTAAAAATCCTGGGTCTCCGGGACCCAGAACTTAAAGTCCAGCGACATCACTAGATATCTTTAATGTGTAATATCCAAGAAAAAAGCAGGAGAAAGAAATTTACCTTGTGCAAAGGCAAAGCTAAAAAACAAAAAAAAATTCTATTTTCTTTGCCCTAATACTTAACCAAAAGTGTCTTACTGTTAGAAAATTTCAATAAAAAAATATTCATGTCAATAACAGGGTTTTATTAATGTACTGTATCTTGATAAACTAAATTTTCATTAGAGTAAGTATAAATAATTTCTGCAATTCACGTTAATAATTTTCTTTTAATTTAATTTACCAAAAGCGAAATTGTATGTTATATATTAATACAATTATATTTTGTTGCGATTGACATTCCTGTCATTGCTCAAAAGTCGTTCGCGCAGTTTTCAGCTTTTTTGCTTTTTGGTCAATCTCATCCCTGATAAATATATATTTTACAATTCTACCGCTGCATTGAATTAACACTTTCTTAAAATTTCATACCCAGATGATGGTACTATTCAATTCAACGAACTCCGTAACGTGATCAGTGAATGTATGAAAGAAAATGGACTCAAGTTCCAAGAGTATGAAATAGATGAACTGACTAGGATGCTCTTCGAAGACGCCGACACTGACGGGAGTGGATCTATAAATTTCGAAGAGTTCAAAAATCAACTGGAGCGATATCCAGCATTCTTGGAAAATTTAACAGTCAGGTAAATATTTTTATGCTATTACCTTATTTTGTTGCCAATAATAACTAATACATATTCTTGAGGCATACAATAAAAGAGTGGCAAAGTCCGTGAAAACTAGTTTCTAGAAATTTGGACTCTGCTTTAAATATGTACACTTGCCGCCAAAACTCTGCGTACAGGTGATATATTTAAAGTTTATGCGAAAATTACTATCGTGATCTCGCTTAGGAAAATTAACATACAAGCTCACTGATTCTTCAAGATTACTTGATTTAAATAACAAAAAATATTCCGACCTTAATATGAAAAAACAAGAATGACCGCCAAAGAATCGCCAACTACCCCCGCCAAAAGTCAGCGTACACTTAAAAAAAGCTTTTAAAGACTTTTTTATTGTGAGATAATTGCGTCAATTTTAGTTTTTTCAAGTAATTGTAGGCTTTTACTACCATTTATATAGAATTTGCGATTTTGAATGCCTGTATTGTTCCATGGGAGGTAACAGAAGGGAAATCGACACTGCAGAAAGACAAATCATCGTACATCTTTGGAAAAGGGGAAAAACTCTTACTTTAATTGGAAAAACTGTTAATAGAAAACATTCATCGAATCAAAAAGTGATCATGAACTACAAATCAACAGGAATTTTAAAATCGAACCCAAGATACGGCCATCCGTCTGCACTGTCGTCTCAAGAATCAAACTTTGTAATACGCTTTGTAAAAATAAATCCAGGACAGGGGCCGATTTAGAAAAAGAAAGTTGCGTAGCAGTAACTGCTATACAAAGTCAGTTTTGAATAGCAGTTGGACACTTTTGTATAGCAAGTAAAAAATAGCTAACGTAACTTTTAAATCTAGAAAATTTACTTTTTTTTTTTTTTAAAGCAATATTTAACCAAAAGCATAAATCAAAGTAAATAAAATCATACAAATAAAAAATAAATCGTAACAGTGAGTGTTCATTTTAGAACCACTACAATACACACGTCAAACTTCTATGAGCAAACGCCGTGATTAGAGAGTAACAGTGATTCAGTAATCAATCACAGCGTCAGGACAGGAAGAAATCATGTGTTTATTGGAAAAACTGCGCCCAGCAATGACATCTCGCTGTACTTCCATTATAAATAAACACTTGGGGAAAGTGAAAACACAACGTATGTCGTGTAAAAACATTTTTAAATTTTAACTTTAAGTGTACATGACATAACAAAGGGTGTGGGAAATATGCATCGCAATGATTGCGATTTAATGCATTTCTTGGATCGCATTTTAGTTAAATTTGAATCGCAAATTGCGATGCGATACCGCTTAAATCGAACCCTAATCCAGGACTAATCAGCTTCGCAGATAGCTAAAAGTATTTCTCAGATTTAAAAAAAGGGTGAGTTTAACCACAATCCGAAGAGATCTGAAAAAGCATGACTATCATGGCCAAGTTGCATGGAAGAAGTCATTCATTTCTCGAGTGAACAGAGCTAAAAGAATGGCTTTTGCTAAAAAACATCTAAATAAAACACGTGACTTGTGGAAACAGGTAATCAGCTGAAAGTAAATTTTGTATTTTTCATATCCAAGAACGAAAATATGTCTGGAGGAAACCTGGTATAGAGCTAAAAAGGGGAATCTTTTTCTAACTGTCAAACATGGATGAGGAGGCATTATGGTTTAGGGGTGCATAGGAAGCAATGGGGTTAATAATCTTGAATATATTGAATCAATAATGAACAAAATTGATTATTTGAAAATATTAAAGAAAAAAATCTCAAGACAAGTGTCGAAAAGCTTAGAGTAAGTGATGATTTGTACTTTTAGCAGGACAATGACCCCAAGCCCACAGTATATATTGTGAGATTATGGCTACACTGCCATGTGGATACCAACTCCGTAGACTACCCCAGTTTCCAGATTTAACCCCAACAGAGCATTTGTGGGTTTTACTAGAGCGGAGAATCAGAGAGCATGTAATAACATCCAAAGAAACGTTGAAATATGTCATGGTAGATGAATGGATCAAAATGACCACACTAGAGACATCTAAGCTAGTTGAATCCATGCCAAACAGGCTGAAAAAGGTGATTTAAAAAAAATATATATATACCCTACTTTACGATATTGAATTGTAATCAAAAGTTAATCTAAAGTTTTTTTCCAGTGTACGCAGACTTTTGGTGCAAATGATTTGTGTCGATCTTAAGTTATGAATTTTTGTATTTTATGCAGCAATCAAGTGATTGTTGTTTGTACTATTTGAATTTATGAAGTTACAGGAATCGCTAAAAATTGTTTTCATTCCGAAAGACTCCATTTACTTGGTGATCGTTGCATGAACACGAAAGTTGATCGTCTGTAACGCAGACTTTCGGTGGCAAGTATATGTGGATGGTTGGTTAGAAAAGTTATTCATAAACTCGTTTAAGAGTTAACTTTTTTGGACTTAAGCCACTTGTATGCCCAGTACTTTTTTTTTCATCTACGGTATTAAATCAGTAATATTTAATGAATAAAAATTTTGCTTTGTTACTTAAATTATAGCGACCCCAAAGTTACGATTATGCCTCAATTCAGTGTTCTCGCTGTCGCTCGCCATTGCGCCAAATTGCGACTAAATTCTTCATTTGGCGAGTAAACAAGAGATTAGATTCGCCAAATTGCTAGTGCTCGATTTTTGCATTTTCTTTTTCGTTTCTCATACATATGCATGCATCATATTTTAATATATTTGTAGCAGATAGTTGAAATTAGATTAATAACAGTCGCTGTCGCAGTTGTAAAAGCATTTTAGAAACATAATTGAAAAAAAAGGGGGTACAATAAATGATTAAAGATTTTTGCTACACGACGAATCTATTTTGCTAATACTTTTTTAGCTCACAGGCTATCATAGCCTGAGAGCTTATGTGCCCGTCCATTCTGTATGTATCTTCGTTCGTGCGTAACGCGATAACTCATGATAAAAATAACCGATCCACTTGAAATTTTGTATATAGGTATATCCTGATAAGGCGCTTCCCTGAATAGTTTTTGGAGTTCATTCGATATGTATAAGAGGGGGGAACAGGGGGCTCATGCCCCTCCCCTTAATTGATATAAATGGGTTTTTCATGTAGAATTAAGTTTTCGTTCAAAATTTAGATATAGGATCATTCTGACGAGGCGATTCCGTGACCGTTATTAGGTGTTCATTGAATAAGTATAAACAGGGGGAACGGGGGTTCTAATGCCCCTCTCCTTAATTTATATAAATGGGTTTTTCATGCAGAATTGTCAGATTTCGTTCAAATCTCTGAATAGTTTCGGAAGTTAAATTTTTAAGTGTAAAAGAGGAGGATAACTCCCTAAATTATATAAATGGGTTTTTATTAAGAATTATCGATTTGATCTGAATTTTGGATATAGATTTTTTATATGATAAAAATGTCCTTGATAGTTTAGGGGGTTCAATGATTAAGTATAAAAAAGGGGAGAGCTGTCTCCCCCTTTTTTTTTTCGAACGGAATTAACCTTGAAAATATAAAGTTGTAATGTGCAATTAGTATGCGTAGCCTGTGAGCTCGATGCCATCAGTTTCACTGGGCAATATTCTTTTTATTCATTTGGCGAATGTTTTTAATTTTTAATTAGCCAAATTACTAACGCTGGTCAAATGTCAGCGAGAACACTGCCTCAATTCCAAAGATAATTTCGCCAAGATCCTTGCAAAGCTTATGCAGGGTGCATCTAAACTTTTGGGCTAAGCTTTACGGGGTGATGGTACACATCAAGATAAACAATATTAAATAGGAAACCAAGGGTCCCAAACGTTTTCCGAAGAAGACGGTCTCCATGAAAGTTTAGGGTCCGAAATTTGAAATAATCATAAAAAAATGGAAAAATTGGTCGATGATTTGCGGCTTTCATTAAAATTACTCCTTATATGAGTATTGTCTTGAAAACAAATTATAAAGATAAATTTTAAAAAAATGCCGATAGAGGGCGCCTTAGACTTTGGAGGAACGAACAATTAATTTTTACCGTTATTTTTTGCATCTCATTAAATTTTTTTAGAAGTTTAGATAAATTATTAGCCTTAACTTTAAATTATTATTAACCTTAACTATTATTAACCTTAAATTTTGAGCTCAAAATCTTAATCGTTGGGAATGATTAAGTAGCGCAAACTAAACCATCTTCAAGAGAGTTGGGGTGGGGGAGGTTTAAATTTTAAATGATTATAAAAAAAATGAAATTGGTTGATTCGTTTGCGGTTTTCACTAAAACTATTCTTTATTTCACTATTGTCTTGAAAATAAATTATAAAGATAACTTTCAAAACATGTCGATAGAGGGCGCTTTAGACTTTGCAGTAACGAACAACTATTTTTTACCGTCATTTTTTGCATCTCATTAAATTATTTTAGAAGCTCGTACATAAATTTTGAGCTCAAAAAACTGAATCGTTGGGAGTGGTCAAGTAGCGCAAATTGAGCTGGATCAAAGGGGTTGGGGGGGGGGGTTCAAATTTCAAATGATTATAAAAAACGGAAAAGTTGGTGTCAGTATTTCCTTGAAAATAAATTTTAAAGATAAATTTCGAAAAATTCCGTTAGAAGGCGCCTTAAACTTTAGTGTAACTAACAACTATTTTTAACTGTTATTTTTGGTACCTAATTAAATGCTTGCAAAAGCTTAGACTTAAATTTTGAAATTAAATTCTGAATCTGGGAGTAATGAAATAGCGTAAAATTGTACTGTGTTCGAGGTGGGAGGGGGGTAAAATTTAAACTCCTGATCCTGAATACAGTTCAGTTTGCGCTTCTTAACCCTTCACAACGAATTTTGAGCTCAAAATTTGTTTGTCTAAGCGTCTAAAAAAAATAACTGTAAAAAAATAGCTGTTCGTAACTCCAAAGTCTAAAGTGTCCTCTATCGGCACTTTTAAAAATTTATCTCTATAATTTATTTTAAAGACAATGCTGACATAAAGAATATTTTTAATGAAAACCGCAAAGGAATCGACCAATTTTTCCGTTTTTTATAATCATTTGAAATTTTGGACCCTAAACTTTAATGGCGCCTATCTCCTTCGGAAGAAGTTTGGGACCCTTAGTTTCCCATTTAATATTGTTTGTCTTGATGTGTACTATCACCCCTTAAAGTTTTGCCCAAGAGTTGAGATACACCCTGTATATGCATCATACTAGTGCCGGGCAGAGTACTCGGTATTCGGCATACCCGGCTAAATCTTGAGCCGAGTACCAAGTACAATACCGTTTAGTTGTAAGAATCTCATTTTTATTTGTTTACCATTATTAAGGACAAAAGAATTTATAATTGATCAGTAAAAGTTATTTGAATATAAAAGTGTAATATATGCAATTACTCACCCAGCAGCAGAATTTTTTTTCTGCAGTCTGCAGCACATATAGAAACTTTAAAAACAGTCTACAGAGCAAATGCCCTCTTTTCAGACCATGCATTACATTATATGCACTTAAACCTGTCAAATATTTGTGATTAGTAACTAATTTTAAAAAATAAATTAGTTTTATCCTCAATTTGAAATACCATCATACCCCTTTTAAGGGTCCGCTTCACTCAAATGAAAAGACCCGTTCGCTAATGCTAATCCTATGGAAGAAATTTATAAAGATATCTCGGTTGCATTTTAATATTTTTAAATGGTTCTTTTTGTAATCGATAGCTAAGATTGATCTGAATACAGGCCGTTTTTACTTTTTTGATTTATTTTTTATTTTTTTAGATATTTTTTACAAGAATGCTTTCATTTTCAGAACCGGTTTGAAAAGCGAAATCACCCTCATAAAAAATACCTAAACAAAATCTAAAAAGTAAAAAATGGCCTGCATTCAGATCAATCTCAGCTATCCAATGCAAAACGAATCATTTAAAAATATTAAAATGCAACAGAGATATCTTTATAAATTTCTTCCATAGGATTAGTATTAGCGAACGGGTCTTTTCATTTGAGTGAAGCGGCCCCTTAAGGGTGTATTCGAAAAAATGCTTTTAAACCTTCAGCAGCTCCAAATTTTCAGATACAATTTCAGACACGTTTTTAAAAATAGAAATATGAAATTTGCTGAGGGGATTCTTGAAGGGACGTATGAGGTGCCGTGTGAGATCATTTTACGCTCAATTCATTTGAATTTGTTTTATAAACGATTATCTTCTCAGTAGGACCCTTTTTTTCGTTCAAATATCTCCCGCTTCGGAAAAATCGGTTCAAAGAGAGGTTTCTGATTGCTCTTTTTGCAATATTTTCTGCATTTTTATCAAAGAATCGACAGTCACGGCACCTTGTGTACTTTCTAATTAAAATAATTTGCCAGTTTGATGCATTTGAAAGCAAAAATAAATTCAAAAATAAATCTGAAAATAAGCAGTTTGAATCAAAATACACCCAGACATGCTACAGGCTAAGCAAGAAAAAAGCTGAACTTTCACGGCTCCATGGACTTTTGACGAAATTTGTATTTTCTTGCAGTGTTTTGACGAAATTAGTGTTTTTCTGCAATTTTTTAATGATATTAGCATATTTTCTCGATCATTTGACGAAAATCGTACTTTTCCACAGTCTTTTCAATGAAATTTGGATTTATCCATGATATTTTAGCGAAATTTGCAATTTTCTCACCTTTTTTCAACAAAATTTGCGCATTTTTCGCAATATTTCGTCAAAATTTGCGTATTTTTCACGATCATTTGTCAAAACTTGCGTTTTTTCCGCGATCTTTCGTTAAAATTTGCGTTTTTTCCGCGATCTTTCGTCAAAATTGGTGTATTTTCCGCGATCTTTCGTCAAAATTTGTGTATTTTCCGCGATCTTTCGTCAAAATTTGTGTATTTTCAGCGACCTTTCGTCAAAATTTGCGTATTTTCCGCGATCTTTCGTCAACATTTGTGTATTTTCCGCGATCTTTCCTCAAAATTTACGTATTTTCAGAGATCTTCCGTCAAAATTTACATATTTTCCGCGATCTTACATCAAAACTTAGATATTTTCCGCAATTTTTCGGCCAAATTCGCGATTTTTCTCGATCTTTCGTCAGAATTCGCATACTTTTTCCGATCTTTTGATAAAATTCGCATTTTTTTTTCGCGATTTTTCTACAAAAGAGATTTATTTTCTGCGTTCTTTCTACAAAAGATTTATTTTCTGCTATCTTTCTACAAAATAGATATATTTTCTGCGATTTTTCGAGAAAATTCGCATATTTTCTACGTTCTTTCATCAAAGTTCTCGTATTTCTCCGATTTTTCGATAAGATTCGCGTCTTTTCCGCGATTTTTTGACAAAATGTGCGTATTTTCCATGATCTTTTGATAAATTCGAGCATTTTTCACGTTTTTTGACGAAATTTGAGTATTTTTCTGCAACCTGTTCACGAAAATCGCGTTATCTCCCGCGATCCTCATAAGAAAATAGTATTTTTTCCGCGACCGTTTGATTTTTTTTTTTTTTTTTTTTTTTTTTTTTTTTTTGAGATACTTTGGAGCAATTTGCGATTTTCCTGCAATGCTTTGAAGAAATTTGCTTAATTTGGTGCAGTTTGTACTCGCTTTTTGTTGTATTTCTTCTGTTACACCCCCCCCCCCCCCGGATAAAAATGTCAACAAATTTTAATGCATATTTGCATCGATCCCAGGGATAATAAAATTCATCGCCGAAAAAGCGGAATTCCGCGTTTCCGCGGAAAAGTAGCATGTCTGTACACCCTTAAGACCCGATGAGATTGTAAACAAAGCTTGTCATGCCGGCTAAAAATAAAATAAGTACTACAATAACTATTTGTTGATACAAAATGATATTTTGCTCTTTCTGCAAACCAGATTGGTCATTCGATTTGGTTTTTTATTACATACAATTCAAAAGAAACAATTTAAAAGAATTTGTAAACCGCACGATCGTGCGGGTTGGGTCTTAAAGGGTTAAATTATCCGAAATATGGAGAACATCCACTCCCGGCTCTATGTTATTTTTTTCTTTTTCTTCTCGTGCCCCATTGACCAAAACTGCGTTTTCGATAATCTTTTTACAAAATTTGCGGTTTTTTTTTTTTTTTTTTTTTTTTTTTTTTTTTTTTAAATACATACACAAAATTTGAGTTTTATCACGATCTTTTGACAAATTTTACGGTTTTTCCGCGATCTTTTTACGAAATTTGCCGTTTTCTCGCTATTTTTTGATGAAATTTGTTGTTTTTTCGCAATCTTTGGATGAAATTTGTTTTTTCGCAATTTTTCGACGAAATTTTTTGTTTTTACGCAATTTTTTGAAATTTCCATTTTACGATCTTTTGAAAAAAATTGCCACGTTTATTCGCGATCTGTATACAAAATTTGCCTTTTTGGTGATCTTCTATTTTCCTGCAAAATTTGCCGTTTTTTTCGCGACAATATTTTTTTTTTTTAATGAAAAATACGCGTTTTTTTGTGATACTTGGGGAAAAAAGTTGCGTTTTTCACGATCTTTTGACGAACTTAGCGGTTTTTCGCGACCTTTTGACAAAATTGTCATTTTCTCGCAATCTTATGAGAAAATTGGCCGTTTTCTCGTGGTGTTGTAATGAAATTTGCCATTTTTACGATCTGTTTATAACAATTGCCGGTTTTTTTCTATGTTTTTAAACGAAATTTGCAGGTTTTTTTCACGATTAGCGGGAATTGCTGGACTATTAACGAAATTAGCGGGGTTTTTTTTTGTGATATCAGGACAAAATTTGCGGTATTTCGCAATCTTTTAACGAAATTCTAGGTACTTTTTTCGTGAAACCTGGACAAAATTTGTCGTTTTCTGACAATTTTTTTGACGAAATTTGTCGTTTTCTCGCTATTTTTTGAAGAAATTCGCCGTTTTTATTCGAGATCTCTTGTTGAAATTTGCTGTTTTTTCGGGATAACTTCATGAAATTTGTTTTTTTCGTGTTTTTTTTTTTTTTTTTTTTTTTTTTTTTTTTTTTTTTTTTTTAGTAGTAAAATTTACATTTTCATTTTTTTTTTCGATTATTTTACAAAATTTGCGTTTTTTCAGAGATCTAAGGCGAAATTGATTTTTCTTCAAACAACGATCGAATTTTTTTTTTTTTTAATTTCTTCTTTGTTGAAATTCGCGATACATTATTGTATGTCAAAATTTTCGGATTTATGACAGATTTTAATTTTTGAAAAAGATTGCTTTAATTTAGGGAAAAATTCGAGACAGAATCGCCCCCCTGATTTTTAGTTTAACGGAACTTCATCAATCGTATGTGGTACGGATCATAAAATTTGGCCTGCTTTCCTGTGTTGAGTTAAAGGGTTGGCCCGGGAGGAGGGGGGGGGGCATCCCCCCAGAACTCTATAATGCCCCCCCCCCCTGAAGCTACAAAAGTTTTTCTCTGAGAAGTGTGTCTGAATTCAACACTGCTCCCTCCAAACTTGCTCAACTAGCAATGCTTGAGCCCTGCTAGCTCAGCATCAATTGAGAGAGTATTTTCTAACTTTGGCTGCATACACTCTAAATTCAGAAATCGTTTCGGTGTAAATAAATGTGCTAAATTGATTATGTGCTATAGAATGCTGTGGGGTAAAATTGATCCAGATTATTAACTGTACAAAATCATTCTCTTCTGTTTGAACATCCTAAAAAACAAATGTTTTATTGCAATAAAATAATTTTTTTTTTTTTTTTTTTTGTAATTATTAAATTACAGAAATTAATGTTAAATAAAAAATCATTAAGACTTATTCAATGTTTCCTTCTTGTTCTTAAAATGTTTTAAAATGCATTACATGTTTTTGACCGTTTAAGCCAGTTTTTGACTGTTTAAACCAGTTTTTGATGCTTGTCATGTCAAAAACGTTCTGACGTCAGAAACCCAACTCTGATTGTTTTATTATTATAATACAAAAGAATTTCCCGCTATTAATTCGTGAAAAGGCTACATTTAAAAAAATTGTAATAAATGTGATTTTTTTTAACATTTCGGCAGTAGCGTAGCCACCTACTGTCATATTTTTTGGCGCCCGGGGCCAGCAAGAAATTTTGCGCCCCCGCCCCAATATAAATATATAACAATTTCTCTCAATTTGGCGCCCCTAGGCCTCGGCGCCCGGTGCGGACGCCCCCCTTAGCTACGCCACTGCATTTCGGTAAATTTTACATTCCATGCGCGACCGGAAGACATGAACAAATTTTCTTTTTTTGCCCAATTTTTAGTTGCTCGGATTCGCAACTTTTACACAGTATTTTGAATTTAAAATCAATTTTAACATTTTTTTCGGCTCACCCTATTGTATTCAGCGGATCAGATCAAAAGAAATTAGCTAAATTAACCTGCCAATTTAGATTACAATAGACACTACCATTAAATAAACACTCTAAGCAGTACATAAAATAAAGACTGTTTTCAGATTTCCTTCTGAACAGTGTGAAACCTTGACACATTCCCCAAATCATTTTTAAATATAAGGGGTATATTCCTAAATATTAAAGTGATTTTTGAATGGAATGGTATTCGACATTTTTTGATCGATAAATTACTTATCAAGTTACAAGCAATTGTTTTCACGTGAAAACTTTTTTTTACTTTTTTCTCTGCTGTTACGCCTGAAAATTCTAATCAAAATGTCAAATTTGATATTATTTCTTGCCTTTACAAAAAAAAAAAAAAAAAATAGAAAACATCATAGGCATAAATAATTTTTAAATAAGAACACCTACCAATTTTACGCGTTTGAGAACAGCGTTGAATTCAGGGGGTGGCCCAGGACAGATATCCCCCCCGGAAATTTTGTTTACAATGGTCACAAAGAACAATTCCCTCCCCCCCCCTCTCGGAACTCTATATGTCCCTCCCGGAAAAGTGTCCGAATTCAACACTGTTTGAGAACAAAAAGGAATTCAGACATTCGTTAAAGGTAGCTCCTTTCGGATTTAAAGAAGCGCCTTAGGAGGTATTTAATTTTATAAGCGCACAATAAAATAAAAAGAATATGCCTTTTCCAAAGAAAAATCTTTAGCCCCTCCCCCTCCTTTATTATTTTTAAATTGCGTACCTTCTACAGAGTACGATTTCAGAGCATTTGAATCTTATCTCAATAAAAATCATAAATTGGATGTATCAAGAATACGATCTTGTACTGTCGGCGAGAATGCGTTTTTCCAAGTATAAGCATCTAGTATTAAACTATTAAGCAATAATAATCTTATTTGATAAGCTTTAGAAATAATTTGAGAAAACAAAGAACTTTACAACTTGTAAACATAAAACAAAAATAAACTGAATTAGATTCAACGGAAAATCATAAATAAAAGTTATCGGCTTCTAATATACAGTAAAATCCCGATAATTCGGATTAATTGGGACCGGACCCAATCCGGATTATCCGGAGAACTGGAAAAAAAAAATGATATAAAATATAACATACAAACAGAAAATCACCTTTATTCTAAACTTTTTGAATATTTGCAGACAGTAATAATGTTTACTTTGCTTAATTATTCCGAAAACATGCCAGAAAAAGTTTTTATTTTGAATAAGACGATGAAAAAAATTAATGTTATGGAAATTAGCCAATCGCTTCTCAAACTTGAAAAAAAAATGACCAAACCGATCCGGATTATCGGGGTCCGAATTAGTGTACTATTAAACTGTTAGAAAGTTAATACAAGAATCAAATTAAATCAAAGTATTTGAAACACAAATAATTTATTTACAGCACTGTCGCGCGCTTTTCTTTTAAGCATAAAAAATAATTCCGATTTGGACACTATTTGGCGCGAAATATATAAATATTTAACAAAAGTAATTGAAAACTATAAATTGGAATTTTCATTACTTACGTTCTCGTTTAACATCGAAAGTTTTGGCCATTTTAATCCAGTAGAAATTGAACTAGGAAGCAGGGTACTGGTGGCCTCAATCAATATTGCAAAATAATAAAAGGAACGAACATTTACCGGTAAATTTTCAAAATTCGACAGGTTTACCAGAAAGATAAAACGTAAAACTGGTAGTCCCAACTTTGCTCCTTCACACACAATAGTATGGCGGAAAATGTTTAATGTAAAAATTGCGAAATAGATATTGCCAAACTATTTTTTAATGCGTTTATTAATAGCGCAACAAATGAAAAGTTATGGGAAGGGGCTCAATTAAAATATTCTGAAAATTTTAGGTCATTAATTCATATTCGCGAAATTCTTTAGAAAGAGCAAGAAATTTATGTGCGCAAAATAGATGAGTTCGGGCTCTCCCCTCCCCCCTTTTTTAGGTGCGTTCGTAATTATGTAAATACGTAGCACCTATTGTTGTCGCTCAGTCCGTCCGTCTGTCTGTCTGTCCGTCTGTCTGTCCGTCTGTCTGTCTGTCTGTCTGTCTGTCCGTCCGCATATAACAGCGCAAAAACTACCCAACCGAATCGTTTGAAATTTAAAATACATAATTATTACATAATTTTGTCGAGTCATTTCAAATTTTATGAAAATCGGATGGATAGATCAATTACACGGACAATCAAAAGGATTCCGTTACATTACGGTCAACGGGGAAAAAAGTTTCAAATGCATTTTAATCGTTTGAAATTTAAAACGTATATTTATTACATAATTTTGTCGAGTCATTTCAAATTTTATGAAAATCGTATGGATAGATGAATTACAGGGACAATCAAAAGGATTCCGTTACATTACGGTCAATGGGGAAAAACGTTTCAAATGCATTTTAATCGTTTGAAATTTAAAACGTATATTTATTACATAATTTTGTCGAGTCATTTCAAATGTTATGTAAATCGGATGTATTGATCAATTACAGGGACAATCAAAAGTATTCCGTTACATTACGGTCAATGGGGAAAAAAGGTTCAAATGCATTTTAATGGTGTTACACTCATTTGAATATAACAGAATTGACATGAATCTATGAAATATGTACTAAAAATACATTTTGTATAATCTGTGATGCAAAGAATATTTATTATTAAATTACAGGGTTACACAAATGTATTCCTCTAAATAATGTTATACGGGGAAACATTGTTTGGGGCGTGTTTTAATTATATTAACCTACTTCACATTTTATGAATAAGATATGCGTTAATGAAGTATAATAAAAATTACTCCCTGCATATTTACAGGAACATAAAGATTTCGACCATTATACTGTATCCAAAGTACGCTCTACTATATCAGCAAGATCTGAATAGTTTAAAACTTCGTTATCAACGAACGCACCTAATTTGCCACGCTTTACGTGCAATTTCCAACTTGTTTTAAATACTACTAAGATAATTGAAAAGTGTTTATGAATTCGATTTGTCTGTCCAGGATCTGATGCCCGTAAATATATAAAATTTTCTTGTAATTGATGTGTTAATCATGCTTAATATGGCATGTTCGGCATTGAAAATGAAGTATGTTTCTTAATAGTTTATTTACAAGCGCATAATCTTAAAATATATTGCTTACCATACGAACGTTAAACGGAGTTAAGGTCTAAAAGCTTTATTTACTATAGAATTTCGTTCATCTCGCTCCTCCTCTCAGAGTCCGTAAACAAAAATGTATAAATCAGAGACATAAAAATTTGTGTACTTAGCTGAACACCTAAGTGTCATATGGCAAATCATAAAATTTTGAAAACCTCTATTTTAAATTCAATTAATGTTTCCATTGTCACCCGTTCATTTTTTCGATTTAAGTTTTATAGAAGAACCTTCATTTCAAAGTCTTTAGTGTGGACATCGTAGCTTGGAGATAAAGGATCTCGCTTGTTAAACAGAAGTTTCTTAGTTCAAACCCCGGTGCTGGAAGTCGAAAATTTCATATTAAGATAGATTTAATTAAACTAAATTTCACACATATATATTTTTCAATTTAAGAGTTCATATTATTATGCTGTGATAAATGATCAGTGACATTCATAATACTTTATGGAATTCTATTTTAAAAAAAAATATTCAGATTTATTAATGATTCAACATTTTAAATTTTATTTAAACAATTTCTTTCGTTTATAGAAATCTAAAGTTTATCTGCGCTAAATTTTTTCATTTTGTATTCAAAATATTCGGAATTTCTGGTTTAATTTAAATATTTTGATTTGAACATTTTTAGTTTGATTTAAAATAACTTCCTTTTATGATTGTTTTAAAATTAATTGGTGCTACCACCTACGTAAGAATTGATATAGTAACAACTTTGATTTATTAACTCTTTATCTATCGACGATACTTATAGGTAACATTAAAATAACTTTGTATAAAAAAAAATTAATACGTCAATTAGTTGTAATACTGTTTAGAATGAGTTAGAGATACATTATTTTGATCCAAAAGCATTATTGGTTACACAAAACAAAAATATTTTTAAAAAGGATGATTTCTTTTGCCTCTGCAACTTTTCAGTTTTCATGGCGCTGAGGGAGGTGGATGGAGTTTTTTCAATTCGGAAATATTTCTATATTTATATTGCAAGAACACCTATTTGTACATTTTTATAATTCTACAAAATACTAAGAAAACAATTTAAAATAATATTTGAGTGGGATTATAAATATTGCACAAAATCCCCGTAAATTCAAATTTAATTAATCCTAAAATCCTTTAAAAATTTATTAAGTGATTATGTAAATCTTTTAATTTAAACAATTTACGTAAAATGCTACAAAATGTAAAATTTTTGTGAATTCATAATGCGGTAAATAAAGGCTTAACGAGTAAAAGAAATATTAAAGAAAACCCGATGTTCATGTGATGACTGATGTGTTTTTTGTTTTGTTTTGTTTTTGTTTTATTTAACGGCGCCGCTTTTTACGTCACGTGACGAGCGAGCGAGCGAGAGAGAGAGGAGAGGAGAGGAGGGGGTACGGAAAATGAGAGAAGTGTGTGGGTCTTAAGTAAGAAGAGGACCTGCGAATGTTTTGATGCAGGTAAAAATAATTTAAATATTATCCTGCAATTGGGATATGTGCGTGCTAAGGGCACGGCTTTTATATGTTAGTGAAAGAAGAATAGTGTAAAAGTATTTGGAAGGAGTGTTTAATCCGAAAATAGATATACATTTGTGTGTGTGTTCCAACTTCTGTTTTGTGACGTCTTTGTGTGTTACATGTTCTAATTAAACTTTTGTTTTCGTCGAAACCTCTTGGATTATTTATTTGGATATACATTTTACACGGGTGTTCCGCAGAGAATTGTGAAGAAACAGCAATAGCGTGTATGACAGTACAATTTTCGATCCCACCCGTAAGACATGGTGACGTCACGGTGACGTCGTTGTGAAGTCACATTGTGACTTTGTGACAGTCGATGTGAAGTCACAGTGACTAAAATGTGAAGTCGTTATGGCCGTTTTAGAGCTCGTTTGTGACGTCACATTGTGACCATTTTGTGAAGTCACGGTGTGACCCAAATGTGAAAAATGTGTCATTTGTGACAAAATTGTCTTTGAAACTGTAACTATTCTGTGACGATAGTGACAAGATTGTGAAGACACTTTGTGACATTTTTGTGAATATTTTGTGATCTGTAACGATTTTATTACTAACTTTGTGACAGTGGCTACATTGCCAGTGTTGTATTATTACACTGGGACACAATTATACAGTTATAAACATTGATATATAGTGTAAAATCATTTACATCTTTTACAAAACTTTATTATTTTAGCAATATATCTCAATTCAAACTTGAGAGCTGCTATAAAAAGAAAGCACCAAAAGAAAGTTACTGAATCAAACTGCAATGCCATACAGATTTTAATCTTTGTTACATATTTTTTTCTGTTGCAATAAATGGGAATATTTAAGACAATTGAATATTCGATCTATCACAATTATTTGAAATTTAGCTATTTTTTTAAAAGCATTAAAATTATGAAAGAAACATTTTTGTTTAACCCTTTAAGCGGCCTTCAGATTTTTTTCGTGAATATTTAATGATTCATTAAATATTAGCAATCAAATCATATTTTGTTTTGATAAAGTCTGTATGGCATTGCAGTTTGACTCAGAAACTTTCTTTTTATAGCAGCTCTCAAGTTTTGAGATATATCGTCAAAATATAATAAAATTTTGTAAAGGATGTAAATCATTTTACACTATATATCAATATTCATAACTGTATAATTGTGTCTCAGTGTAACATTACAACACTGGCAATGTAGCCACCATCACAAAGTTAGTAACAAAATCGTCACAGATCACAAAAATGTCAATGTCTTCACAATCTTGTCACTATCGTCACAGATTATTTTATTCACTGCAAAAAAAGGGCATTAATATAAATTTTGTATTAAATCAGTCCGTAAGACTCCACAATAATCACTGAAAAAGACCCGGATGATAATGTAAAGTCTATGGGTATGTTTGTTTTAAATATCTCGCTCAAACTTTAATATTTTTGTTTTTTTCTTCATAGGATAGCTGAGGACCATCTACAACCGGCCTAATTTTTACTTTTTCGATTTTGCTTATATATTTTTTATATTGTGATAGTTTGAATTTCAGAAACGGGTTTAAACCGGTTTTGAAATTTAAAGTATTTTTTTTTTTTTTTTAATCCGAAACCAAAATTGAAAAAGTAAAAACTAGACTGGTTGTGGATCGTCCTCAGCTATCCTATGAAAAAAAATCATGTAAAAGTATTAAAATTTGATCGAGATATTTGAAAAGAGTGCTCCCATAGACTTTAAATTATCATCCGGGTCTTTTTCTGTGACTAGTTATAATTATGGGACTGAAAAACACGGACAGGGTACTTAAAGGGTGTAGGAACATATACGATAAATATGTTGACACAGTTTTTAAATCAAACAACTTTTCTAAAAGCAATTTAATTTTGAAACTGCAAATGTTCGAATGTTGTTTTAGATAAAAAAAAAAAAAAAAAAAAAAAAAAAAATCAAACATAAAAAAAATAAATTATGCATATTTGTTATACTTGTGATAAGCAGAAAATGACGTACTTCTCATCAATATTCTCAATATACAAATACAAAAATTATAAAATACACAAACTTACTTTTGCAACTATCTATTCCTAGCTATCTCTAGCTTTTTACAAAATTTCCAAAGCTTAAATTTACATTTCACTAGCAACGATCTGAAACTAGTCCATTGATAAACGTAACTTTGGTATGAAAACCAAGTTAACTCGTACCAATAATAGAAATATATTGAGAAATCTAAAAATTATATTTTGGAAACAATTGCTATGTTGGAAGATAGTAACAATAAATTTAAGCTCACTGTAAAAGTAATTGACTTTTAAGCATGTTGCAGATATTTAAAAGGGGTAATTTTGCATCAAAATTTGCCTGCATTAAAAACATATTTAAAAAAGCCTATTAATTAAAATAACTTTAATAATTGATTGCCAAAATTATATCTTTATTTATGAAAATATACACATTAAATAATGACATAATTAAATAATATATATATATTGTCCATTTCAGCATGTAAAATTTGATACTAAATTTGATTATTTAGGTTTTCAGTTATGTAAAAATATTTCATGCACTATAAACATTACTGAAACTGTCTACATTGGGTGTCCATTATTCGAAAATGACTAACTATTCCAACAATGAACAACCCTCTTAAAACCTTAAAAATAAAGGACATTTTATAAATGGTCATTATTATATAAAATTCAAATTTCGCTATTACTATTCAAACGAAAAAATTCAAATTTTGTAAGAAAATAAAGAATACATAAATTTATTAAATAAAGGCAGCTCCTAGCATGTTCATTAAGATTTTCGCTGAAAAACAGTAGAACTTTGAAACATTATCTGCTTCCTGATTGGTTTAACAAACTGGTAGACGGTAGGTGCTGGGTTCGAACCCAATCGCGACCGTCGGCCTAACCGTTCGGAGTTGTTTTCCGTGGTTTTCTTCGAACCTTGCGTAAATACGGGTTAGGTTCCCTTAGAAAGACCCCCACGGATAGCACCCCACCCTTTAGGGCCTATTCCCACAGCGTAGATAATTGGCCGACATACATACAAACAAACCTGATTGGTTTAATTAAACGTTGTCAAAAATAACCCAGATTGTAATACATGCTAAGGGAAATTATAAAATAAATAATTAAAGCAAAATATTTATTATTGTTTTATGAACCAAAAACATGAAAGGCGGTTAATTTCTGGATGGTTGTCTATTGCTAGCACGCATACCCTCTGAAAATTCCACCATAAACATAAAATAAAACCACAAACACGTTAAATAAAATTATTTTATTTACAAGTTTAGAGGGTAATTATAAATAAGAAAGCCATTTTAATCATGATATGTATTAATAGTGCATATAATAGATATTTTAAAATTTAGTGTTATTTCTAAAGCACAATCATATTTTAACTCTTATTGATTGATTAACTTCTAAATTATCATTCAGACATATAGTTGTCATACATTGAAAATATTCCAATAAGAATGTTTATCAACTGAGACGTTTTCACCCATTATGATTACTTCTTTTATAAATTTTATAACATTTCTTAGGTTGAAAAATACATTAAACAATTATTATTGTTATTGCATATTCACGATTTCTTTTAATAGTTTTTTTTGTTATCCTATTTCTTATAAATTTCTCTTCAGGGCAGATGCAATTAAAAAAAAATAAAAATAAAACTATGCCATGTTTCATAACATTCCTTGATACAAAAATTTTAAAAGTATGTTTACAAATAATTTTATTCTAAAAAAAAAAAAAAAAAAAAAAAAAAAATATTTATTAAATATTTTAATTAGAATTGAACATTTAGTAATTATATAAATGATCCATTATAATACTCTTCCATATGCTGGTATAGTTATGGAAACATGTTGTTTTAACCAGATATTCTAAATAAAGAAACAAATTAGATTAAAATGCAATTAAATCACTAATTTTAATAACCTGATCCAAATTATTGATGGTGAAGTTTTCTATATAAACAAAATAATGTATTTGACTATTAAGTTTATAAAACATTTATGTTTTTAATGTTTTTGAAAAGCTACCTAAAATCGTTCTAATAATAACAATAATGATAAAGCAAACAGCAAAAAGAAAAAAATCATACCTATGTTTTGTTGACTTTTTATATCCAAATTACTTTTTGCCGATCATGTTAAGTTCAATATTAATTATTGTGACACAGACTGGAATCATTTTCCCCAAGTCAGCGCCACAATAATTCTCTTGAACTCATTTTTTGCTTGATATATCAGCTAAAAATTGCTCTTGAGAATTTTCTTGTTTAAAATTTTAAATTCGTTTCAATACGCGCACATAATTGCTATATGCTCTCCAGTAAACTTATTTCTGGCACCTTAGAAATTTATTTTATTCTCTGGTAAAAAGTCGTCTGCAGAAGATCATGAATTTTTTAATGCGCATGACCGTTTATTTCATTTTGTAAACAACAGATTTGGAAGTTAAATATACAATAATTTAATAAGAGTGTCTCTAGCTAAACTTTTTTATTTAATGAATTTGGTAATTTAATTTATCTTTTACTTTTGTCAGTTTCAAAACATTAAAGTTAAAAATTATTCATAAACCTTTCTTTTATTTTATTTTGTAAATAATTTTAACAATTAGAGTTCATTAGATAAAACATAGTTTAAATTTTTAAAATGTGTAAAGGTAAAATAAAGGTAAAGGTTTAATGGTGATAATATATTTTTTTAAGTATAGTTATCAAACGTAGTAAATACACATCTTCTTAAAAAAATAAAAATGTGTTCTAGAGAATGAAAAGTTTTTCATTGTAAATCTGTAATTTTTTTTCATATTAATTATCTGTTGGAAAAAAAATCTTGTAAAATAACTTTTTTAAAAACATACTTCTAAAACAAAAATTGAAAGAAGATTTTTGCCGTACAAGTTAAGTTCAATATTAATTATTGTGATACAGACTGGAATCATTTTCACCAAGTCAGCGCCACAATAATTCTCTTGAACTCAATTTTTATTTGATATATCAGCTAAAATTTGTTTCAGGAATTGATTCAAAAGTTTTTTAAGTTCATGTTTTTGTCACATTGCGATTTTAAAATGTAGTGGTATTATGTCACATTTGTGACGAACGTTACATGAAGTGACATCACAGTGACGTAATTTTTTTTATATTTCCAAAACAAAACATAATTTTACATTAAATGTCATGTTTTAGACTTTTTGTAATTATTTTATTTTCCAAGATGTTCACATCTAAGTCACAATGCGACGTCACAGAGTGGTTGCATTTTGGTCCCAGATGTGATGTGACCACAGTGACGTCACTGTGACCATGTATGCTATGTGGGCACTTACCCACTTATTTTGTATTCGTGAAAATTTGTGACAGTATTATATTTTCTGACATGGTGAAACTAGTGACATAGGTTTCTTATTGTCGCCAGAATTATTTTTTCTGTGTAACGCCCGCGGATTAATTTTTATTATTATTTTTTTTTTATTTGAGGAGGGGAGTGGTGTGGACTGAACAATATAAAATAAGTAAAATACGGCAATTTCATACAAATATGAAGAATTTTGATGTAGTTAAATTTTCTGTCGTAATCAATTCGTTTTCAATCGTAAGGACTGAAACATGCGTTTATTACCTCTCATCAATACTGGCTGTTGCAACGTCTCGGGGCACCCTGGAATAGCAGTTAATGCCGCCCAACATATGCTAGAATACGCAACAAATAAAAACATAAAATTTTATATCTTAGAATAATACATAGTACAGATAGGAAAAGACATAAAAATACTATTTTTACATTTAATGTATATATTTATTTAGAAAAATCTTCTATATTTATCATATTTTAAATATTTCTTCGAATCTATACATTTCTGGACAATTATTTCTCGTTCCCTTGTAAGAAATTCTCACAAAGAAACATTTAAAATAAATCTAGAGTAAAAATCTATTTCTGTAATGAGGAAATGTTATTTCTAATCTTAGATTCGGGGCACCCTAAACAGACTCTAAAAGGTGCGGGACCCTGCAACCCCCCCCCCCCTTTTTAGACCAAATAGTTGTGTTCCCTGCAGTTCATTTGCTTGGAACTGCATTTCCACACAAGACTTTTTTCAAGCTTTAACTGATTTCGCACAAGTAATTGCTACTACGAATTTTTACTCTGAACCAAATACTTTTAACCCCCCCCCCTTTTTTTTTAAATACTGTGATTGATGGAATTCGAACTGATATTTATCGTAGAGGACGTACAAGCTAAAATAAGTTTGTCCTTGTTAAAGTTGCGACAGATCAGTGCGTTATTTTGAAAATACCTCCTTTATGAGGAAATATCTATTTTCTCCACTAGGATAGTATATGCGATTGCCATTTTCAGAGTACGACTACAGATTGGGTTATTCGTCTGTGCGTGCATGTCTTTGTACTGCTTTTTTTTTTAGAAATCCGATCACGATAACGCTTGTATTCTGCGAAGAATGTGTGGTTCTATGGGGGGGGGGGGGGAATAAGCTATTATATGTAGATTGAGATATATAGAGATAATGTAAAATTGACTTTCACTGGTTTTTTGGTTCAGATTAACATTTTTTAACAATGAATAAAAGTGTAAAGTTGCGAATTTCAGAATTCAGCCAGTCCATTAGTAACTAATGTATAAAGACATATGATCGCGGCAATATGTCTCAATAATACAAAAAATTTCCTAAACAATGTTTTTTAGGTCATTCATTTTTTTTAATTTATTTTTCACATTTGTTAGTCAGTAGCTGTTTCCATACACATTAAAGTGTGAAAAGCTGTTTTAAATATTGATGTTCGCAATACAGCAAAACATGCTCTATGAAAAGTCTTTTCTAAGAATAAAGCCTCTTTTGGATCGATCCATTCAATATTCATAAGTGTCTTTTAGTTGGCTGGATGTCAAACTACGCCTCCCCATTTACCAAAAATTTTGGTAAATGGGTAAAATCAATATACCAATAAGATTAAATAATTCACGTTTAGAGAACATTTTTTTTTTTAAACACATGTTTTCATCAATAATTTCGTGGTTTTGTTTAGTTAAGTTCATTTTTTTTTTATGTATTTCTTATTCACTTTTCTAATGGGTCTGATTGTTAAATGTGTTGTGATCACTTTTAGGGTATACATTTTCATTTTAACAATTCTTTGAATGTGTTGAATGCGGGAATTTTAAAAGCATTTTTAATCTTCATTAGCAGTGAAAATAAAAGACTAAATTAACAATGCAATTTGTGTTCTTTATGTCATTATAACTGCTTAAAGAGGATGGTCAAAGAATATTTTTAAAATTTTTTCTTTTGCAAAATATACTCAGCATACTATGATTCGCTGCATGTTATATTAACTGCTGCATTGTATTTTTGCCAGTTTGGCAAGATACCCAGATACTTGTCTCCGAAATAAACATAGTTCTTAACATCATATTAATTAAAATCAATTTTTTCTATTTTATGGACCCCATAAAAGCCTATGTTTTCATAAAGTTATTTAAAAATGTTTTTATGATACAAAATTTCTTATTTTAGTCTTGAACGATGGCTTCTACCGCCTATGGCGCCACCTAAAAGACTTGGAATCCTGGAAATTTTGAGTAAAAGAACCTTGACATGGCAAAGAATCCGAAACAACTGGACCCACGTTACGTTCCTATTTTTATACTTTTTCATCAATTTAGTACTTTTTGCATCAAGAGCTCACCAATATAGCGAGGACAACATTTACGTCATAATTGCAAGGGCTTGCGGTGAGTATTTTAATAATAAAGCAATTTTCTAAATTCAGTTATCTTAGAAATGAGAATCTTAACCTTAGTTTGTATAATATCTTGTTTGTATGATAATTCAACTTGTTGATTATCATTGTTCAATATAGCATTGGATTTGATTAGTGACACTTAAGGGGGTCCGGAACACGATTTTCAGTTAAAAAAAATTACTGCATTAAAAATTTCTTTACTTTTATTCTGCTTAAAATGACGTTTAAATCATGTTGCTATCATCTCAATAAGAACAGGATACGTTAATTTTTATCTTTTGGTTTGTTTTCAAAATCTTGATTTCAAAAAATGGTTGTTATGGAAATGACTTCTTTTGAAAATGCGTTTTTTTTTTTCACGATGGGATTTTATCCCTATTTCTCCTATTTGAATTGTTATAATTAGAGAATCTGATTAAGATAAGAGGATGAAATTTTGAGCATGCCTTTTTCAATTTTGCTTTAACTCTAATTCAGCAAATTTGATTTTTTTTAATTACATATCTCTTTTCAAATTTTTACTTTAAATATTTGTATTTTTTTCCAAATAAATTTTTAAAAATGCCGAATTAAAATTAATGCTTATACATGTCTTTTATTTATATTTTTTAAAAATGTCTACAAAAATATTTAAAGTTGCAACGATTTTAATTTACCCCACTTTTTTTAATAAAATTAATTTACAAAAAAATCTAAGTTTTATGATTTTCTTTACTAATCATCAGAATCACCACCAGAAAAAATTTCAAAATTTTAATTCAATAAATAAAAATATTTTAAAATGTATTCCGGACACCCTTACATTTTATTTCCTGAAACAGCTTGAGCCTGTGTAATATCGTGCGAGGCTTTAGAAAACCACTTAATTTTACTAATTAATTATTCTTTACTCTTTCCGATGTTCTAAAATTTTGGGCATCCCACTCTAATGGGTGAATTTGATTTTGTCATGTGACATATTTTGGCCTGTCGATTACTAAGCCCCTGCTCTGCCCCCACCCAACTAACCAATTTTTTCATTACTAGGTCTTTTAAAAATCTAATTTGTTCACTATTACCTTATGCATTTTTCCAAGTATTATGAAAAAATATTACGTAATAAATCTGAACAGTTAGCATCTTCTATTCCACTTGCACCCCGTAAGCGGTTACGTTTTTAAGATAAAATCGACTTAGATACAAAATCATACAAATTTAAGGCTCATTTAAGAATATTGTGACAGGCCTGGGCAACACCGAGTGGGTCTGCTAGTATATGAATATATATATAACATTTCACTGGAAGTATATCCTGAACGCTATCAGAAATTTAAATACTACATCCTGTATATGATTTTAAAACAGTGATTTATTTAGAATGCCTATCGGCGCCTCTCATTTTTACAATTTTTCTTTTTATCTTTTTTTTTCTTTTTATCTTTTTTTTTTTTTTTTTTTTTTCTTCGAAAATGTCTTTTCTTAATTTTGAGGGATAATTAATACAAGATCATTTTTTGTAAAAAGTGGTATTTTTATTTTAAAGATATCTGGAATTTTAGATGTTTTTGTTATTAATGATTTTCCATTTATCATCTAGTGCTTCTTTGTGCGTTAAAAACTTTATACTTACATTTTAAATATCACCGCTAAATGAGTAAAATAATATAATGGGTAAAGTAATATATGGGTAAACCGCTAAATGGGCTAAGTAAAACAGAATCTTTAAATTTTTAACAGTAATCTTTATGCTAAAAAAAAAAATCCAAATATGTTTGTAATATGCATAAATATCCAGTACTTAAATAAATCCAATAATTTTTCTTTGTTATTTTAGGGCAATGCCTGAACTTCAATTCAGCTTTCATCGTAGTATTAGTCTTGCGTCAAGCACTAACTTGGCTCAGAACGAGAGGATTTTCCCAATACTTTCCGATAGATCATCATCTTTACTATCACAAAGTAACGGGATGTGTCATAGTGTTCTACAGTATGCTTCACACCATCATGCATATACTTAACTTTTGTAAGTCTGAATTATATTTTGACTGAATATTATATTAAACCTATTTGGGATTGGAGAGGATCATTGGACTAAATCACATGTTTTAGGAAATTAGTTTTGTGGGTCGTTCAGCGAGTTATTGCATTGAAAAGAGAATCAAGATTGAAATAATTATTAAATCTTTGAACTGTGGTTAGTGAACGAATTCACATAGTTGACAACATGTAGTCAAATTTTGGGATATTTGACGAAATGTTTACAACATTGGTGAGATTTGGAGGGTCAAATCGATTTCCTACCAATAGCAATAAATGCTTAGTGCTAAAAAAAGGAAGTCGCCAAGTTTGCGAGTTTTTGGCAAATTTTGACAACATTTGGCATAAATGTTGTCTTTTAGAATCTGAAAGAATTTTACAGAAATTTTGAATAGGAACCAATACTCATGGTTCAACCAATCGGAGTATAATGAACGTTCATGGACAACCGTAAACGTTTATCCGTAAAACTCATACGGACCGAAGAAATAAAACTGTCGCATCAACGTTGATGTTTTAGCGGATTGAGCACAAAACTAATTTTAACCGAGCTTAGCTCTGTCTTCACGTGTTGATTGCATTTAAATTTATTCTATTTTTTGTTAGGGCCTACAGGCGTTAAAGTTTCAATGCGTATCTTTTCTAATTTCAATTTTGAAATAAGAAATATTAAAAGGAATAATTTTACGATAATACAATTTTATGGTAGGCGTGTAATCAACGTAAAATCTATTTCGTCAAAAGTTTTTAAGTATAAATTTGACTCATAAACTTATTCTGAAATACTGAACGAAATTCATTCTTAGGAAGAGAGTTGATTGCATGGTTTTGCAATTTCATATCAGCGGAGCTACTATTATTAGAAAAAGTATCTGAAAGTTTATATAAAATTACCAATGAGGGAAGCTTTTTTGAAGAAATGAGCCAAAAACGTTCATTTGAAGTGGCCTTAAAATGCATAGTTACGCATTTTTCCACAAGGTGTCACTTGCAAGTTCTATCAGGTTAAAGGTTTTACTGAATCATTAACTTAGCCAAATTAACTATATTAATCTAATCAGTGTCATATGAGTTCTATAAACAAGTCTGCAGTTGTTTCTAGTTCGTTTGCAGGGACACATAATCAAAACTAATAAGAACAATGCATTGATATTGTAATTACCTTGGATGAATTCGTAAAATTTTGTTTTTATGTCCCTTCGTGTTCATCTAAGACTTGTTAAACTAGACCTGTTAAAGCAAAATCGAAAAATATAATTTTACTTTGGCTTTTTTGCCCCCATTGTCTTTATGCTTGTCCCAAATTTTTGAACAGAAATAAGAAAATCTTTGGCATTTCTGTCTATACTAGCGCCCGGAGCACATGCACCATGGAGTATTTCCCCATAATTTTGGTCCATATACTGTTTTACTTTACTTTTCCTTACAATTTGTTTATATCAAATATAAATCCTGAACCCTTTTTACAAAATTGTAAATACCATATATTTATTCATGTATAACGTGCACTTTTTTTTTCAAAAATTTAGGGCAAAATCAGCGCTTTATCTTCCCTTTTTAGTGTGCCCTTTATACACGGAATATTTTTTTATTGCCTGAAATAATCGCATGATGTATATGAATCAAGAAATGTTTTCAAAAACGAAATTAAAACTGGAAAAATATTTAATGGAAGTACTGCTGCATTTCATGTCACTCCTTGCACTTTTTACGCAACAACGTCAGTATAACGTTATTTAAAGGCTAATTAGTTTTTATAACCATTAGTCATAGCCAACATCCTCGCAAGTCACAAGTCTTTAATTTCATCCATCTGATTGGAAATTCTAGTAACAAATGTTTCGATTTTACTGTAATTCATTTGGTCATTCATTCACTTGCATGTCAAACTTATGGTACGCGTTATAAACGAGATACAAAAAATCGCCATTTTTTTTCTTTTAAAGTATGGGGTGCGCGTTATACACGCGTGCGCGGTATACACTAGTAAATACGGTATACTAATCCATATATTTTTCCTTTCACAGCAACAGTATCCACGGAAAAGAATATTCCTTTACACGAACTACTTATTTCCACTCAACTGGGCATCGGATGGGTCGCAGGGTCAGCGTGCCTTACCGGTTGGTTGCTCTTAACGGTCTTGATTATCATGACAGTGTCGGCGATGCCATTTGTCCGACGATACGGGAAATTCGAGGTAAAATTGATATTTTCTGCTTTTTTTATTTGTATTTCGTAGACAATACTTAGCATATACTGGAAAAGATTGGTGATAAATATTTAGTTGCGCTAGGCTACCACATTAAGGCCGCAAAACTAGGCACAGAAAAAGATCCGGATGATAATGTAAAGTCTATGGGGGGGCCTTTTTTTCAAATATTTCGCCCAAATTTTAATATTTACTTTTTTTTTGCACAAAATAGCAGAGGATGATCCACAACCGGTCTAGTTTTTACTTTTTCAGTTTTGGTTTCAGATTAAAAAAAAATACTTTAACTTCCGAAACCGGTTTAAACTGGTTCTGAAATTGAAACTATCGTAATATAAAAAACATATAAGCAGAATCGAAAAAGTAAAAACTAGGCCGGTTGTAAATCGTCCTCAGCTACCTTGTGCAAAAAAAATCATGTAAAAATATTAAAATTTGGGCGAGATATTTGAAAAGAACGCTCCCATAGACTTTATATTACCATCCGGGTCTTTTTCTGTGCCTAGTGTTTTTCTGGGCCTTAAACGTGTTTTTAAGGCTGCTAATTAGTCAACGTTCCAATTCTCCTTTCTAATGTTAAAACTTTGAGCATGGAATTATTTATATACATAAAATATCGACTCGGAACACTAATATGCTTTTTTTGAGTACTTCTCTGTAAGGTGCTTCTCAAATCTCTTGCACGACGCGAAACCTTAACGCCCTTCCCGACGCATTTTTAAACGAAAAAACATTTTAAAAGAATTAAGTCTTGAATATTAAAGAGATTTGAAATCCAATATCTTTTTCTCATTTTTGTCAAATTATAAGCTATTCTTTTCACGTGACAAGTCCCTCCCCCCTGCAGCTTTTCTCGTTCTGTCGTGTCGATTATTCAGTTTTAAACGCTCTCTTTGGCTGCATTCTCTGAAAGATATTCTGCGGAAAAAATAATAAAGCGAAAAAATTAATTTGATTCGTTTCTGCATAAGAACACCAGCCAATTTCAGGCATTACCGATCAAATAAAAAATTCAAAAATGTGTTAGCACCTTTTAGATATGAGAACAGCGATGACTATCTTTCTTAAAATACTGCAAATTTATTTAATTTCTGCAAAATACTTCTAAAATATGTGTGTAACTGTTTGTGTCAAACATTTTTCAGATTATCTACTAAATTGACAAAAGAAAAGGCTATTTTTACAGATAATTTATATGAACCAAAAAAAAAAAAAAAAAATCATTTTTGTAAAAATATACTAATATTCAGAATTGTTTAAACATTCTCTTCATTGGGTTTCAAATTGTGATATTAAAACACAGAAATGAAACACTGTATATTCAAAAGGAACGCTATCGCGATGCCGGCATATTTCACGTATCCTACTTACTTTGGTACTAGAACGTTTAAAATTGTTTAAAAAATTGAAATCTTACTAGCAGTTTAACTTTCAATGCATATTAAATTAGGCACATATTTTAGAAATATTTTTGACAGGAAAATAGATATTATTAAAAAGAGTACAAAGAAAAGAAAAATAATTTCCTTAAGGGAGATATTTTAAATAGACGAATGCTTTCTATGCCCATGTATTTAAACTCGTGTGTGAAATTGCGAAATAGACTAATCAACAGCCTTAAGATAATTTTTAAAGAAAATTGTTCTTTCTACAGGCATATTCGCAATTTTATTCAATTTTTCACTCATAACTGGAAAAATAAAGTAAAACATAACAGGGTGTTTTACGGTCTTAAAAACCTAATTTCCTTGGTATTGTTTCCTCAGTTAAATCTTAGTATTGAATTGTGTATGCGTATACTTCAAAAATTCGACGTAAGCCTCTAAAAATCAATTTTTAAAGACATTTCTGCACTGAAAACATTTAAAAAATATGGTGTTATCTACATAAAAACTTTTCACTGTGAAGTGTTGTGCAACACAAATTTCCAGTTACGAGAAGGCGGCTGGTCACTTAAGACTAAATAAATAAACAATGTTAAAGAGCACAAATATTATAAAATAAGATGTTAAAAGCATACAGCTGTTTCGGGACTTCTAAAGTCCCATCATCAGTGCTAAAAAGTATAAAACGTAAAAGAAAGCCACATCATTAAATAAAATAAAATAAACCGTGCATCTGAGCTCGCCGCTATGGCGAGCTGACCATGAAACGTCTCAAAGTAACAGTAAAAGTTAAACTGGCACGCGCACTCGGGAGACCAATCATATGTCTCTTCTCACTAGACTAGTCCAAATCAAGGAGGGGGAAGGGGGAGTGATATTACAGGAATGGAAACCAGACATCAGAAAATCTTGGAGTACTGGACATGTCATTAACCAAATTACTAGACTTTTTCCATATATGAAAAGCTTCCCAAAAGTCTAAATCATAAACAGATGAACAATATTGTATTATTGAGGCTTAAGAAAATTTAAAATTGTGACTATTGGACCAGCAATGGTTGGCGTTAGCGGAACGTTTTATATCACAATTTTTAACGTTAGCACTGTGTTCTCCCACATGTTTTTTCAAGGCACGCTTCGTCTGACCGATAAAATGTACACATGTACAAAAAATCAATGTTTTTGTTTGATTTTACATTCATTTCTTTTAAATAAAAAAAATGTGGCTGGCACTGGTGGCTCAGCTTTATCGGCATGAACATTGTTCTCGGCTTCTTCGCCATTATTCATTTTTTGCATTATCACATATTTTTCTTATGTTAAAGGCATCCCAAGTCACAACATCTTGATCAGGAAACATAATCGTATCCTCTGTTAAATACAATCACTCTTCATCTGCATTATTGCCTCAATCATCAACAGTTATTTTAGAAAAAAAAGTCAGTTTGAAAGTCATATGAATTCTCATGACTTTCATTTTGTTGAGGAGAAAAATTTTACAACAATGAATGTAAGGCAACTTTTTTTTTTTTTTTTTTTTTTTTTTTTTTTAAGAACAATGTTTGCGCGTTTTTTTAACATTAAAGTATAATTTGAGCAGGGACCGTAGAAATAAAACAAAGAGGGAAAACGATGAATGCGGGAACAATAGATCGGGGGTTTTACTGTATTTCGTAACAGTAATACGAGACAAGTTGGACAAGTTATACGGATATTACTTTACACGTGAGAAGATAAAATCAGTAGTTACTGTTACAAATTAGATATTTCGTAATAGAAAGAGAAGAGTCTGGCTAATTCTTATGCATCAGTAGATGAAATCTGAAGTTACGCTATTATAAAGGCAATATATTTCGTAATAGTACTAACAGACAGGCAAATAATTTTTATGCACAGTCAAAGTAAAATTTTATTTTCGGTGCCATATGCGAGAGCAAAATATAAGAAATGTCGTTTTTTTATTAATGTTTTAGAGCAGCACACTCGCTGACAATTTTAAATTTTGTTATGAAATGTGTTTAATAGTTAGTTATAGTAACTATTAACAATAGGTTTCAAATTTCATGTAACGTATTTTAGCACTTTCCAATAAAGTGCTCATGCATACGGTTTGTCTGGTTGTCTGTCCACCCTCTAAATCCCGTAAATATACTCGGATTTTCATGTAAAGGTTATTTAGAAGTCACCAAATCATGTTTAGTATTGCATGTCAAATATGTACGATAAATGGTTTATTTACAGAGACACTCAAAAAAATTACATTAAAGTATATAGGGAAAAATCGTTTGGAAATTAATGACATTATGCTATTTCAAATGTATTGAAACTAGTACAAAGCACTGAATTTTACTAAGATCACGTTAAAATGGAGCATTCACATTTTTTATTCATTTGTAAGGACACACAAAAGAAATCGGTTACAGTGCTACCTTTGCGTAGAGTAAGTTTTAAAATTCGGAGGCACTTTTAAATTTAGTTTTTTGCACGTTACTCGTTATACATTACAGTAAAACACCGATAATTCGGATTAACTGGGATCAGACCCAATCCGGATTATCGAAAATTCGGATTATCTGGAGAATTAGAAAAAAAAATAAAATAAACATGCTTACAGAAAATCACCTTTATGTTAAATTTATTGAATATTTACAAACAGTAAAAATACAGCGAAACCTCCAAATAAGGGACACCTATGGGACCGGAACTTTTGTCCTTAAATAGAGGTGTCCCTTATTCGGAGTTTTTATTTTATTTTTAATTAATCGTTCTGAAGGATATAAAAATAGAAAAACATTTAAGATGATACTCCTTAAATGACTTGAAATGTATATAAATTATGTTAATCAAACAAATATAAAAAAAGAGAATTAATTAAAATTTTAAATTAATTACTGAATCATTACATGATTTGCAGAATTATTGATTTGTATTTTTTATGCAAACTGTATACATGCAGCAAAAAGTATAAAAACATTAGAAAGAATTTTACTTGGAAGTAACAATCAAAAGGAATTGTTTTGCAAACTTCAATTTTTCAGTATAAAGCTTTCAAATGTTCATTTACCATACTAATAAATTTTAGTTCTACATTACCAGCAGTATTTACCAAAGAAAAAAATATATTCAACTGTTTTGCGCATTTTAATGCAACAAATATCTCAACTGCTCTACTTAGCAAGTGGAAAATGTTTTGGCGTATTTACAAATTCATTTTTTTTTAATTGAAAGGTATAAAACTGGATGCTTGATTATGCAAGCGATTTGCAATTGAACTGTATTTTCAATTTTTTGAAAAATAAATTACCTGTTTGTAATAAGTGATTTTTATCACGTGACAAAGACTTTTTACCCTTTCTTGAGTAGTTATATTTCTTTCGCATGGAAATTCGGTTCAAAACGCCTACATTTATATTTTCTGAAAGATCTTATTGCTTTTGGAAAAAAATAGAAAACATTGGTCGATTGCACATTTTCCAAACAACAAAACTTGCTAGTTTCCGGATAAAACTTGCATTTCTGGAGAAAAATTAATTAAAATATGTCTTAAAAGTTGCCTTTTTGGATATGAGAACAGCTTAAAAGCATATGTAACCTTCTTTATTTCACAATTTTCTTTTATTCTCCACTTTCAGAATCATCCTCACAATTTTCATCATTACTTTCAATGCGGATAAAACCACTAATGTTGAATCAGAATTGTGGGTAAATAAATGGTTGTTAATAGTGTCGTATGCCTCTGTATCAACATGACTGTTTGATGAGTTCACAAAAATCTCTATTTTCATTTTCATCACAAACTACTTCATTATCTGAAATTCAAAAACCATTCTTTTTAGTCTCATTTTGAAATTCTTTTAATCGATGATGCATTAGGTTTTAAAAAATATAAATTTTCTGTTCTTGCGAATATATAGCCACAAACGTAGATGACTTTGCATCTCACGGAGACTATTTTTTCTAAGCTAAAAGTAAGAAAATGTCTGTATTTTAAGTCTTTTTAAAGCATCTCAGTTGGCCAGATTTACATCGCGTACAAAAAATTTTTAATCATTCGAACGGATAGAAATAAATTTTTACAAAAATAAATAAAAAATGAAAATTTTGACAATCTGTAAAAACCTGAGAGTCTCTAAGGGGCGTCGCTCGTTTTTTTTTTTCGAATAGAATCCTAGAATAAAATGCAAAAAATAAAATTCTAAATAGTATATGTTTTGAATTCAATATTATTTTCGAGATTTTTTAATTTTAAAAATACAAAATAGACAAAGTAGAATAAAAGATATAAAATCTATATTACGCTAACCTATGCGGCACAAAAATCACGATTTATTGTTCAATGGCAACATCCAAATGAAACACATCTTATGGGTTACTATGCGAAAGTCCTTTGATAAGATTTATCCTGTGGTAAATTGGATTTATTTATGTTTTGTTCCTTCGCTGCAATTATGGAGCTTCAAAATATCATTTTTATTTTTTTTTCTGTTCTTTTTACTTAAAAAAAATAAAAGTTTTGAATTTTAAACTTTTCAGTTTCAAATTAAAGTTTTGTATTATAAATAAAATGAGTGAAAGGAATATATTATATTTTAAATAATTAATGAAATGCGAAAAAATACCATGAGTACAATATTTGACCAACTTATCTGGGCCGAGCTTACTTAAAATACAGAGTTCTTGATTTATCAGCACAAATGTCATATATGCACCACATTGGCGCGTTATTTTTCTGACGCCAATTTTTCGAAAATTCTGATTTAAATACCAGTTACATATATATTTTTTAACTAATTCATACTATTTTAATAAGGAAATAATTTTAAAAAAAAAGTTTAGTTAATAATTATAGAATAAAACAATTTATCATTTAAAAAAAATACAAGCAAACACAGTTTATTAATAAATAACAATAGCCCGGTTACCAAGTAAAGCACATATAATTGCCATTTCGTTGCAACGGCTTCAATGTAGTGCGCATATGGCATCTGTGTCTATTTCGCTAGCAGAATCTTCTAATTTGGCAAAAAAAATGACAATTAAAATTATGAATAAAAGCAATACGATTTAATGCTTAGTATACATTCAAGGATGACCAAACTGATCCCCAAAGGCGGCTAGTCATATAAATTTTGCTATCATTTACGTGTCATTTATCTGGCTCTAGCTACGACTTGCGGAGAAGCTAGTTTAGAGAATAAAAACAGGCTTACAAGGCTTAACAGTTTGTGTTCAATGAAAATTACCGGGTATTAAACACGTTTAAAATATGATTTTAATTAAAGCGCAAGTTTGAAGTACATTAAAAAAGGAATACGCGACAAATCTATCAAATCTCCATTACATTGGAAATTAATATCCGTGAAATATGCTATGTTTTATATTGCAACATAATATAAATTTTGGTAAAGTTTGTTTAGAAACTTGAAAATAAGAGAAATTATTACATGCTTCTTGGCAACAGTGTGATAGCACTTAATAGCAGTACTATATAAATACAACGTTGGTCACGCAGAAACTTGCATTAAATTTATGAAGCACATGCCTCTTTTGTGTAAGATTAGCGCATGAAATTTTTAGTATTTATAATAAAATGTCAAGACTACTTATTTTTTTAAATTTTTTTTTTTTAACTAAGGCAAACCAATAATATCTTATAATATTTGAAGACATAATAATTGTAGTAGCATAATGAGACCGTTAATATTTAATTCTAAGCAAACTAGAAAACTGTTAATGAAGTTACTAATATTAAAATTAAGTTAATGTTAAATTATGGAAAAAATAATTTTGTTTATTTAATAATTCTTGTCTAATAATGGAATAATGCCAGTAAGAGATATGTAGGGTATCTTTGCGTATTATGGTAATAGGAATGGGATATTATCTAGTTATTTAGATAAGTTACTTTTGTTAAACATAGTTGTGAAATTAAACACGTCATGATTAAATATTACTATATTAAGTATGTCTTGATAATATTAATTGAAGATTATAATTTGGTTATTTAGTTGAGATTACCTTAATTGTAAAATTTAAATATATTGTGACTGAATATTGTATTAAATATTGGATGACTTTTTAAAATTTTAATGCTCGCATACTTTTCGCTCCCTAAATGCAATAGTGAAAAAGAAATTTAGTAAAAGAAGTTGGCTACTATACATACATGCTTTCTTGAGCGAATTCTCTGAATCAGGTTTTCGCATTTTTCAAAATTAAGCGATGTTTGTTTTAACTATTTTTGTAAATTTAGATTTTTGGTAATCTCTTAAGATTGTAAGCGTCTTTTTAAGAGATTTATTACGTCCATATTAAGGGTTTTCATTCCGCCAAAACAATTATATGCACTTTACTAAAATTGTTTTATTTTTTATTAGATTCTTAAGGCACAATTATTTCGATAGTGGTAATTGCTTCTACTTTAAAATTCTAAATTAAAATTATTTTCGCTAAAAAGCCTAAATTACCAAAATTTGTTTGTTTTAGGTATTTTGGACTTTGCATTTGCTGTCTTTCGTATTTTGGATACTTCTTATTTTGCATGGTCCTAATTTCTGGAAGTGGTTTTTGGCGCCTGCGTTACTTTACCTGGTGGAAATAATTATTAGAGTTAACCGCAATTTGTCAAGCAGCAAAAGAGCTTTTGTTCAACAAGGTGTACTTCTGCCATCTAAGGTAAGCTCATCTCTTAATATTTATAGTTTATTATATGGTGCTTCCTAAGTTGCTCATTTTAACTTAACTGTTACATAGTTGGCAAACTTTTAGTATTTTTAACTATGTCAATTTGATCAAAGCCAAATGCTTTGAATAATAATAAAAAAATTTTGTTTAATGAATAAAACCAAACTTAGAATAATATAAAAATTGTAGGCACTGAACAATTGGGCCTTTAAAAAAAAATCCCGAAATTTTGAATTTATATCAGAAATTTCATAAGTTTTTACTTTAAGTAATCGCAAAATGAGTGCTATTGGGTGAAGCTAAAATTGCCATTTTAAAATTTTAATATGAATTAAAAATTCCTTAATTTAAAAACAAGTTAAACTCTAACCCTCCATAGAAAATAAGGAATAGTACTAAACAATTCTACGTAGAAACATTTTATTTAAAAACACTTGTTCAAAACGTGTTTGACACTGCTCCAATAGCTTTTACGGAAGAATACCGAAATCGCAACTAATTGTTATATCTGCGTATTGTTAACTAAGCTGTTATATCTGGATGCTGGTAACTAAGCTGTTACATTGGTCGCAGTTCGTCAAAAACCGACTATTCTCTCATATGAGATATGCTGATGAGTTTTTGCTTTAATCAATGAAGTATCAAAAATAATATTTATGCATTTCATCTGATTCCTTGTAAATACCACAACAGTTGCATAAATTAACATGTAAAATGTGTTTAACCCTCTAAGCGTTTGGCCCGTAAAATTCCGTACACTAAGCTCCAGGTTTCACTGCAATACAAGCAATGTTTAAGTTATTATAATTCTATAAATTTAATGAATTTTCAAAGCATTGAAGAATGATTAGGGCTCTCAAGGATTACATTTATATTCCTAAATAAGATTTTTTATGTAATATTGAAAGAATCATATTTTATTAGCATTTAAAACAAAATGCAGAGAAAACAACATTACAATTTTACCCATTTGCAAGACGCTTGGAAGGTTAAGAAATTAGCTTTGTATAATACCATGAAGAACGTTTGCAATGCATTTTTAATTCTTACGCAAAGATTATTTATATTAAAAAGGATATAAGAGTCATACCACATCCTAAATAATTTAAAATTGTGAAATCTGCTCAAATAGTATATTTCTAAAATAATTTTTGGTTCTCTTTGGATCTTTACCCTAAAATGTCATTTTTTATACGAAATAAGCTTCATAAATTTCAATACATCTGTGTTACTATAAGAACACTTCGAAGTACAAGAGTAAATTTTTTTTAAACAATGTCAATATTAACTTAACTATACGGAAGTGAAACCTGGACACTCACAAAAAAATGATGAAATACAAATAAAATCCTCAGAGATGAAATTTTTGAGGAGCCTGAAAGGAAGATCGATAATGGACAAAATAATAATCGCATCAAAAGAGAACTTGATGTTAAGCCAATATTAAATGAAACAGAAAATTACATAACGTGATGGAAGAACTACTAACAAAAAATGGATTCTGATCGCATATTAAAAGCAGCCGTGAATTATAATCAAATGGAAAAAACAAAGAAAACTACGAAAAAGATGAATTGAGGTCGGAACAGGCTTATAGACTTAAACCATGTTTGGGATGATGATGAAAAAGGATATAATATTATTAAAAGAAATTTAAAAAAGAAGTTAAATTTCAATCCTCTGGACCACCTGAAATCATGATAAATGTATTGAAATACGCGATTAGTCCTTTTATGGAAAAGCTTGATTTCGTTTTAATAAAAACTTTATTTTAATTGAGAAAGGTGTTATAATAATTAAAATAAATGACATTGACATGCTTCGGATCTGTCTAATAAGATGCATAAGCATAATAAAATAAAATTTCAAAACATTTCACGGTCATTACAAATGACACGCGACAATGAGATATAAACAACAAAACACAAAAGTCAAACACAAAAATTCTATTGTAAAAAATTAAATTAAAATAGACCATGATCTAAAAGAATTTCCAACATAGTTCATCCCATTCAAGCTCTCACGAGGAATTTATTCATTAATTCTAACCATAACTTAGGAATAATAAAAGAAACGGTATCATTGCAAACAAAATTTTTACGCGTATAAATTTCAATGGACTCTCTTATAATAGACTTACGACAACAATTTGATATGAAACATAATTTGCTTTCACTAAACAATATTTTCTAAACAATATTTTTATCTCCTCATTTAAATAAGTTCTAGATAAGACAGTGTTAGTACATCCAAATTTAATATCAGATTCATACTTCCCTTTTCTAATTCCAAGCTTTCTCCCAGCTTGGAATATCCCCCAGGGGAATACCTTCTTTAGGTATTTACGGGTTTCGCGACCCCGGGTTCCCGAGCGATCTTTCTCCTTTCCTTTTTTCTTCTATTTTTTAGTTGTCTATCCTTTTTTCTTTGTTTCACACTTTTTAATCTTCTCTTTTCAGTTTGTTTTCCCTCTGTGTTCTTGTTTGGCTTTTTTTACTAACTTTTTGTTCACATAGTTCTTTGTTCTACTAACTTTGTCGTTTTCACTAACTTGGTTGTTTACACAGTTCTCTGTTTTTACTCACTTTGTTTTCGTTCTTTTGTTTGGGAAAAAAAAAACATTCAAAATGACAAAAAATATACCAGGTTTTTTTTAAGCTCCCTCCGTAATTACTTTTTTATGTACAATAGTGGTTTTTTTATATTCACGTGAGACACTCTGGGTGTTGAGGTTTTTTTTTTAACCTCATCGACTCGTTTCCTCCTTTTTAGGAAGATCTCGAGTCCCAGGGTGCAGAGCATCTCTGATCTCTGGTTCTGAGTACGGGGGGCGCCATGCTTGCATGGTGGTTGTTAGGAGGGGCTATATGCTACCAGAAGACTGGATCCTTTCGACGTAAGGGCCGGCTGTAGGTTGGACAGAGCTGTAAAGGCTTACCTACGGCTACCCATTTTCCTTGGAAAAGAACCGGAGCTTCGGAGATGCTATCGAGTTTAATCCAATGTTCGAAAAACGTGGAAGTTTGTTGGGAATAGTTTTCACCCTTTTGAGACCTGCGCCTAAAGTAAGGGAAAGAAGAAGGGTCGGTGACCAGGCCCGATGCCTGGCGTTTTTCAAACTTTCAAATTCAATTATGGCTACAACCTCAGGAGATAAGACATGCGAAGTGGAGGCCCCACACCAAAAAGAAGAAAATGATATGATGAGCTGCGACTCTATTACTTCTAATAAAGTGCGACAAGAAAAATCATGGGCAGACAGAGTTGAGGATTTTACTTCCGATACGGCATGTAAAAACACCAACTCTAATGCCAGTGAAAGATTTTTTGTAGTAAAACGTCAAGAGGGAACTTTTGACAAAACATCCCCCTTTCTAATTAATAAAGCTATTCAAGGGTTACTTGGTGAACCAAAAACTATCAAAAAAAAATCCGTACAGGTGAACTATTAATCGAAGTATACAATGATCAACAAGCCAACAAATTGAAAAAATGTACACACTTTGCTAACATTGCTGTCACTGTATCTCCGCACAGAACATTAAATACATGTCGTGGAGTGATCTCCGAATCAGACCTCCTATATGTCACTGAAGCTGAACTCTTGGAGAACCTGAAAGATCAAAATGTTATTCAAGCTAGAAGAATAAAAATTTACCGTCGTGATGAACAGATACCACCAAATCAAACTCAGATACCCACCAAGCACATTATACTTACTTTTAATACACCTACACTACCTAAATACATAAAAGCTGGTTATTTGTCATGTTCTGTAAGACCTTATATTCCCAACCCATTGCGCTGTTTTAAATGTCAACGCTTTGGGCACTCCAAAATTCAATGCCGAGGTAAACTCACTTGTGGTCGGTGCGGCACTATTGACCATGAAAGTACTCAATGCCAGGCACCACCTTCTTGTGTAAATTGCAAAAAAGATCACCCATCCTATGCTAAATCCTGTGAACAATGGAGAAAAGAAAAAGAAATACAGACAATACGTACAAAACAAAATATACCATACCCTGAAGCTAGGAAAATAGTAGACTCTAGAACACCCAAAGTTGGTGTATCATATTCTGCTGCTGTATCTAAAACAACAAATAAAACTTATCAAACAGTTGCAACTCAGACTGATCTTTCTACAGATACCAAATCCCAAACGAAGCAAAAAGAAACCATCCTCTCTAATAATTCTGGAAAATCTTCAAAATCGACACAATCGCCTTCAACTAAAATATTAAATCCTGTTGCTTCCAATTCACCACAAAATGCCTCTCAAAAGGCATCACATACCCTTATTCCTAAACCACCTCTTCATAAAAGAACCACTCAAAATATATCAAGATCAGCACCCTCAAAACCAAACAATAGATCTGAAGCACCTGAAAATAAAGCAAAAAAGAAAAAAACTATAACACCTAAAAAGGAAAATCATCAAAAACACACAATAGATGAAACACACATGGATGATGATGCTATAACCATTCATCCAGAACGAGATGCAGAATTAGACGATGGAGATAGTAGCATGTCTACTACCTCCGAACAAAATGACATAGATACATACATCTAATACCCTCATTTATGACTAATATTATCTCATGGAACTGCCGTGGCTTTCATAATAAATACGACGAAATCCGAAACATTCTTCATGACAATCAACCCATATGTTTAGCTTTACAGGAGACCCATCTTAAGCCTACTGACAAAGCAAAATTGCGCACTTATACTACATATAGAAAAGATTTTTCTGGCAATGATAGAGCTACTGGTGGAGTGGCTCTTATCATCTCCAATAATTTACCTCAAACTCATATCAGTCTAAATACAAATTTGCAAGCTGTTGCAGTCCGTATACATTCAAACCGTCTAATAACAATATGTACACTCTACTTACCACCAAGTCAATCTATTCAGTCTTCAGACCTCGACAATCTCCTTCTCCAACTCCCCACTCCGTATATCATTCTGGGAGATTTCAATGCACATAGCCAGATGTGGGGTAACCCAGAATCTAATCACCGTGGCGAAATAATAGAAAAACTGATCTCTGACAAATGGTCTATGCCTGCTCAATAATGGCGACCATACTTATTTTCATGAACCTACCCGCACTTTCCATGCTATTGACCTTATAATCTGCTCCCCTTCTATCTATCCTCATTGGAACTTTTGGGTATCAAACGCTTTGCACGGCAGTGACCATTTTCCTACTTTCATCACACAGACTACTCCTAACATGGATTCTAATAATTACTCTAAACGTTATATTTATGACAGCCAACTGGCCAACTTTCACGGACCTTGCTAAAATAACAAATGATATGATAGATGGTGACATTGACGAAGCGCTTGATAATATCACCCAGTGTATTATCAATGCTGCAGACATTAGTATTCCAAAATCACTCTCTATACCACGACACAGGAAGCCATGGTGGAATGATGAATGCAAAAAGGCAAAGAAAAATCAACAGAAAGCTTGGGGCATTTTCAGACGTTACCCTACTAACAATAATTATATTGCTTTCAAAAAAGCAAGGGCGGATGCTAGAAGGGTGCGACGTAGGAGCCAGCGTGAATCTTGGATGCAATATGTCTCCAGAATTGACTCCAATACATCAAGTAAAGTACTTTGGAAAAAAGTGAAAAACTGTATGGGACTGTATTCTGAAAACCATATTCCAATCCTAAATACAAATGGACAAACTATAGCATCTCCTAAAAATATTGCTGAAACAATAGCGAGTACACTGGCATCCAACTCTAACTCAGACTCATACCCTGAACCCTTCTTATCTTACAAAAGACAAATGGAATCTACCAGCATAAATTTTAATTCACGACAGTCCTATGACTATAATCTACCATTCACTAAACTAGAGCTTTTAAGATGTTTGCAAAATAGCCGTTTATCTGCTCCAGGACACGATGGCATTACTTACACCATGATAAAATACCTTTCTACTACCTCTCTCGATAATTTACTCACTTTTTACAATAGAATCTGGACTGAGCATACTTTCCCTAAAGCCTGGTGTAAAGCTATTATCATTCCTTTCCCGAAACCAGGTAAAGATTCCAGTGACCCTAATAACTACAGGCCTATCGCACTCTCTAGCAGCGTTTGTAAACTCTTGGAAAAAATGGTTAATTGCCGCCTGGTACATGTTCTTGAATCAAATAACTGCCTTGCTGCATTTCAAAGCGGATTTCGTCGGGGTAGATCTACTATTGATAACCTGATTCTTTTAGAAACTCATATACGGACTGCTTTTCTAAAACGCAACCATCTGGTGACAGTATTTTTCGATGTGATGAAAGCTTATGATAAAACCTGGAGGTATGGCATCCTTCGTGATCTTTTTAACTTGGACTTTCGTGGTAATCTACCCATTTTTATTAAGAATTTCCTAGCGGTTCGAATTTTTCAAGTTCGAATTGGGGGTATTCTCTCCAGCTTTTATGTACAAGAAGAGGGTGTACCCCAGGGCAGTGTCCTGAGTGTCACCCTCTTCGCTATCAAGATTAATGACATACTGAACCAATTGCCCCCAAGTGTACAGGGTACACTTTATGTTGACGATTTTAAAATTTCATGTAAAGGACAAGATATGCGTTTTATCGAGAGACAATTACAAATTGCTATCAACCGTATTATCCAATGGACAAACAGAAATGGCTTTATTATATCCCAAGACAAAACCTCTTGTGTGCACTTCTGTAGACGCAGGGATCTGCATCCTGATCCTGAGATTTTTATTGGAACTTATCAAATAGCTATTGTTGACAGTGTCCGCTTTTTGGGCCTTCATTTTGACAAAAAACTCACTTTCCTGCCTCATGTTTTGCAGTTACGCAAAAAGTGCGAGCGATCACTTAATCTAATAAAGGTGCTCTCAAACACATCTTGGGGAGCAGACCGTACTTCTCTCCTGAAAATTTATCGATCCATAATCCGCTCTAAAATTGACTATGCCTGTCAGATCTATGGTTCTGCACGTAATTCTGTTCTTAAAAAATTAGACACTGTGCACCATAGTGCACTCCGCTTTTGTTCTGGTGCATTTCGTACATCTCCAGTTTTAAGCCTATATGTTGAGTGCAATGAACCAGCATTACACCATATTCGCGAAAAGCTTTCATTGGACCTGTACTATCGTATTCTTTCACATCATGGCCATCCACTTCACGCGTATATTTTAAATTCTGACAATGATATTCTTTATCAACATCGTCCATCTTGCATCCCTTCATTTGGTGTCAGAATAAGGAGCACTGTTAGAAATAGCCACTTAAACAATATTGAGGTAAGCTCATGTTCATTACACAAGTTCCCTCCTTGGATAATTTCTAGCATTACCACCCTCCATCCCTTTAAAGGGTATGACAAAAAGAATCTTGCACCTGTTATCTTTCAAAATTTGTTTGCTGCTCATCGTTCCAGTTTTAGAAATCATACAGATATTTACACTGATGGTTCTAAGAGTAGTAGTGTTGTTGGATGTGGTGTTTTCTTTGATAACACCAGTTTCAGCTACCGGCTTCATCTTTCAACTTCGGTATTTACAGCCGAGTTGATTGCAATCGAGAGAGCCATGTTGCACATATTTCACCATCATAAGACTTCATTCATCATTTATACAGACTCAAATAGTGCTATTGACGCAATAAAATCATCTAATAAACATCCTTATGTTTCAGCAATCTTGGAACTTTATAATAATTTGACAAATCGAGGTTATAGTATCTTATTTTGCTGGGTACCTGGACACGTGGGTATCTTTGGAAATGAAAAAGCGGACAAGGCAGCAAAACTTGCCCTTAGCCCTTTAAATCATAAGATTCCATTCTCAGACGTTAAACTAATTATAAAACAGTACATTCATAATAAATGGCAGGAAAATTGGAATTTAGAATACAATAATAAACTGCACCACATCAAACCAACGATCATAACCTGGCCTCCTAACTTTCCAAGAAAAACAGATGTTCTTCTGACCCGTCTGAGAATTGGACACTCTAGGATCACTCATAAACATTTGTTATTTAAGGAGGATGCACCCATGTGTCCTCATTGTCATTTTGATTGCCTAACTATCCATCATCTTTTAACTGACTGTCCGGGCCTCCGGCACTTGTATAGAAAATATTTTAACTCATCATCACCTATTTTGACAAACCTCATTGGGGAAATACCTCATGGGGCACTTTTTGCTTTTTTAAAACATGCAGGATTTTATTTTGAAATATGAACTTTTTATCGCTATTTCTGTTCCTATGACTTCGACCTTGTTTCTATGACTTTGAAGTGTTAACGACATTTGGATAGGAACCCTATCCAAATGAGTATTCTTACTGTTTTAACTTTACCTTTTATTCTATGTTGTAATATTATTTTAAATTAAAAATTTTTTACACTATATCTGGATGGGGTGCCCCATCCAGACATCCTGATCTTGTTCCTCTTAGATTTTGTTTTTTTTTTGTCGTTGTTTTGGCGCAGCATGTCCCTCAAGGGATTTTGTGCCACTAAACCCTATACAACCAACCAACCAACCAACCCAGCTTGGAATAATGTGTATCGTCATTTCATTTTTTATCATAGCTTGATTTCGATTCAAAAGTTTTTACTAGCGATTACTAGAGAGAAGAGGCATGGTTATCTTGAAATGTTCGCATTTTTCAGTCTGTTTCTCCGTATAGGAGCTAAGGTGTAACAATTTTAAACCTTTTGAGCTCTGATGGTTGGATTTCCTACCACCTAGTTTTAATTACGAAATGTCACAATGGAACCGCAATATTCGACCAAATTTATTTGAAAAAGGTTTTTTCGTGTTTTTAATAAAGCTAATTTTTTCTTTTCAAAATACTGGTGCCAATCTGACATTTGGAATTTTGAAGAAATTTGACCACCAGAGCTAAAGGATTAAGAGTGGTGGCCTTAGTTTGTTATTTTGATCGTCACAAAATCTTTAATATCTTCATTCTCCGCATAAAATGTGTAATGTAGATAGAATTTTCTGCTTTTAAAATTTAATGGCTGCAGAATTACTAGTATGAAAGAGAAGGGAAATACTAAAATTCATTGTCATTGGTATCTCCATTGTACCATCAACAATAAAATTAGATTGCACTTAAATCCTTTGTCAATAGTATAATCGATAGTTGACATTTATTCTCATTTATTAACTGCAATTCTTTCAAAGTTTTCTTATAACCATACATTTTTACATTCTAATGCTTAATTCTGAATTTTAAGATATTTTGTGGCGACTAAATTCATACTTGTATGTACGTAATTCGTTTTCCTAAACTTTTTTTATAGGTAACTCATCTTGTCATAAAACGACCACCAAATTTCGATTATCGACCAGGTGATTACGTGTATATAAATATTCCAGAAATTGCAAAATTCGAGTGGCATCCTTTCACTATTAGCAGTGCTCCGGAACTAGATGGTAAGTTAAAATTTAGATAATTGCCACAGTACTGTACAGACAGGTAAAACAACATTTAAGCACTAGAACTTTGCAGACTAGTTTTGGTAGCATACAGTGTCTATCAGTTTTAAGAACGATGAAATTTCCTGTATTATACAGCACGATAGTCCTATATAGTAGAACTCAGATGCATCTCTAATGTTAAAGTCCAAAGTTTGTCCCTTAATAACTTAAGTTTCGGGGGAGGTGGCATTATAGAGATCCGGCTGAAATACACTTTTTGAACACAGAAAACGCAAAATATGAAATTTTCCGGCGGGGATATGACATTGCTTCTTGGGAGATGTCCGCCCCCAACGGATTACCCCCAGAATTTAGCTCTAAATATTTATTTATTCATATTTTGATATCCCTTTTCAAATTGAATTAATAAATTCAAAGCCACTACCAGAAGCCAAATATAGATTTTTGATTTGATTGATTATTTGGACAATATTAGCTATATTCCATAGGTAAAGGTACTGGTAAAGTTTCTAGCTTCCAATGCCATTTGTTCAGTAAGGAACAAATTCATCGCGATAGACTGTGTTGTCTAGTTTGAGGCAAAATTATAGTGATGAATACATTGTTTTCTGATATTTAATATCGGAGCTGTGTTTTTCAGCACAAAAAATTGTACTAAATCAAATTTTCAATACGCAACTTTTCTTGTATTAGCAGTAAGATGACAGTTAATTTCATCGTTTTTTTTTAAATCTGCTTAGAAATTGTCAATTTTATAGAAGCATCTCCCCCCCCCCCTCCTCCCTCTCCTGAGTGGACCGCTATTTGTATTACTTCTTACTCGGATAGATTGAAGATGTCTATTTCAGACTTATGATTGTCCTGTAGCACTTATACCAAGATAAAATATACTGTAGTAGCCGTCATATCCACATTTTAGATCACCTCACCCGGAGTGACCCTATATTAAGACCCCAGAAGCCAAAAGTATATTAGTGATAAAATTGAACTAAGTGCACAGACTACCTGAATTTTCAGGTAGTCTGTGCATTTTTTTTAGGGCTTCGTAATAATGTAAATAATATAGCACCTATAGTCGTCGCTCAGTCAGTCCGTCCGTCCGCATATAATACAGCAAAAACTACCCAACAGAATCATTTGAAATTTAAAATATATAATTTTCGTATAATTTTGTCGTGTCATTTCATATTTTATGAAAATCGGATGCATAGTTTAATTACAGGGGCAATCAAAAGTGTTCCGTTACATTAGGGGCAATTAGAGAAAAAAAGTTCCAAGTGCATTTTAATGGTGTTACTCTTTCGAACATAATAAAATTGATATGCAACTATGAAGAATATACTAAAATATGCATTATGTACAATCTGTGGTGGAAAGAATATTTTTTATTAATTTATAGGTCTACACAAAAGTAATCCATTACATAATGGTATACGGAGAAGCATTGTTTGGGGAGCGTTTTAATTATAATAAGCTATTTCACATTTTATGTAATTGACAAAAGTTACTGAGGATTACAAGTTACTTCCTGTATAATAGAAAGCAGGTATTATTTACAGGAATACACAAAAGATTTCGTATATTCTACTGTATCCGTATGACTGTAAACTATTATACCAATATCTGAATATTTTAAAAGTTTTCTTATATTATGAACGCACCCCATTTGCTACGCTTGACGTACAATTTCAAACTTGTTCTTTTCAGTTAAAGAAATATAGGTGATTTTCTAATTATGTGCAGCGTTCTAGAGATAAACAACTTTTGCCGAATATTTGGCAATATTAATTATAAATTTAAAGAAAATTTTACTCTTTCACTCCAGTTATTGAAATGAAAGTTCAAAGACCCCTATGAAGCCGGTATAGGGGTTATTTGAGCCGGCAGCAGTTCTCTATTTCATTTCAGTCAGTTATTAATGTTAAACGGTTAACGTAAATTATCTTTGAGCTTAATTCACTCCAAATCGAAGTTTTGTCACTTGCACTCCTTCCCGTAAGGCATAGTGACGTCACTGCGACGTCGTTGTGAAGTCACATTGTGATTTTGTGACAATCGATTGTCGATGTGAAGTCACAGTGACTAAAATGTGAAGTCCTTATCGCCGTTTTAGAGCTCGTTTGTGACGTCATATTGTAACCATTTTGTGAAGTCACGGTGTGACAAATTTGTGAAAAATGTGTCCTTTGTGACTACTTTGACATTGACATTGTGACGAAACTGACAAAAGCGACGATATTTAAATTGCCAGAAACATGTTTTTTAAAGTAAATAACATGTTTTGAAGAATATTTGTAATTTTCTAAAAAATTTTTAAGAAAGTCTCATTTTAGTCACAATGTGACGTCACTGACTGGTGGCATTTTGGTCACAGATGTGATGTAACCAAAGTGACTCAGTGACGTCATTGTGACCATGCATGCTATGAGGGTTGGCTTCCGAGTTCCTCGTATATAAACTACTTGTGTATCTCATTATAAAATATTTTATTTTTCAGATGTCATTTGGCTTCACATTCGAGGTGTTGGAGAGTGGACAAACAGTCTTTACAACTACTTTGAAAAAACTGATAAAGAAGCGATTCTCAGTGATGACCTTGCTAAAGATCTCGAAAACATGCCAAGCCTCAATAGTGACGAAGATCACTTGTCAATGGCAGTCAACTGTTCATCTATCAGGTCTACTACTCCATCGGTTATGGGGGATAACATGAACATGTCTTTAACACCGTGTATAGAGCCCTCCTTTGCTAATAGCTCTCTAGAACTGACACCGTATAGCCCCAATAATACTGTAATTGAAATTAATAAATATGCATATAATAATGCCCTGATGAATACTACTTATACGAAACAAGCAGAAGCAGAACGAAAGAAAGACACCGCTATTGAAATGGAAAAGGTGAAAAAATTCTCGGTTACATCCAAAGATAGTGCAGGAAGTTCTTTGAGTTCGAGATCGTTTTCGTTGTATCTCCCTCACAGACGGACGTCTTTTAGTTCGACTAGCCCTAGTCGTGCAATTCAAGCTAAAAATAAAGAAGACGTTAAGATTTTGTTGACTGCTAGTCGGAATTCTTTGAGGGTGGAAGATGCGTACGGTGGAGATGCAGTTTTACGTAGAAAGCCTAAGGAAAAAAGACGATCAGTCCGTGTGTCTATTGCCAAAAGGGGTCTCAGAAGGTGTCAGACTGTCATAGTTATGCCTGTGGCTGATGATGAGGATGATAATGATGCTGCCAAAACTGATTTGAAAGATTCCAACTTAAAAACAGAAGAGGAAATGAAGGATTTAAAAAGAGAAGAGGAGATCGAGAATGTGGTCTTGTCGCAGAAACCGCTCAAAGTAAGAATTTCTTTAAAATTTGTTTTTTAATCTGATTTTTTAAAAGAATTTGAGGAGCTTAGATGATAAAGGTGGTATGTGATAAAATTGAAAAAAAAAACCCATAGGATTCAAGACAACGAATGGTCTTTTGTCATCTATTAAGTTACTTTTTGAGAAAAAAAATAATACTCGCAGATATTTTGATTGATAAAGGAGGCATTTGGCAATAAACACATACCGTAATTTCCAGCATTACTACGCACATCAATCATTTTTTGACCCAGAATGTTTTCAATATAAAATGTAACGTTTTAGATTGCGGTAAATATTTGGCTTCGATTACTAAACAAAACTTCTGGATTGTTACAAAATTGTTTGATCCGCGGATTTACACCGAAAATTACAGTATTTGGAAATTTATACCTTATTGTTTGAAGATGATGAGTGTCACTTGCCATCATTATCATGTGAACTCTTCAGTTCTTAATGCTATGTTTTTTTACGACGTATACTCGGAAGATTTCCACTTTATGAAAAATTTTAATTTTATAAAATAAGCATTTGTAATTTTTTTTATATCTTTACTTTGTCTGTACTGCAAAACTGCCATGATTGTTTTTTTTCCATGGTAAATATTAAACTGAAATTATACCATTATTTCTCAACAAAGAATTGACATCATTCCTGACATAAATTAGTGTTGATTTGTTTTCGGTGTAAATGTCAACGGCTGTCACTGTGTGCAGAATTATGCTCTATTTCTACAATAGCTCTATCTCAAGCTAATGCACGAATTTTCATTAAACCTCAGATTCAGTTAGTCCTCAACTTGGATTAACGTTTCCGGCATTTTGGTGCAAATCGCTCAGCAGATGGCGCTGTTATGCTTCATCTTTTGCGATTACCGCAATAACCCTATCTCTAATATTAATGTACGAATTTTCATAAAACTTTAGATTCAGTTAGTCCTTAATAATTTCGTGTTTACAATTTGTTGTAAACCGCCCAATGGATGCACAACTATGCTATATTTTTTTCATGATTTCCGCAGTTTTATCTCAAGAGTTAATGCAAAAATTTTCATTAAACTTTAGATTCAGTTAGATGTTGACATAAATTTTTGTAAATTAGGTTTCGGTATACTTCATTTAACAAATGCTGCTGCTATTCGGCATTTTGCATGATTTACGGGAATTTAACGATAGTTCTACTTTAAGAACTAATGCATGGGATTTTATTCCGTTAGAATCCCCATGATTGGCATAAATTGCTATTTAATTCTGACTTTGTGATAGTGAAGTTTGAAATATTAACATGTATGAGATAGAAAACAGTTTTGATATTGCTATTTCAGACTAATTATTTTTTCGAAATATTATCAAATCTAACGTTTTCCATTTACTGATTTTTTTTTTAAATATTTTATTTTAACTCATTATCTAATTTATATATTGCATGATAAATGGAATGTTCTTAGTAAAATAAATGTCAATAAAATAATGTGTATAAAATTTATTTCTGATTAAAATGCTATATTTTTTTGACATATGAAAGTTTCGGAAACCTCCACCTTTTTTCCCCATAAAATTAGTAAAAAACATCTAATAAACAGAATTTCTTAAAATGTGCATATTAAGAGCATTTTGCATACCTAATTTACTAATACATACAAAAAGAAACGGGGGAAAAACCTCACTAAAACGATTACTATTAGTCTCACATTAAGTATTACAAGTAGTACTTAACGAGATAGTGATGTCACATACAGTAAACTTCCTTTAAAAGGCATCCTCTAGTCTGGTACACTGGTTAATCCGGCATGACTTTGGAGATTTCCCAAAACATGATCCTTCTGGATAAAACGAGTTAAGAAACTGACGTCCTCATATGTTATACATTACACTAGCTGCCCTGGCGACTAGTTTGGTCTCCAGGTCTTAGGATTTGGTCATTGACTTTTTCTGTAAAAGGCCTTTAATGATCTCTAACCTTACATTAAACCAAAAAAAGCAGAACAGGATATGGAACTCTTCCCCATTTGTAAAGCGTTCAAAAAATCATTTTTGGTACTACTTTGTTATCCCGTCGAGCAAAAAACCATCGCCAAATTATAAGATTAAATGCCAATAATGGATGGTCGTGAATGTCGCATTCAATGACATTAAATATGATAAGCCTGTTTAAAACGCTATTAAATAATTTTTATTTCGACATTTTATTTGTATTTTTATTAATATTCTACAAATTATTTGTTTTGTCATTACTTAAAATGAAAATTATGTCAATATAAATAATTTGGCTATGAGTTTGGCGATTTGTACAATATGGCAAAATTCATCGACGGGGTAATTAAGTTGTACTCATTTTTTTAATCACGTCTATTTACATGAAAGTTATTCCAAAAAAAGTTTGTTGTTATTAACTAAACTTTTTTATTTATTATTCACTTTTTAAAATAATAGAAAATAATTAAAAATTATAGATATAACTGGAACTTAAACAAAATTTTCATTGAATTTGCGTCAGAAAAAAATTTCCCCAATGTCTTGCGCATCTGACATGTATGCCTAGAATTCTTCCCATGTTTAGTATTTAATAACTGTGTATTAAAGTTCCGATTGCGATTGGCTTTTATAATCTTAAGTATAAATGATTAACAATAATTTATGGTGATCTACGTAAATGATACAGATATCAAATTAACTTACTGTGAGATATGAAATTTGTATAATAAATTTTATGTGAATTAGCTTATTTACGTTTCACTTTGTCAAGAAAACGTTTTGAAAGTTGAGTTGTATAGTATTTTACACAGCAGAATGAAACTGAAGTTTGATTGGATTACATGCTCGAATTATTTTTGCATGGCAAGATTGATGGTTGGAGAACTTGCTATATGAATTATTACCTCCATAAATTATTTTATTTTCAATCATTGGAGAATGAATCTTTTTAGGTGCGTTCGTAATTATGTAAATACGTAGCACCTATAGTGATCGTTCTGTCCGTCCGTCTGTCCGCATATAACAACGCAAAATCTACCCAACCGAATCGTTTGAAATTTAAAATACATAATTATTACATAATTTTGTCGCGTCATTTCAAATTTTATGAAAATCTGATGCATAGATCAATTACAGGGGCAATCAAAAGTATTCCATTACATTACGGTCAATGGGGGAAAATGTTTCAAATGCATTTTAATGGTGTTACACTCATTCGAACTTAATGAAATTTATATGCAACTATAAAGTACATATCATAATATACATTTTACATAATTTGTGGTGCAAAGAACATTTGTTATTGATTTACAAGGCCACACAAAAATATTCCATTACATATTGATATAAGGGTGATATTTCTCAGGGCGCGTTTTAACAGTATTAAACTATTTACAATTTTATGAGAGTAATATTTTTAAAACTTCCTTATCGTACAAACGCACCTCATTTGCTACGCTTCACGTGCAATTTCCAATTTTTTTTTTTTTTGTTTACTTTGGTGGAAACAGATTTTGGGAAGTTAATTTAAATTTCACTGAAGTAATCTCAAAATATACATGTACTTTAATGCAATTCATCTCTCATATTTTTTTCAAGCGATTTCTATAAAAGTATAACTTTTAAACAGCTTTATCTGGAAAAATACTTGATTAAAACTGACCGCTTGGCCTATGAAAAGCGAAGTGGTCATTACGGCAAACTGTTGATGACAGCCAAATATGCTTATAACAATAATCAGTACAATAAATTTGACGATTTATCACCTGCGCTGGCTAACATGAAATTGGCTGCATAGCATATAAAGAGTAAAAAAGGTAAGCCCGGAATTGTTGATGGGTCACATGACTTAGGCTTTTATTATATAGATGATGATTATGATTATTGAGTATTTTGTTTTACTACAGTCAAGCTGTTTAAAGAATAAAAACATGCCTTTATTGTCACTTTTCATTTAATTCTAATTCCTAAACGTTTTTCCCGACATACATTTTGTAATCCGGAAAATTTTGAAATCCGGCATTAGTCAGGTCCCGAACGTACCAGATTGGAGAATGTTTACTGTATTTGCACTAAAGAGAGGGACTTCCCGTTCCATAAATTGCTTTTTTTTTTTTTTTTTTTTTTTTTTCGTAACATAGAAACGAAACATCCATCCTTAAAATGTGGTCGGTGAGTATCTGTATATTTAAAAGATCAGGATTTTGTTTTTAGGTAGATTTCGTATAAAATACTACCTATTGCATTCGCACCAATGTTAGAATTCTGAAAAAAAATTGCGGATCTACACCTATCATGACTCCTAGACCCCAAAACTACCATCAATAAGAAATTTATATATAAACTTTTTTATGGACACGGTAACTTCTATAGTTCTGCACCAACCTCCACCAAACTGATACATACAATCAAAGGGGATAAAATCTCGGCCAAGTTTGTTAATGAGCAAAATCGGACCAAGGGTGTCGAAATAAGAGGCGTTTTTGTGAAAGCAGAAAATAACCCATAACTTCTTAGTGAAAATATATATTGAATTAGTTTAAAGTTTATATTACTTCTAGATAATAGGCCAAAAGTTTGCAAGACAGATTTTTGATAAAGTTAAAAATGGGCTCAAGGGGCGAAAAATATAGGGTTTTGGGGAGAAAAAATCATAAGTTTCTCAATTCTCAAGATATTAAATCAAACTAATTTTTTTTTATAAATGTTCTCAAAATTATCTAAAACTTTTGTATTTACAAGTTTTTGATAGGATTAACTCTTACCGGTAAAAAAAAAATTAAAAACGAAAACAAAAAGGGTGGTGGAAAAAGAAAAAAACTATGACTTCTTTAATTCTTAAACTATCAAATCAAATTTAATTTAATCTTCTCAATAATATCTACAACTTTCATATTGACAAGTTTTTCATAAGACCAATTCTTATAGCAAAAATAAAATAAACAATAATAGGAGTTAAAGAATACCCAAATCCCCCCCCCCCCAAATCCAAACTGCTTATATTATGACTCATTTTTAAATTAATTTTTGATTTAAAACGCTTCCAAATGGCAGGTCCTCTTATTTAGAAACTATATAATGTGATGTATTGGCCAGTTTCTTGATAAAGGTAGAATTTATTTCAAAAAAGGCTGCCAAAATGAGTATTTTGAACAGAATTTCCCGAAGTGATCGTGATTGAAAATTGAAGAAATATTCGTATAACAAATTGCGTTTTTTCTAATTTTTTAATCCATTTTTGCTTTTATATGCATCCAGTTGACAGGTTCTCTTATTTAGGAACTATATAATGTGCCATATTAGTCAGTGTTTTGATAAAGACAAAATATTTTTTTTAAAAAAAGCTGTTTCCTTATTACAATTAAAAATAACTTTTTTAAAACATTTCAACAGAAATTGATATTACGATTTAAAGTAACACATTTTTTATCATAAAGATGTTACATTACTATAATTTATCGTTCCGCTCATACTAAAATTGACACACATCTCGCAGGGCTTCAGTGGGTAAAAATGAAATGAATATTTTCCTTGATAAAACTGTTTTACTACGAATGCTCTTAAGATTTCTCAATTTCTCCAGCACTCTGATTAGAATCACAAGTACATAGTGCAAATATTTGCATGCAAAATTGTAACTGACAAATGTCATGGTTATGTTGATATCGCATTAAACTTTTTATAAAGTAGTGACTATGAATATGAAAGCTATGCATGCAAATTTTGATAGTCAAATGATGTTATTTTTAGATTTCGTTGAAAACAAAAATCATAATTATCATAGGGGAGCAATCTTCATAACCCTTTTCATTATGCAATTCGAAAGATCAAAACTTCAATTCATTCATTTTATTCATTATCATCGCATCTTTCTTATTACGTATAAAAGCAGAGTTGATTTTTTTCATTAATTTGAAAGGTTGAAGTTGAGATTTAGCTTAAAATAATTGTTTTAAGTGTTAAGCTAGCCAAGTATATATCATTTTTCTTTTAAAATAAATTGTTAATCAGTTTTTCAGATTCATAAGTCGACTATAACGGGTTTTAATTTGTTGCGAATAATGCATCACTGAACATGTTGATATCCAGCAGTTTACTCACAAGTTTCCTTTTATACAATCCTCACATTGTTTAAGACTCCCCTGTTGGATATGTCTTTCATTAATGCATGTTTTCTTTCTGTAGATATTTTTAGATGGACCTTACGGATCACCCACTCGCCATATTTTCCAGGCAAAACATGCAGTTTTGATAGCCACGGGTATCGGTGTAACACCATTCGCCAGTATCTTGCAAAGTATCATGTACCAGTATCGAAAGTCTCGCCATACATGTCCAAGCTGTAATCACAAGTGGTCGGATCCTCTTCCAGTATCAAGTATTCATTTGAAAAAAGTGCGTATTTTGTTGAACAATCTACACGTTTATGTTGAGTATAAAATGTTCTGTTTTTCTAGAGTACCAAGCGGAACGTAAATCCTTATGAGCATTACACAACTGAACACACAATTTTTCAGTTTTTATATTGTTAGACGTATTTTTATCCAGAAATTTTATTTTATAAAATGAAATTATATATAACCATTAATTGTAAAACAATATATACAAATAAAACTTGAAAAAAAAAGAATTAAAAGGAATATATTCGGAATCTCTAAAGCCTTAGTAGATTCGTTAGATACCAAATACTATAGAACTGCAAATACAGTGTTATTTCATCTTCGCATCCGCCATGGAAAAGCAAAATAATGCAAATTTGGGGTTACCAACACATATAATGCCAAAATAAAGTAAATAAAAAGATTTAACATAATCCTAAAATGATTAAAAGGGATAGACATGGAAAAACACATACCAGGCACCAAAATTCCCCTAAAATGATGTAAAAAAAATTAGAATGCATGATTACATGCAATTGCTGCCAAAAAAAGATTGCAAAAAATGAGCCAAGAAATATATTACTTTTTTAAAGATACAAACTTTATATTGGACAAGGCCCTCTACTACAATGAAACTACCTTATTATCCTATAAAATGTTATATTTAAACTTATTTTATGAAATAAACTTTCTCGTTCAAAATGTTTGATGTGAATAAAACCAAAATGTTGAAAACAATGTTGAGAATCTTACTTGAGGAAATAAGTAATACAATTTTGAAGTTGCCGTTAGGTTATTTTTAAAAGTATAATAGACGGTTATGTAATTTATTGAGTTATTTGTAGATTATTATTGTTATTCATTCATTTATTTATTGCAACAAAAGTGTTTATGAAATTGGCAGATCCTTTTCTGAATTTAAGCATTCAGTGTACCATATTTTTCTGCGCATGTCTGTTTTTGGACAGATAAAACGAAAGAAAACTCAATCGTCGACTTATAAACCGGATATAAAATAAGATTTCCAATGATCTCTGTAGTTGCGGCATTAGTTATGTCGATAGTTTTTTTTTTACTCTTATAATTAAAAAAATATTTATTTCATACACGTGTTGTTTATTTTCGATAATTGTCTTAAAAACAATTTATATTCAGAAAAATCCCCATGTTTTTATTTTTTTTGTTTTTGTTTTGTACTGGCTTTTTCTCTGAGACACTTTTGCTTTCACATAAAGAAAAGTATAGTTTCATTTGTGTGTGCCTTAAGGATCGACTTATACTCCCAGAATGTCGTTTCACTGTTCAAAATATAAAGTTGTCTTATCCCCCCCCCCCCAAAAAAAAAATTAAAATCATGGTCTTCGAATAGCACGATGTCTGGAGACGGATACCTTAAGTAATCAGCGAAATATGAAACCCATTAATAGGAAAAAATACACCCCAATCTGAGAATTTATTAGGAAATGTTCAAATGTTTTTTTTTTTCATTTCAGCTAAAAAAAGGATTTTATTATAATGAAACTGAAAGTAACCAATGTCCAAATTCACATAAGTCAGCAAAATTGTCTTCCTAAAATTCAGAAACCGACAAATAAGCCTAGCTGTAGCTCATTTAAAGATGTTTTGTTATATAATTTTTTGTGTAAATAGAATGAATTTGACTGCTTATCAGTTTTTGTTGTCAGATATGACCAAGTATTTTTTTGCAAAAGACTTCTACGGCTTTCCGTAAGCAGGTGCAAGCTTTTAGTATACCTGTCATATTTTCTAAATTTATACAAAATATAATTCCATGCCGAAAAAGTTAAATATTTTTGGAATAACCAAAATAGCCACTCAAAAGTAATCAGCCATAAAAATGACTTAAGTGATTAGTAAGTAACAAAACTAACTCGATAATCCTCTAACTTAAGCATAAACATTTATAAATTTCAAATACGTAGCCTTAAATGCATTCAGTATTATCCAACTAGCAATTGAATAAGAGTGGAGAAAGGGCCCTAAATTGTTTAAATCAGAGCTTTAAGTACACCTAAACTTATATAACAATTGCTGAAGTAAAATATTTGTGGGAAAACTTACCATGCATTGAATAGAAAATTTTGTTTTTAGGTGGACTTTTTCTGGCTCAATCGTCATCAGAGAGCATTTGAATGGTTTGTGAATTTGCTAAGCGAGCTGGAGATTGAACAAGCACAGCTTGAGGAGCAAGACAGATTCCTAGACATTCACATGTACATTACCTCAGCGCTAAATAGCTCCGATATGAAAGCAGTTGGTCTTCAAATGGCTCTTGACCTCCTATACCAAAAAGAAAAACGCTGCTTGATAACGGGATTAAAAAGCCGAACGCAGCCTGGCAGGCCAGACTGGAATAAGGTAAACTTTGCCGAGCATTAATTTGTTAGTTCAAGTTATGATCGATTTTACTCCGGGAGTTAGTGACATCAAAATCTGTCATCGCGGGATTGAAAAATTTCTATGTACATTTAATATTAAAGTGAAAGAAAATGAGCTAGATATGAATAGGTTTGACAGGACATAAATAAATTTTAAATTAATTCTTTATTAAAAAGCTAAGATGTGTTCCCATCATCGCGTATATTAATCACTCTTGGGACATTTTATAGACAATTTTGCGCTCTTTCAGAAAAAATATTTAGGACTAACATTATTTTGCCGGAAAAGACTGTCATACTTTAGTAGGCGGATGATGATAAAATTGTACATTTATTTTACTTTGAATTTTTATTGGTGGCTACTTTTTTTCGCGTCTGGACGATGGCCAAGTATCGACTTTCCGCAAAAATAATTCATTACAACTTTTTAATAATAAATTAAACTTATTTTTGGCATGTCAAACCTAGTCGTATCTAGCTCATTTTGTTCCTATGCCTTTTTACTGTAGATTTACATAATTTGTTTTTCGTTTTCGCAATGAATGGAGTTTGGATGCCATCTGCTACCGGGCTGTTTTTGTTATATATTTCTTAACTAATGTTAGCTTTAGAATAAAAGGGCCGCCGGCGGAAATTTTTCATAGAGGAAACACTATTCTAAAAAAAGAAAAAATGATTTAAAAAAAAAAAAAACTTTTTTTCTAAAAAAAAAAAAAAAAAAAAGGGGGGGGGGCACATTTTTTCAGGAAAAGGGCATACTTGTACCTTTTTAACCAAAAGTATTTTGAATTGGTTTAAAATCCTGCAGAATTTGTAATATTTTCTCAGAATCAATTGAATTGCCACGGGACACGTAGAAAATATTAAAAAGGGCTGCCGGGCGCTGCGCCCTGCTAAAACAGCTTAGTCAACACTACTTAACACTTAACCGAGCACCCCCTACCTCATTGACACAAATCCGAAAGAATTTGTATCTCTGAGATGGAGGTGCGCCGGATGAGAATTTGTATCTGTGATTTATAAAGAAACATTAAGTAATAGTGTAGTGTTAAGTAAATGTTTCTTAAACTCTCTACTTTTTTTTCATGAGAGTCTGTGTATCTCTGTCCCTTTATTACGAGCTACGCTCGACAATTCCCATTTCAATTCCGCGGTTTCTAAACATGCTCATTTGCTCTATTTTAAAAAGTCTAAAAGACAATTATATTTTAAATTCCATAAAATTTTAGTATTTTGCAACACATGTTTTTAGAACCAGAAATTTTATAATTAAAGTTATTTGTGTGTTTTGGTCTTAGACGAATTCATTTTTTACTTGTTAGAGTAACATTTTTGAATATAACTTGCATTATCCAGGGATGTCTAAATAATTTTCTGGAAAAAAAATGGCCGTAATATTTCATCAATCTTAAATACTACTTTATTTTTAAAAAAATTTTATTAACGTCTAATATTCCCAACAGGTAAAATGTTAAACCGCTTTTCAATGTTTTCATTACATCTTGGAGTGTGACTTATCAGGAGCCTAGATATTGAAAAGCGTGGTAACTAAAATGAGTTTGACTGTGAGGTTTTTGATCATGGAAGATAATTCTTCATTTTATTAATATAGTGATGTCTTTTGAAGCAAAAATTTATAACCTTTTTAAAAAAATAATTTTTTAACAATTCTATACTTAATAAAAAGTTCATTAAATATATTATTTTTAAAATCACAAGATTTAAAAAACTTTACCTTTGTCATAAAAATTTTAATAAACAATTTATATTACTTAAGGTGTTACAAAATATATTAAAGACAAACAACTTGACATGTTTCGGTGCCAATTCTGATAAGAATTATAATCATATAATCAAAAATAAAAATACCTGATAAAATGACATGAAATATTTTTTATGATTATGGTTCTTATAAGAAATGGAACCGAAATATGTCAAGTTGTTTGTTTTTAATGCATATTGTAATACCTTTCTTAAGTAATATAGATTGTTTATAAAAAAGTTCTATTTCCGAATCAGGTCAAAAACTCTGTGGCCGTAGTGTATAGACTTTTTTCACCCCCCCCCCCCCAAACCCAATCACACGCATGAAAAAAAAAAAGTATGGATAGCAATGAAAATTGAATATTCCTTAGAGGCATGGTAGAATTTGATATTTTTAAAGTCTTATAAAATAATAAAAAATACAAAAATTTAAAATGTAAGTTATTCTGGAATAAAACTAAAATTTATAAATAACATTTGTTGATCGTGTGTTTTTTGCACAGTTTTATCATTATTTAACTCGATATTTTTTTTTTCTTTTGTGGTTTGACCATTAATTTGACATATAAAGTTCCGGTATTCCAAAAATGCGCCTATTTCGAACAGAGTTCAGAAAAAATACAGATTTTCTTAATTTAGTAAGAACATTGTAAAAACTTTCTGAAAAAAGTACTTATATAAAGAAGTAAAAAAAAATATATGTATAAAGAAACTAAGCTAGATGGAAAATACCTGAAATCAAACGAGTGAAAGTTGATTACTTACTATACTGTACACGTCGACTCCATTTGTACAATTCTTCAGAATCATTTTTTAACCACTGTTAAACAAAAATCAACCACTGCTAAACTAATTTACACACGCTTTAGAAATAAAGTCAGTGATTTTTTTGACACTGAATTGACTCAGTAACTTGCTTTTTATCATCTTTGACTGAGATTTGTATGTGGAGAAAAAACGTATTTATTGCTATGATACTAAAATTGTAGTTTTTATTGGAAGTGTCTGTTATATATTAGCAGGGAATTTTAAATAAATTTTATTAGAAATAACAAAATCTGTTTACCACGAGGCGATCAACTCTGCATAGAACTGACACTAGTAAATGTCCCCGCACATAATTTATGTCTTAACAAGTCAATAAGTTATTAATGAAATTCTCCTATTCCGAATCCCCACTAAACCGAACAGTGTTTGGTTCCAGTTAGTACACCATATTCTATGGTAAAAACTTTGTAGTACACCTCAGTGACCTCAGTGTGCATTTGTAAATTTTGATATGGTGAAAATGATGGCGGGTTTAGATTTCGCGGGAAAAAAAATTCTACGATTCAGTTGAATAAATTTTGCTTTTTTCATTTTGGAATACTAGCATAAGAACCTTTATTGATAACTTTATCGTAATAACATATATTTATTATTTTTTACTGCTTACATGTACAATTAAAGTTTAACAATTTCTTCAACTGCGTTTTGTAGAAATAGTATTTTGTTAATTTGACGATAATTATCGTTTGTTTAAGAGTTAGAAGTACCAATATAAAATGCATTTTTTACTATAACTAATTTTGTAGGTTTGTTTCAAGTCAATGAAACAGTTCCTTCTTAAGTATTTTCTTTCGTCAAAATTTGACGGGTTCTACCTTGTTAATATAAAGCGAAAATCTATGAATAAAAGATTATTACATCAATTGGTTTTAACTAACCGTATATCTTTTTAAATTATGTACTAAATTATTGAATTTATGAATGTTTCATTTTTTTTTTTAGGTTTTTACGTCGATAGCGCAACAACAAAAGGGTAAAGTTACCGTCTTCTACTGTGGGCCCACTCAGCTTGCAAAGACTTTGCAACGGAAGTGCGATGAATTTGGATTCCGTTTTAGAAAAGAAATATTTTAATTGTTTTTAACGTTGTTTTAATTTTTCATTTGTGTTAAATATTTTTGTTACTTGTCAAGTTCTTATGAATTTTAAGAATAAAAAATATTTTTAAACATCCTCGTCGTTTTTCAGTATTTTTTAAAAATGACCTCTACATTTGTCCCTGACTAGTATAATGTCAGAAGCAGGGCTTCGAAGTCAGGTCCATATTTGGGTAAAAAAGTGGGTTATTAAAAAGCACTCTCAGACACCAGCTTTTCTTTTATTAAGTTCTAACTAGAGAACTGCAAGAAGTGTAAGTCACTGATTTTAATGAAAGTGGTATCGTTAAAAATATCTCATCGAGAGCAGCAAAAAACTCAAAGGAACTACCCGTCGCAAATGAGCAGTTTTCAAAATATCCTCAATTTATGTCACGTAATTAGTGCATACTTAATGGGGGACCGCAAAAAATTTTAGTCTCGATTTTAACGAAAGTTGTATCGTTAAAAAGATATCATCATGAAGGAGAAAAAACTCAATAGAACTACCCGTCGGAAAGGGGCCGTTTTCGAGATATCCGATAATTTATGTCACGTAGCTAGTGCATACTGTTCTAGTGCACACATAATCGGGGACCGAAAAAAAATTTCTCGATTTTGATGAAAATGGTGTTGTTGAAAAGATATCATTGTGAGAAGTAAAAAACTAAATGGAAGTAACCATCTGAAATGAGCCGTTTTCGAAATATCCAACAATTTGTCACTTAATGCAGTTTCCAAGCAGTGTGCATTAGCAATGTGACACATTGTCAGATATCTCGAAAACGTCTCATTTTCGACGGGTGATTCCATTAAGTTTTTCAATCCTCACGATGATATCTTTTCAACGATACCACTTTCGTTAAAATCGAGACTAAAAATTTTTATGGTCCCCCATTAAGTATGCACTAGCTACATGACATAAATTGTCGGATATCTCGAAAACGGCTCATTTGTGACGGGTGGTTCCATTGAGTTTTTTACTGCACTCTATAAGATCTTTCCAACGATCCACTTTCGTCAAAATCGGTGACTTACACTTCTTGCAGTTCCCTAGTAAGTGAAATGAAACATTGTATGTAATTTTAAATCTATAAAGTGGATTATTCTTATTTTTGTACTATTCAAGGCTATTTAAGTTAAAGATTCCGAAGATACTCTCTGTTATACATATTGGATGAAAACAGTTTTTAATTGAGAACACCAGAATATATTTTACGTTTAGTACATACCTATTTTCCCTCGGATTTTTCGGGTTTTTTTAATTCGAGGTAGAGAAATCTACAAGGTCCCGCCGCCTGAAAAATGAAGGTAATCTTTTAAACGGGCAGGTTCGATAATATTAAGGGATAAGGTTTTAATAATCTTTTTATTATTATTATTCTAAACTAAATTTTTTCATTGAGTCTTCATTTGAATCTTCGGAGTCAAAGTTATCATTGTTACTAATCTTTGACTTGGGAAATTTTATCGTAATATGACGCATATCTTAAAATTTTCCCTTAGGGTGGATCGAAAAATCGAAATTTGGATAATCGAATCGGCGCGGGGTGCAAAAGTTGCCTTTTATGCATATTAGTTCAAATATTTTTTTAAATGAAATCCATTCATATCTTCTGGCGCCCCAAAAATAATTAAAAATTGAAATTTTTATAAAATTTTATATATATGTGTGTGTGTATATATATATATATATTTTTTTTTTTTGGGCGTGGGTTACGAAAGTTGCTTTATATATATATAAATATACAGTTGGCAAAAAAAGTATTTGTGTACTCTAAAATGTTTAATTTTAAACTAAATAAAAACAGATATTTTGGCAAAAATAGTTTTAAAACAGTCTGTTTACCGCGCGTTTTAAATTACACAACAGAAAATTTCGATAAAGATGTAAAATATTTTTCTAATAAGAAAAGTTTAAAAATTTCTTGCAAAAAAAAGTATTTGTACAGTTCTCCATCCTGATATGTACTGTTTTATAGTGTTTATGGTTCAAAGGACTATTTATACAGAAGCTGTTAATAATTTTTAACTTCATACTATATTTGTCTGACATTTAATTTGCACTTGAAGTAATTGAGAATAGAACCTAAAACTAGAGAGGTACCTCTAGATATATGAAATCCTATTATTGAGCATAATAAAAATTGAAACTCGCAACAAGAATTTGTAAAAGCTATTAAATTACCATGTACAACTATTGGATGCATACTGAGAAACTATGAATAAATTAGATGCATCGAAATTCAATGAAAACCAGGACTTCTCAGCAAACTAACAATGAGGGGAAAAAGGGAGTGTTGTTAAAAAAGCTTTAAAAAATCCTATGCGTTCGGTTCAAAAATTTGCTGAAGACCTTGCAACATCTTCTCGCATCGGAGTAATACCTCAAACAATAAGAAATATTCTTCTCAATGTAAACTTAAAAGGAAGAACCTCAAGGAAAAATCCATTCATCAGCAAAACAAATAGGCGAAAACGCATAGTATTCGCTTTCGTATACAGAAGTAAATCATTGGATTTTTGGAAAACAATTTTTTGATGAGGGAAAATTCGGAATTTTCTTACCACCAAGCATTCGAAAAAATTGGCGTAAAAATAAAACTATTCTTGATCCAAAACGTATACTTCAAACTATCAAGCATGGTGGTGGTGGTGGTGGGGGGGGGGGAATATTATGGTTTTGGGATGTATAGCTTCTAATGGAGCAGGACATTTAAAATTTATTGACAATGGAAGGACAGGTTTAATATACATTTATGTGTCGCGGCATAATTTATTAAACCGTGCGGAAGCTTTTCACTTTCTGCAGGATAACGACCAAAGAATACTGCTGTGATCACCAGCACATGGTTACTACAATACTCGAAGACGACTGGCAACTCCTCTAAAATCTCAAGACTTGAATCCAATAGAAAATTTGTGGATGCTATTGGATGCAAAAATCCAAAAAAAAAAAAAATATATATATATATATATGTATCAGTAAAAAAGTTTTAAAGAAGCTCTTATTGTGTCATGGAATAACATTAACCAGATCGCTACAAAAAAGTTGGTGGAATCTATGTCACACCATCTAGAAGTAGTCATAATCGCTAAATGAATTCACACAAAAAATTAATTTGTATCGTTTTACTAAAATTTAATTAATTATATTACATCTTATACTATAATGCGAGCAAAAATTGTGTGTCTGTGTGTGTAAATTTTATCTCAAAAACGGCTCTAACGATTTTCGCAAAAATTTGGATTTTACCATTTTCGGGCACGAGAAGACCATTGGGCTAGGTCACATGTTCGAGAAAATTCGATTATTGGGTCATAATGGGTCAGGATCAAGCTATTTATATCTAGAGTACGGCTGGATCGATTTTAAGGAAATTTTGTATCCAATCGTTTTTTGGCACGGGAAAACAATTGAGCTGGGTCACATGTTCGAAAAATTTTGATTAGTGGGTCATTGTGGGTCAAGCCATTTTTATCTAAAAAACGGCTCTAACGATTTCGACCAAATTTTATATTTTATCGTTTTGGATTACAAGAAGACCATTGGGTTAGGTAACAAGTTCGAGAAAATTCGGTTGGTGGGTCATTTTTGAGGTCATTGTGGGTCATGCTATTTTTATCTAGAGATTTTCTCACGCAATTTTGACTAAAAATTGCATTCTATGGTTTTCGGGCACGAGAAAAACATTGGACTGGGATACATGTTCGAAAAAAAATCTTAATGGGTCATATTGGGTCATTAAGTGTCTGGGTCAAACTATTTATATTTAAAGAACCGCAGAATCAATTTCATCGAAATTTTGCTTTTTTATAGTTTTTTGACACGAGAAAGCTAATGGGCTTAGTCACACGATCGAGAGATTTCGATTATAAGAGACATTTGTGGATCATGATGGGTCATAATGGGTCATGGTCAAGCTATAGCTAAAGAACAGGTGGATCGTTTTTAACGAAATTTTGTATACAATATTTTTTTGGCACGAGAAAACTATTGGGCTAGGTCTCAGTTCGAGAAATTTCGATTACTGGGTCATTTTGGGTCATAAAAGGTCTGGGTCAAGCTATTTATATAAAGTACGACAGTATCAAATTTAATGAAATTTTGTATGTAAGTTTTTTGACACGAGAAAATTAATGAACTATCTCATATATTTGAGAGATTTCGATTTTAAGAGTCATTTATGGGTCATAACGGGTCATGTCAAGCTATATCTAAAGAACATGTGGATCAGTTTTAACGAAATTTTGAATACAACATTTTTTGGCACGAGAAAATCATTGGGCTAGCGTCACATGATCGAGAAATTTCGATTAATGGGTCTTTTTGGGTCATAAAGGGTCTGGGTCAAGTTATTTATATTTAAAGAACGGCAGGATCGAGTTTAAGGAAATTTTGAGTGTAACAATATTTATACACGAGAAAACTGATGGACTAAGTCACATGTTCGAGAGATTTCGATTATAAGGGTCATTTGTGGGTCATGGTCAAGCTATATCTAGAGAACGGGTGAATCGACATTTTGATCATTGATTCGTCATTTGATTCATTACGAAATTTTGTATACAGCATATTTTTGGCACGAGAAAATCATTGGGCTATGTCACATGTTCGAGAAATTTCGATCAGTGGGTCACTTTTGGGTTATTCTAATTTTATCTAGACAATATCTCGCGCAAATTTGACTAAATTTTGTATTCTATCGTTTTCGGACACAAGAAAATCTTGGGTTAGGTCAGATGTTTGAGAAAACTCGATTAATGAGTCATTTTGGGTCATAATGGGTCAAGGTCAAACTATTTATACCTAAAAACTGGCTCAATCGATTTTATCTAAATTTTGTATTTAACGTTTTTCGGCATGCAAAAATTAATGAACTAAGTTACATTTTCGAGAGATTTCGATATAAGGGTCATTTGTGGGTCAAGCTAATTTTATCTAGAAAATTGTTCTCATCATTTTGAGTATATTTTCTATTACCGTAATTTCGGGTGTATAAGCCGCGGATCAAACAATTCTTTTTGGACCCAGAAATCTCATTTAGTGATGTAAGACAAATACTTACGTCGATCTGAATAGTTACATTTGTTTCTTAAAAAATTCTGGGTCGAAAAAGAATTGTTTGATCCGCGGCTTATACACCCGAAATTACGGTATGTCGTTTTCAGGAAAAAGAAAACCATTGAGATAGGACATATGCACGTAACAATTCATTTAGTGGGTAGTTTTAGGTCATAATGGGTTCGGGTCATTCTAATTATATATAACAACGACTCAGTCAATTTTACCTAAATTTTGCAACGGAACGTTTTTTTTCACGAGACTATTGAGCTGAGTTGCATATTAAACAAAATTATATTAGTGGGTCATATCGCTTCATTTCTGAATGCTGTCACGCTAATTTTACTTAAGAAAAATGGCTTAAACGATTTTGATTCATTTTATACTCTACTGTTTTTGATTACCTGAAGACCATTGAGCTAAGTCACATGTTTGATCACATGTGATTAGTGGATCATTTGGGTAATAAGGATCAGGATCACGAGACTATGGCAAAAGTCAATAAGTTGGCGATATTTGACAAAATACTGGCGAAATTTGGCCGAAAAATCGACTATTAAGGTTACGAAACCAAAACACATATTTGGCGCCAAATGAAAGAATGTGTCCAAATTTGGTTATATCTGGCAAAAAATATTGTCTTTCAGAAGTGTGAAGAAATTTCTTGTACATTCTTAATAGTCTTGAGATGCATAGTTAAACTAATCAGAGTCGAGCTAAAAAAGTGCTTTGGATTGATGTCCTTTCGTTGTAAATTTTAAAATAAAGTAAAATATATGAACATGTGCATACAAACATAGTTTTCTTATTGATTGTTTTTGTAAATAATACTATTATTAATAACATGTTTTACAGTAATAATACTATATCGAGTTGAACACAAAGTTAATTTTGACTGAGCTGAGCTCGGTCACCCCTAGTTACTATAGTGTACAAATACTTTTTTTGCATTATATTTTTGTATATTTTTTTATTATAATGTAAAAAATCGATTCGTTTAATTTTGTTTTTGCTTCTATAGTATTATAATGTATTAAATTAATGTATTACAGTATTTTTTGCTTAAATCTTTTGTTTAATTTCATTATAATTTAAAAAAATGAAGCGTACAGATACTTTTTTTGCCAACTGTATGTATATATATATATATATATATTCACACATCTTTTTTATTTTAATCCATTCATATCTTCCGGTGCCCCAAACGTCGCCAAAAATAGTAAAAAAATGGACATTTTCATAAAAAATGATAACTTTTGTTTTTTTTAATTTCTTTTAAATTAGTTTATCATCGGCATACAAAGGAGGCCTTTTTGGCATATTAGTACGCATCCAAATAATTTTCGACTTTGATAAATTTCTTCCAGTGCCCCAAAACTGTTAAATATTTGCCGAAAATCGATTTTCATGCAAATTTTGAGCTAAAAAATACAAGTAAAATCAACAGTTAAAGAATAATTTATCTAACGTAAAACGAAGATCGAATTAAATGAACAAAGTAATTGGATGCGATGGAACAAATGTAAATGTTGGACACAAAGGAGGAGTTATTCATCTGTTGGAGCTGGAACTCAATAGACCTTTACAATGGTGCATATGTTTGCTTCATACAAATGAGTCGCCTTTACGACATTTGTTAAATTATTTAGATGATGCAACAATTGGTCCTACAGTTTTTTGTGGGCTAATTGGGACAGCAATCAAAACCTGCGAGGAGCTACCTTATAGCTTCTTTTTCTTCAATAAGTGCGAGAAATATGCCAGACAACATTGATAGAAGGGTTCTCAGCAATGACCAGCAATATTTGATATTTGCATAGCAATATCACGTGGTGAATGTAGTTCTGATCTGGCATCAATGAAACCTGGTCCAGTTTATCACTTAAGATGGGTAACAACTGCGTGTAGAATTTTAAGGTTATATGTGGCTACAGAAAATCCTTCTAATAATCTCATTACTCTTACAACATATATTATGAAGTTTTATGCACCCATATGGTTCCATATCAAAACAAAGCCATCGATAACTGAAGGGGTGTGTCATATTTGGAAACTCATCACATATTCTAGATATTTCGGATCCAATTTCAGAAAGATAGTAGATGTTATTCAACGAAACAGCTTTTTTTTTTTTTTTTTTTTTTTTTTTTTGGTCATCCTAAAAATTTGCTATTGTCAATGCTCGCAGATAAGAGAGTATATAAGATATTTAGCAACACGAAAGCTAATTTGTGCTAGAAATAAAAATACAAAATCACCAGGAGTGAGAATTTTTAAAGTACCCCAAATAAACTTCTAAGCGAAGGATTAATTTGAACTTATTGACTGGCAACGAGTTGGACGTTTTGAACCACCTCTCTTGATGAATATGCCTTGCAAAGAAGTTGAGGCTATGATAAAAGTAGTAAAAACGAATGAATGGTTAAAATATCCATGCCATACCCAAGCGGCTGAAAGATGCGTTCGACTAGTGTCTGAGGCATTAAACTGTATCTGGACAAGAAAAGAGACACGGTTTTACATTGAATAGAATAAAATCAAGAAACCATAAAAAACATTTTGATACCAAAAAAGATTACAAACTTTAAAAATATGTAAATCTCCAAGATGAAGGATATAAAACTTTCCTTTACGCAAATTCATTTTTTATCATTTTTATGATTTAATGCTTTCATTTTTAAATGTATATGTAGTTTATTATTCTAAAATTAATGTTATTTATAACTTTACACGTTATTAATTAAACTGTTTTACAAATTTGTAAATATTTTTTTTAAATTATAATTTTCAATATGTTTTTGTAAAAAAATTCAGTTTTTAATTATACTTGGTGCATTGAAGATGTGAATGGATTTTGATTTAAATAATATATGGGAACTGCAGAGTTGCGAGTATACTAATAAAAACTTTCCAACTCGGTGCCAAATGAATTTCAAACAGTAAAGTAAAATAAAATAAAAAATATTCAAGAAAATTTCAATTTTAAACAATTTTTGGGGCGCTTGGGACAACGGAAGATATGTATGAATTTTATTTTTTTTAAATATGCAAGCTAAGATTGATAAAAGATAGCATTTGCACCCCGCGCCAAAAGTAATTTAGAAAAAATAAATAAACAAAAATAAAAATCGTTAACTCAATTTTTAATTATTTTGGGGCGCTTGGGGCACCGGAAAATATGAATGGATTTTAATAAAAAAAAAACTTGTAAACTAGTATCCGTAAAAGGCAACTTTTGCACACCACGCCGATAGCGATTTCTAAAAAAAAAAAAAAAGTTTTTTCCTATACTTTTCGATCCACCCTTATATATGTATACAGTATTCTTTAACCGTTTAAACGCCAATGTTCCCAAATGGGAAAATTGTATTATTTGTAATACAAAACATATATTTTCCAACATAATGATGTCCTTATTTTTCCTATAAAATATAAGGTTGATTTGATTTTTTGAAATGAAAATATGTTTAAGCATTTACCACAGGTATTAAGGAATATGTAAATTCATTAATTTGCATAAAAAGTATATTATTTGCTTTTATCGTTTTCTCTATATTAATTACATTTGACCGCTAGAAATCTAAATGTTTCTGGAATTCGAGAAAATACTCAAGAACAATATATAACAGCATAAGGTAGAAAATAATTTGTTATATTTGCATAAGTTGTCAACCAATAATCACGTTCCAAAATGCGAACACTGAAGTGAAAACAGCCAAAAAAACTGTGGAAATATTTTTTTTTTTTTTTTTTTTTTTTTTGTATTTTCTGAATTTGTTTGCATAAATTTAAACATTTGAAGCTGTGATATAGGAAAAACAAAATTATTATTACATTGAGATATTAATTCGGCGTCTAAACGGTTAAAAGATTCTCGATTGCATATTATATCATTGAGTTTTTTGTAGAAATTTAATTGGACTGGGTTGGATTTCATTGATTTTTACTTCGAATGGGCTTGATTTTACCGATTTTTGCATGGACTGAGGCAAACTTTTAATGCTCTGGGCATGGAATTTTTACGCATGTGCAGATTTCTAACCAGAGGTATGCAATTGCAAATTTTGGCATATTTGGAAGCCAAGGAACCCGAAATAGCTCTCCCCATTTTATTAACATGCGCGCATGACTCAATGAGAAATTGTTAGCCAATCTTTCAAAATCGGCAATACCCAAAAAAGACAATAAAATAGAAGATTTCGGATTGATCAAGTCTGCAGAAAACGAAATAAAGCCAAAATTGAAAAATTAATACGAGAAACTTAATTTTCGTTCGAATAATCAGAATTCTAATTAATTATTTTGGAAATAGTAAAATTTTCGGGTCTGGAGGACACAACAAAATTGTAGCAATTTCGCCTTTTTTATTCAGTCTGTTGGATCCGAAAAAGTGAAATTTCCGTTGTATTTTTCTTTTTAGGTTTAAATAGTTGGATATTTCGGGTTTGCGGGAAGCGAAATTGAAAAATTAATAAAGTGGGGAAATATAACGCCCCCCCCTTTTTTTTTCAAAACTCTTCGAACAGAATTAATGCCGAAATAGTGTGATTTTTGCTTTATTTTTCTTGCATTCTTTCATAATTTTAACCAACAAGCAATACTACTGTTACACAACCCGGAGTCGGAGTTGTCCATTTTTCCCACAGACAGGGCAGCCCTAGTCAGGAGCATATATTTGATTACTCAAAAACTACATATGATCCGTAGCGTACATATTTTTTTGTGCTAGGGAAGTAAGCTTTGCTGTATCGATGCATATCTTTATTTTTACATTACAAAGTTTAACCTTCTGGCCGCCGCGAATTCATATCCGTTCAGTAAGCGGCAAGTTTAACTGCAACATAGATATTATTTAAATTCATGTAATTCTACAAATATAATGCTGTATTAAAACGTTGTTATTAAAAGTCTCAAGGTTTATATTAAATGTAATTTTAAATCATGTTGGAAAAATCACTTTTTAAGATTTTTTATGAAATTAAGGAGAAAACATTACAACTTTTCCCTTTTGCTCGACTGTCAGGGGGTTTAGAGAAAGTTTTCAAAATAAGCTACGCATAGCTGCCAACTTCTAATTTATTTTTGCAAACCTAATAAACATATTCTGATCCAGAAAAATTAATGTTTCTATCCAGTGCCTAATGAATTTCTTTTCAAATAAAATTTCATGTAGAAAATATGATCAACTCGGTAAATAATTCGGTGCTGGCAGCTATCTTTTTCTTAGATACGTAGATTTTCCATATTATAATCAATTCATGGTCATTAACCTATTTATGCCTGGCATCCCACATTTCGGGCGCTTCAATTTTTTAATAAATTTGTATATATTTCTCGAACATGAAAATTGAATGAAATAACTATCTATAAATATTATCCATTACCGAAAGATAGCTACACAAGATGGATATTTATTTACTTGAAGACTTTTTCGATGTTCAGATTTTTCATTGTTCGAAATGGCGAGCGAAATGTAATAATTTTCTTTTCTATAATAGATGCAAATAAATGAGTTATCTTAGTTTATAGATTTTAAAGTATGCATTTTTAAAAATTACGTCTTCTAGTTTTTTATGCGTGTTTGTAACGGCTAAATTATAGCGCTCTAGACACGTGCGTACATATTTTTATAAGGCATTTAGATGACAGTTATGTAAAGTCCTTTTCAAGATTGTTGTGAAATTCATTTTGTCTCAAATAAGATTACTCTTTATTAATAATTATATTAGTCTCTTTACTGAAGTATATATATATTTATTAATATATAAAAACTTTAATTGCAGTACATAATAATGCAAATTAAAAGTCCCATTTTATACCAATGTAGAGAAAACATTTAATAGCGCTTATGAAATGACTATACATATTCCCATATTTAGAATATTAACATTTTATCAAACATATACAATTTTTTAAACACTTTCTTGTTCGTTTTGTAACATTTGCTTGGGAAATTCCCAACAAATTTGAGAAAATAAAAAATGAGGCATAAATTCATTAACAAAGAAATAAAAGTCTCTAAAATTTCCCGTTTTACACTTTATTAAAATTGCTTCACCGAAATGTTGATACAATAAAGTTAATTTAAGAAAATCAAAGCCGCAGATAGAATTTACTTTGATGAAAATGCAAAGAATAATACTTACGTCAAAGTTGTATTTATCGTTAACTTAAGATTTTACTAGTTGCATATTTTATTCTTGTATTATTCTTTCTTCCCCGTGTATCTAATTGGATAAATAATATTGTTGTTGAGTAAATGAATAATGAAGATTACAAAAATTTGGCTTAAGTATGGCATTAACTTCGCTTACCAAATTGAGAAAATTAGATTATCATACAGCAGTTTTACATAGCAAGTTTGATACATAAGTTCTTTTTACATATTTTGATACATTGTAAAACAAATGTTGTTCTTGTCTTTAAAGATATCTGAAATTGCCAAATCGCGATTATGACGTAAAAAATAGTTCAGAAAAAAAAGTGAAGTTAATGTTTTGTTTTTGTTTTTATTTTCATTAATCTTTGAAACACGCAATAACCCCAACGTAACATATGTCATGTACACATCTTTTAATTTTTTAGCACCACTATTTTCGCTTCATGCAATAGCTAAAATTCTTTTTAAGATGAAAATTAATATTCAAAATCAACGGTATTGAGATTCAAGGATTTTGATCATAAATTTGACTTTGAAATACAGATTCACAAGAGAATTTTTAAATTAATGTAAAATTTTAAGTTAAAAAATATGTAATGTGTATCTAGATCTCCCCGCCCCACCAAAAAAGTGGATTTTTTGCGATTTTTTTTTTCAAGTGTGTATTTTATAATGCATTGCACGTAATATAGACACAAAGTTATCTCATTACATAAAAACAAACATCTGAGTTTGTTCAATGATGCGAATAAAACAAGTATACATGAATAATTCAAGTAATAACTTGATATCTTTGACAAAGTCCATTGTGTTATAATTCAAATATAATTTGGATTAAATCAACCGAACACTTTATCACGAATTGACGCTTTCTTTATTTTCAAAGAAATAAAAGAAATGACTGCTTTTTAAAGACCATACTGACATAAAAGTAAACTGGCTCAATCTAAATCTTGTTCGGAGGACAATGACTATTAACTGCTATGCAAGTCGCAAACTTTTAAAGATCTTTAAATTGCAAGGAAAAATTATTTACACGCACGATTTAAGATTTGTAACACTATATTCACGTTAATTATCTGAATTACAAGCGGAGACTGTCTAGTGACAATAAAAAATAAGAGTCAAACTATTGTGAATTATTATTTATATTAAATCAAACAAAAGTGAGACTTTCTAGAAAATATTAAAAATTGCTGACACAACTGAAACAGGTGAATGAATGTACACTGCACAAAAAAAAAAAAAAAAAATTCAAAAAGAATTATGCGGTAAGAATGTTTGGTTTATATAGCCCCATCCAAATATGTGGTTGAACTGATCAAACGTTGTTTGGACTAACAAATATTTGTACTAAGGTTATGTATCTAAACAAATTGGTTGGCACAACTATCTTTTCTATTTTAACAAAATCTTTTTTTTTTTTTTTTTTTTTTTTTTTTCGTGTGTGCATGTATAGCGAAAAATTACCACAGCTGTAAGATTTCAAACTTTTCTAGATTTCTGCAGAAATAAAGGAAATGTTCTTTAACTCTTCATGAGCATGGTATACTCTAAAATATGGTAAACTATTTATTTAATATTCCTTAAATAAATTGTACATCTTGCATAGTAAAAGTATATGCGCAATATCTTCTTTTACGAAGTTTTGAAAATGTTGCCATATTTACAAAGCCAAGTTTTTTTTTTATTACTATAGTATTTTTTCTGGCTACTATATACCTAGCATTCAGATAGCATTCAGACTGTTGATGGAGAAGCAGTGGGGATATTTACACCTCATAAAATATTTATAGATAAACATACCAATGTATTTTTTTTTTTTTTAACTTTTTACAGGTTCAGCGATAACAAAATAAATATATACGTATACATATTAACTGTTAAATAATGTATTTATTGTTGTCCATTTTTTACGAAAATCCAATAATTCAGATTATAATAGCCGGATCCTATTTAAATACATTGTAAAAAAAGAAAAAAAAAATCTAATCTAGCTTCAAACATTGAGTTATGTCAAAGTGGTTTTTTATTTAATGCATATTTTCGGACATAGCGAAATTTGGTCACAAGCGCTTTTCGGGAATAAGCAGCAAATGCAATAAAAGAGATATATTTGCGCTAACATGATAATCACTTGCTAAAGTTAAGCGAAAAACAGAACGACAAACTTTCAAGGCATAAAAATAGTATGCATTATCTATATATCTAGAGTTGTTCTGAAAGAAAATCTTTAAGACATTACTGTTTTATTGTTTTATAATAAATCTACATAATTAATTACAGTAAAAAATACATCATATATTGTTCAGACTAACTCTCAAACAGATATTATTTTAAAATAAAATAACAAAATACTATAAAACCGAATTATCCAAATTATTAAACAACATAAAACTGAAATTCGCCGGATTTTATAACAGACGATACTTTTGAAATAATGTACGCATTTTAATATCTATATATATATTTTTTAATTTTAATAGAAAAAGGAGTGATTCTGTTGCCACAATTTCAAAATTGGTACTAAAAATTATAAAAAAATTAATATCTCAAAAATAAATTGAGATACAACCTTGAAACAAATTGCATTAAAAAGTATATATTTTTCTCTATATGACGGTGTAAAAATTAAAAATATACGATGTTTAGAAGTGTACAATTTGCAGTACCGAAATTGCAGGAGAAAATGTTGCCATTCGCAAAATGACGTATGCGTTACGCACAGATACGTTTGGCCTCTATAATATAGATAACTACGTCTTTTGGTAAATTTGATAAGTATTGCAAATCACTCTAATTTACCAGTTATTATTAATAATTCGCGGTAAAGTTCGGTAAATATGATTAAGCTTAATAACGAGTATATACTTTACCAAAATATGTACTTTCATAACTATTTGAATATAATAGCAAAAATAATTGTTAAGAGACAATCGAAAGAAGCGTTCTATTAATAAGATGCAAAAGTCTAAACAGTTTAAAATAAACATTATAATTACTGAATGAATTAGATACAAATTTTAAACATTGAAATATTCAAAGAATAAATTATGCAGCTTTGAAATGCATACTTTTGGCAATAAACATTTAGAAAAGATATATACGAAATAAAAATATCAAGTTAAACGAGTAGAAATTTATTATATTTACCAACCTTGATTGGTAATTATTGATAATAATCGGTTAATTTGATAAAATTTCATAAATTTATCGAATTAACCGGTTTATTTGGATATTATTTGGTTATTAATAACCGATTATGTATTAACATTATGTATTAATAATTAATAATAATATTAATATACGTCGTTGAGATTTAACATGAGTTATTTCACGCATAATACGAAGTGCATAGCATTTATAGGGACACACGAAAGATTTAAATAGTATAATCCGATTTACTGCATATTATCGATAATGACTGATGGATGGATGAAATGCATTTTTAATTCTGATATGCATTTTTAAGTTTTTCAAAGACAAATTTGAACCAATCGGTGTTCTTTTGCCAAACTAAATGTCCCCATTATTTAGTACACAATATCAAATGACAGATGAAATACAGGGCTGTTCAAAAAATATTGCAATACATATTTGTCTAAGAACAGTAACGCTTTACTTCCAAAAATAACGAAGTTCCGTTAAAGATTTCAGAAAGTGTTGCATTACAGTAGAACCCCGATCCATCGTTTTTCAAGGGGTGTGGGAAAAAAAAAACGATGAATGCGGGGCAACGATGGATGCGGATCAACTTTAAAATACTAAAAAACACAATGTTTATAAATTACTAATGTATGCAGTACACTAATAAACACTAAACTCTAAAAGAAATTAATCGAAATAATAGAAAATCGATATTTATTTTTTAAAAATCAATAATCTTTGTTTGGTTTTTCGTTTATTTATTTTTTCTTTTTTAATCAAAAAGTAAATTTTCTTGATATACAGCATTTTTCTGGTCATTTTCTGTAATTTCATATGCATATATAAAAGTTCATACAGTTTCAAATGCCGTAATTGCATCAGACTGAATTGGCACTGGTGGCTCATCTTCATCGGCATGAACGTTATCCTCTGCTTCTTCGCCATTATTTTATTTTATTTTATTTTATTTTATTTTTTTTTTGCATTATTACACATTTCTCCTATGTAAAAGACACTACATGTCACAACATCTCGATCAGTGGAAACATATTCGCATCCTCTGCATAGAGGTCTGCACGGGCCCGGGCTTGGCCAGTGGCCCGTACCCGGCCCGGCGGGATCGTTCCGAATTTTCTAACGGGCCGGGCTGGGCCGGGCCGGCAGATTTAGAATAGTTTTTTCAACGGGCCGGGCCGGCAAAAAAATTGAACGGGCCAGACGGGCCGGGCCGATAAAAAAAAAATTTCTGAAGATTTAAACACAAATGATAAAATATGAACTATTTTCAACGAAAATGGTTTTGACGAGAATAAGTATAAATGTGGCCAAATTAGTTTGACAGCATCAATATAAAAATGCACAGTGTATAGGCGTCGGAGAATTACATTATGTGTAACCCGTTTTAATATTTTTTTAGCTGACTCATGCCGGTCCGAGATCACGCTTGCATTATTTTTCTACATATAGACTGGTCGGACCGGTACTAGACTTAATTATTGGCAGAAAACAAAAATTAAAATTAATTAAATAATTAATAAAAAATAAATAAAAAATAATTTTGTAAAATTATTGACAGCGATAAAGAACTTGTGTTAGCTTAGTCTTCGGATATATACTTCTTGATGATTTTTAAATTAATTTCTCAATAATGCGGAAGTTTAACACATTTTCTGATTAATTTTAAATTGTAAAAGTATAAAAGTGATAAGCCTAACTATTGAAGGGATTTGGAATCGAATAGCATTTTTCATTTTTGGTAAATAAAATACTTGTATAACCTTGTTGAGATATAATAGTTTCTCAAATGATTGCAGGTTTTTCTCCCTTCCCTTGCTATTCCTTCCGGAAATTCTATTCAAAACGCTAATTATGACAGTATTTTATTTGTTTGCAGTATTCTAAATTGCTTGTATAAAAAAATGGATAACGCCATTCAATTATACAGTTTCTGAATAAAGATATCTGCTAATCTTATGCGTTTCTGAGGAAAAAAAAAATGAATTTAGAAATGTATCATAAAAGAGCTTCTTTGAATTTAAGAATAAATTTGGATTTGAAATCTATAATAAAATGATATAGAAATACATTTATAAATCTTCTTTCATTAAACAGATTCAAAATTAACGATGTTTTTAGCTTTCTTTCTTTTTTCTTTTATTCTAAGCCATATTAATTTTTTAATGAATCTTTATTCGAATGTTGAAAGCCTAAGAATCTAAGTAATCATTAATGTTGTTAATGTGTATTTGCTGTAAAATATACTGTAAAATCATTCCATAGATATGTATGCAGTATTCTTTAAAGGAATCCTATTTATATGATAAAAATCTGAATTTTTTAGAAATCGTAGAATTTGTAACGGGCCAAAACGGGCCGGGCCTGTTTTCGCTGATTTTTGTACGGGCCGGGCCGGACCTAAAATATAAAAATTTAAACGAGCCGGGCCGGGACCGGGCCTGGAAATTCCGGCCCGTGCAGACCTCTACCTCTGCTATATACAACCACTCTTGTGCATTATTGCCGCCATCATCAACACAAACAGCACAAATGAGTTATTTTAGGATAAAAGAAGTAACTTCAATTTGTGTGTCATAAGGATTTTCATAACTTTCAATTTCATTTCGGTGAGGAGAAAAAATCTACGACGATGAATGCGGGAAAATGATTTTTGAAGAACGATGCTTGCGGGTTTCGTTAACATTATTTAAGTATCTTTTGTGCAGGGACCTTAAAAATAAAACGATCAATCCGGGAAAACGCTGGAAGCGGGAACGATAGATCGAGGCTTCACTGTATTATGCTTAGAGCATGATTTTTCCTACTTGTTATTCACAAAACGAATTTTTTCTTTTGTAAATCAATTTTTCTGAGTATTACCTATTGTAATATATGTTATATAATAAAAAAATGTATGTCAGTAAAAAAAAAAAATTCTTCAAAGGGTATCGAGTTTCCTAAATGATAAAAAACGAGTATGAAGAATCCATATAATACGAAAACTTTCTCTAAAGCAAATTTATTGGAAACTATTTACACCAAAATACTTTTTGCATTTGCATTCTTGAAATAATTTAAAATATATATTTATCATATCAAATAATCTTAACATTTTATTTTCTCTCTTTTTATAAACAGCAAAGAAAAATCCAGGATGTTGCGGAATAAAATACAATGTTGTTTCATTACCAATACAATACAAAATTTGTGTAGGATTATTTTCGGTGCATGCAATCCTTTATAAATAGCTGATTTAATAGCCTTTGATTACATCCGCTGAAGCTGTAGCAAGCCAAATTGGTTCCATTGTGATCATTTCTCTGGAAAGTGCTACATGAAGTATGATAATATAAATATTAAGCATTTTTCGTGTTTGTGTAATACGATCTTTTGTTACTGATAAAACAATAATATTTAAATATACAGCATGTATTTGTACTAATTAAGCAATTTTCAACTACCTGACGTTCTTAGAAATAGTCGATTGTATAAGTTATCAAGGTACTGTATCAGATTTTTTAATGTTTTGTGAAAGTTGTAACATTAGTTAAATCTTGTAATAAAATATTTTCTAAAATGTCCCCAAATGCTCATCCTTATCTTATTGTCATGTGAATGTGAATTGAATAGCAACCGAAACAACAACAACATTCGTTGTGTTTTCCAGAATAAAAAACTAGTTAAATTTTAATTAATCTATTTTTATAGCTAGTGTCAATGGCATTGGTATTAATGTAAAACTGATTTTTTTCTAAAAGTTGAAAAAACACCAGACCCGAAAGAATTAAAAATTGTTCCAACTTTATAATTATTTTAAGTTTATTTTTGATGATGCCTGTACTATTTTTTAAAATATGTGTACTTTTAACATATGTAAGTCAGTTCTTAAATTTACTCAAATGTCTACGTTGATGACTGACATCTAGGGTCTAATCGCCAAATCGCGCTATAAACTATAAAAAGAAAAATATATCTGTAAAGTTACTAAACTTTTTTTTAGGCCCACTCTCAACGGTGGCCAATGGCTAATTTCTAAGCTGTTAGTCATAGACATATAGTTCCAGTTGCGAACATGTTTTTAAAAAGGCAAAGAAGTATTTTTAAAGCGATTTAGATCGAATTTTTTTTTTTTAATTAAGAAGTTATGAAAATTGAATTTTTACACGGTCCCAAGTCCTATAAGTGATATTTAATAAATTTTTACCATTACTCTAGCAAGTAAGACAATAAAAGTCCCATTCCACTGCGATTAAAATTGACCGACTAATTGCTGTAGAAAGTTGAAGCATCTTTTTTTGCTGCAAAATAGGGGTAAATCACAAATTTATTGGAAATAAAAACAAAGGTATGAAATTTAATGTTAAAATTTGAGAGTAAAATAATTTTTACAATAATATTTTTAAAGTTATGTTGATGTTTTCATATTAAATCAAAATTATATCTTGTAATAAAAATAGATGTAAAAAAATAACAGGAATTTTGTTTAATTATGAACATAGCAACAGTCACAATTCGTTAAAAAATGATACATATTTAAAATTCTTCTAGATTACTTAACCTAATAGGATTTGGTGTAGTCCTATAAAATAAATAAATGGAAGCACCAAAAATCATATTAACATTTCTTTGTCATTGGATATAAATAAGTATCCAAATTAAACATCGATTGGATATTTGGAAGTGAGTTAAAATTTGAATCCGAATTTTCAACGAGGAAATCACATACGAACATTATAAGAAAAATAAAAGCTTATCAAAATAACACGCCCTAATAAAATCATGAAAAGAAACCGCTTCATTTTCTTACAAAATAAAACATGTAAAAATACAATTGAGTATGTGAATTTTAAAACTGGTCCTATCGTTTTCTTTATCAGTTTATAGCAATCTGAACTAATGTAACACTACAATCTCCAAATTTATAATGAAAACCAATGGATGCATTTCTAGGTGTCCGCGATTTTCCGAAATTTGATTTTCTCGATAAAGAGAATTTTGAAACTGACGTCTTCAATTATTTTAACCAATTTAGACGTTAATTAATTGAAATTAAAACTACACTAAAACATAACGGTGGCAACACCTTCAGTTAAATCGCTTTTAAAATATTACTTTACCTCATTTAAAACATTTTTGTAACTGGAACTATATGTCTGTGACAAATACTTTAGGAATTAGCCATTGGACAGCGTTGGAAATAGATGCCCTTTATAATACTGTAAGCAAGCACTTAGTGTACGTTCCCTTAAAGCTTAGTCCAACTTATCCGTTTTCAGTAGCACAAAAGTGGTTTAAGTCATGAAATTTAAAGTTTCATAACTCGGTCAATTTTAATGTTAGATGAATGGGACTTATTTTGTATTGTTTGCTAGAGTGTTGGAAATATTTTACTAAATATCATTTATAGGATCGTGGGACAGTATAAAAATTCAATTTTCATAATATTTTAATAATTTTTTTTTCTTGACCTAAATCGTTTAATAAACAATTCATTACTTTTTTAAAAGCATTTTTGCAATTGGAACTATATGTCTATGAATAACAGTTTAGAAATTAGCCATCGACCACAGTTGAGAGTGGACACACTGTATAAACAGTTCTAGGAATACCAGTTTCTTATAAAACGTTTAGTAACTTCACAGATTTATTTTTAACAGTGTAGAACGGTAGAAAATTTTAAAACATAATTTTTTGTGAAAAATATTTGGGACACCATTTCTAAGTTGACTCTGTGGTGGTAAGACTGTTACACTATGCTCATTACGGCATTGCATGTATATCTAATAAATCGTGTCCCCTATTTACGAAAATACCCAAAACCGTTGCGAAATATTTTGTTTGATAAAATAAATAATGACATACGATACATTCGTTTTAAAATTATAAATAATTTCAGTTGCAGATAAAAAATGCCTGATTTCTAAAAGCAACTTTTATCTATGTTATGAAAATAACAAACGTTTCCGTTTTTTCCCCTTGTTTGTACTGCATCATAACTCTTTCTTCTTATTTGCATACAGTGAAATTTTGATTTCATAAATTGCATTTTAAAGCGTTTACAAAAAAAAAAAAAAAAAAAATCTTTTTATTTTTGAAAAAAAATTATGTTTTTCCTAAATGAAACATTTCGGTAAAATATCGACCATCATCAGATATTTTAGTCTGCACCGTAAAAAAGGGATTGTTGATTTTACACTGTAATTGTAGCACCCCAACTGCCAGTATTATACCTTAAAATTAACTATAATAAATTGTAAATAAACAGTAATATACCGTTAACAGTGATATATGGCTTAATTCATTTAAAAGACTATACAACACTGCTTATTTATACTGTTCATTACTCTTATTTTTGCATTAATAACAGTTGCAGCCGGGGTACTCGTATTATACCGTAAAATCAACATTTGATTTATTTATTTATTTATTTATTTTTGGCGATGTGTAAATATTGGAAGTGTGCAGAAGTTAAAATATTCAGGCTGAGTTACGGTCACAGAGGTGTGCACGGTCCCGGACTGACCCGAGGCCCGTATCCGGCCCGGCCGACGAAATGAAGACAAATTTGTAAACTGGCCGAAGCGGGCCGATATACAAAATAAACGGGCCGGGCTGGCAAAGAAACTGAACAAGCCAGTCGAAACGATTAAAAAAATATATATATATATATAGCAGGCTTACCGGCATGATACATAAGTTTTTTCATGGCTGATTAAATTTTAGCTACTTTCAATGAAATAACTTTCTCAAGAATAAGTTCATCACAAGCCGATGCCAGTTTGACAACATCAATACAGAAATATAACATGCCCACCGTAGAAAATATAGTGTTTGAGCCGAGTTTAATTTTTTTTTTTCAGCAAACTCGTGTCATTCTGAATTCATGCTTGCATTTTTTTTCTACATAGTCAAGCCGGGCCGGAACTGAAATTAATTGTTCTCGAGATGTTTAAGGCAGACAATATGTTTTGTAAAAATATTAATAGCGATAATGAACTTCTGTTAACGTAATTTTTGTGGTTCCCATGCTCAACAACCCGAAACTGTGGCACATTTTGACTAACTTTCAACTGTATAAGCTTAAAAAGGACAAACCTGATTATTGATACTATTTAGGATAAAATAGACTTTTTATTTGTCTAAATAAACTACCTGTTGATACATAAGAGATACTTGTCACGGTTCTGGTTTTTCTCCTTTCCCGTGATGTCGCTTTCATAAATTTGATTCAAAACGCTATCTTTTTTAACCTTCTCAACGCCGCAAATGATATATTCCGCTCGCTAATGCACATGTTTCACTGCAGTACAAACATTTTTAAAATTAATATAATTCTGCTAGTATAATACAGTTTTAAGTACTTTTATAATGATTAATACTTTCAAGGCTCATATTTTTATACATTTTTTTTTATAGGTATATCAATTTAAAAAAGTCATCTTTTTTTATAGTTTGAATTTTGTTAATAATACAACATGCTGATTTCGCTGTTTTCCATGTTAATTTAAAATAAAAATCATTTTTCAAATTTATTAAAAATATTTTTAAGTTCATTCGTAGTTAGATTATTTAAATCGTAAAAAGAAAAAAAATGGTCCTTAAAAAATTAATAAGGTATTTTGTAAGGCATAAACCTTACTCAAATGGAATTGTTTCCAGTCTCTTGAGATTAAATTTTTACAGCATTTAATGTAATGCATTTACGGATTAATTTTCAGTAAAATCTATCTTTTCAAAGAGTATATTAAAATGTATAATTTTGGATTCTGTGCTTTCGTTTACTTCAGAGAAAAAGAGTTGTGGCATATATTCGAATCTCTATTTGACAAGTAATTGCTTTGGGGCCTATAACAATTAAAGCTTTCGTCTCGAATTATCCGTAATACACACAGATATGTTTTTATTTATGTCGGCCAATTATCTACACTGTGGAATATAGGCCTTAAGGGGTGGGGTGTCCTTCGTGGGGTTTTTTCTAAGGGCACGTAACCCATTATTACGCAAAGAAATCCAAGGTTCGAAGAAAACCACGGCAAACTCCGAACGGCGAGGCCGACGGTCGCGATTGGATTCGAACCCAGCACCGACCGTCTACCAGTTTGGAGGTCAGAACCTCTTGGCCATTGGTGGGGCAATGTTTTTTTGTTTGTTTTTTGAACAATATACATCTGATTTTTGTGCTCAAAATGAAGCCTGCTTATAAATCATCATCAATGTTACAGGAACGAGATAGCACAAAGAAATTTTACAATACAAGAGATACAAAACCGGGAGCTCCACACAAAGAATGTATACAATGGAGCCAGTGGAATTCGAATCCCCAACTTCCTACGCTCGAATGCGATTAGTGGCGTAGTGCTTTGACCACTGGGCCACGGAGGCCCCTGCACAAAGATATAACGTTAAGAGAGTACATTTTTTTAAAAAATTTCTAGAATCCATTATACATATATATATATATAATAATTACAAAGGGATAGCACAATACCCATGTCTTAACAGGAATTCGAATCCGTTTCCCTCGGCGTAATAATATCTGCCGCCACTGGGGCGACCCGAATCTCAATATTTGAAAATATAAATATTTAACGCATACACGTGCACACAGGTGTATAAAAGAGTAACGCTGCGTATCAAGGGTTCAGGAAAACTTTTTAGACAGGTATTGTTTTGTATTTTGTATTATTTTCCCCGAGACCATGATTTTTTTACTGTATAAGAAAACATTTGTGTATAGACGTATTCAGTTTTCACAAGTTTTATATTTGTTACAGTTTTTTATTGACTACTGCCTTTCTTTAAAATTTTAATTATTCAAAATTCAAAACCCTTCTTCTTTTTTTGAACGCACAGGCCCTTAATATTTTTTTTTATTTTCATTTCCCTTTCTTACGCTTTCACAAGCGTTTGTGTGTCAGAAAGAAAAACACACCCCCTCCCCTTAAAGTCGCATAAAATCCCTGCTCTGGCAGAGAACTGCGATAATTGCTAAAAGCCCTTTTGTTAAGATTAAAGATGGGTGAGGTTCCCATGCTATGAAGTTTTCGGACAATAAATAGCGTACCTTATTTAATTGGCCACACACGGCGTTTTTAAGCCCCAAGTACTTGCTAAAAGTACACCCTTTTTTATGACCCATAAAAAATTGTATAGTGTCATTTTAGAGAGAGCAAGATACATTTTCGCCCATAAAAATATCCCCAAGACTGTTACTTTCATTATATGCAATACTTGGAATCCCAGCTGTAGATTTTATGGGAGCGGGAATTTGGAGAAACACCTGCTTAAAAAGGGCAGGAGCTCGAGTAAGTCACGTGATTGAGAGATGGAAACATTTCCTTATTTGGGCATTGCCAATGAAACTTACGCGCTGACCAAAGAGAAGTCACCCTTTTGGCTGGGACAAGGGGGAAGCGTCCGTGTTCTCAGAAAAAATAGCCCCGTATGTTAGAGGCTTGCGCGCAATTGGCTTTAAAAAAAGTCAGTCCTTGTGATAGCAGTCGAGCTGAAAGCATCTGGTAGAGTGTAAGCAATAGTTCTGTCCCCCCCTCCCCTTTTTATCTGGGAGAGGGGAGGCCTGGATAATTCAACAAGATTCAAGGGAGTCTGCAAAAAAATGCTAAGAGAGGTTGTTGGAAGAAATGGTCTGCTCAAACCATTATTATTAAAGAAGAAGTCGAAATCCCGCGAGTAAGAATTGTAGCGTCCCACATGGTGCGGCTAATAATGCTCGATTTCCTATCGATTTCTTCTACCCCTGCAGTTCTGATGGATGTTTGGGAACCCGTTTGATAGAGACTTATTGCGGGCGTAACATAATATTGGTCTTGGTTGCATACGGCTGTCAGCTTACTTCGATGATTCCCCAAGAAATTTTTGGTAAATCAATCTGCACTTCCGAGTAAGGTGCCGGAATCCAAGTGCGTGAATCCTCAAATCCAGTATACTGAAATACTCACGTCTTGAATTACTGAGGGCTGCTAAATGGATTTTCTGGGATTTTCAAGGAACTTTAGTAGATCTACTTACCTTTCCAAATAAAAAAGAAATTGGCGTCAAGACCCTTTCCGAGTAGGACTCCAAGTCTGATCTATATAAATGTTTCACCGTGAACCGCTGATGCTTGTCCCAATGCATCATTATAACTTTCGCATCGTGAACTGCTGATGTTTGTCCCAATACGTCATTATAACTTTTTCATCATGAACTGCTGATATTTATCCCAATGCAAGGGAGACTTGGTTTCAAGTTAATTCTAATAGTAAGAGTGTTACGAAAAGTGTAAACAGATATTCTTGTAAGCTGAAGGTAAGAAATTCCCATTATACTTGTATTGAAATTACTTTTACTCTTATAAAGTATATTTGTTGTGGGTTAATATTTTCGAGTGTTTTCAACAAATTCATGTTAATGTGTTTTCTGATGTTTTTATGTTGAATTAAATAAAAAAAAATGTATTTGTTAATAGAAATTTGAGATTGATATTTTGCTTTAGTATATCCTTTATTTTAATTATTAAAAAAAAAATTAACTCTATTTTAATGCAAAGTAAGCATTCAGTTTTAAGTTAAAAGTGTAAACTAGTAAAAAAAAAAAAAAAAAAAGGAAATACTCAAGTATAGTTCCTTAGATTTTTATCCTACCTTGATATTAGATTAATTGAATTTCGATTTCATAAGTGTCAATATGACTATTCTAAAATATGTAACAACTTGAAATTAAAGAAGTCCCTCTGAATGTTTAAAAATAAAATAACTTCAACACTTACCTCTTTATTCAGAATTTAAAGTAATTTATCAGATTGGAACTTACCTTTGCACTGATTAATTTACATACCTTTATTTTAAAGTTGAGTAAAGATATTTAACTAAGTAATAGAAATTCTTAAAGCAAGACTTTTAAGGAGTTTACATGATTTAAAACAATTTAATTTATTCTAAGAGTGAAAAATTGGAGAAATTAAGATAGATGTATTTCCACTATACCCTTTTTGGCCACAATATCATTGTTATATTATGGGATGCTTGTTTTTATATTATTGAAATCTTAATGCTTACAAAAAAAAAAAAAAAAAAAAAAATCTTTCTTTGCTCCCCATAAATAGAAGGGAGATTCCAGTGTTCTTCTTCTTTCTTTCGAAATTTTAATAAAGATCTTGAGCTTTTAAGTTATCTATATGAATTTGACATCCCATAAGACAACATTGGTAAAAATTGGGTTCACTGCTACAGATCCATATATACTACCTGAGATCTAGACAGATTGAGAATTTTGTTGTATTTTCTTTATTATTTACCTTTAATCATTAATATTTATAGAAACTTAAAGAATGTATAATTATTTTTTTAAATCATTTTGAATTATCTAGGTTATCTATTTTATTTCTGTAATTTCTGAACTTAACTTGAGTAATCTCATAGTAATTGCCTTTATGAAATCTCCTCTTATTTTGGTTATTTTAAATTACAACAAGATTCATATAGAACAGAGGTTCCCAAAGTGTGCTCCGCGGAGCCCTTGGGGCTCCGCCTGAACTTTTCAAGGGCTCCGCGGCGTTCCAGGAAAATAAACAAAATGAAAGAAATATGCATATTGCAAATGAACGATTTTTAAAAGTATGTAGGAGTTTTTGTGCGTGTGTGTCAAAAATAAATATCTATAACTAAGATAAAAAAAATACAATAATACACTTAGAAACTAATTAAATATTTGCATTATACATGTATCTTTTTTCTATATAATAATTTTGGTTTAAATTGCCGTATTTTATGTTTCTGTATTTAATGTTTTAAAAATCCGATTTAAAACAAGCACATTTTTCACACTAAACTTTTATGTATTATTGTTCGTCAAACTTTATGCAGAATAATAACAGAAAAACTATCGGCGTTTCATATTTACATATATTGCATATTGTATTTTTTTTTATGAAATTTTTCTTATTTAAATCTTCTTGCTTAAAACATCTTATTTTATTTTTTTGCGGCGCAGAACACTTCCATCGTTTCGGTGTTGAAATTCATGATTGACACCGGAATTTAAAAAACAAATCTAGTTGTAAAAAGAAAAATTTCACGCATCTAATAAACCGAATTTAAAAAACAAATTTAGTTGTAAATAAAAAAAGCAAAATTTCAAGCATCTAATAAACCGAATTTAAAAAACAAATCTAGTTGTAAATAGAAAAAGCAAAATTTCACGCATCTAATAAACTGAATTGAAAAAACAAATCTAGTTGTAAATAGAAAAGCAAAATTTCACGCATCTAATAAACTGAATTGAAAAAACAAATTTAGTTGTAAATAGAAAAAGCAAAATTTCACGCATCTAATAAACCGAATTTTTTAAAAACAAAATTCTGGTGCCAATGTAGCCCTTTGGGAATTAAAATTAAGTTGTTTTATAGACATGCCACCGCCCCTCAAGGGGTCACTCACTAGATTCATTTGTGTGTAATGTATGTATATACAGGGTTGTTATAATTAAAATTCGCCTATTCAGAAGGCTCTAGAGTTGGTTCTATGGCTCTAAACGAATCAGAATTTCACTAGTACGTAGTTGAAGAGATGCGCTCTGCGAAAATCGAAAAAAAAATAGTTAAAATTTTTGTCAGTAGGTGGCGCTGGGCCAATATTTACGCCGACATTTGCAGATTCCTTTATTTTCTGGGGATTTTTGGAAGATTCTGTATCTAAAGACAGATGTCAGACAATTTCTGTTCTGAAAGACAGTATTAGACTTCACACGCGCTCAATCTAACAGGACAATTTACGCAATGTTGTAGAAAGCACAATTCATAGAATGGAATGCATTATTAAAAATGGCGGAGGATTCATTGAGCATGCGTAATGTTATTCTTCGTTATTTCCTCATTGTCCAGCGACATGTTTTATTTTTGTTGATGCAGATTACATCACATGAAATGATATTCCTTTTCTGTATTGTTTGGAGTCATAGGTCAGGCTCTAGATCTGTCTGATTAGGTGAACTTAATTATAACAATTCGCAGTTCGTCGAAGCTTGTTGAAACTTTTAAATTTCTGTGTTTCGTCTGGATTGACTGATATTTTTATAATGAATCTGCATACATCACCTTAAATATTGGCGCAGCGCCACCTAGTGACAAAAATTTTGACTAATTTTTTTTTCAATTTTCGCAGAGCGCATCTCTTCAACTACGTACTAGTGAAATTTCGTTTCATTTGGAACCATAGAACCGGATCTAGAGCCTTCTGAATAGGCGAACTTTAATTATAACAACCCTGTATTTATTTTTATATCTATGGATTTTTTAAAAATCTGTTTATGTTATTTATATTAATTTTTAGTTATCTATTTTTTATACTGTTTTTCATAGTAAAATAATGTTTGTCGCTGAAAACATATTTTTTATTGCATCTTCTATCATTTAAAGACCCTCATTAGATTCATATTACATTTGTGTATATAGTGTATATATATTTCATTTTTTATACATAAATTTAAATTTTTTTAATCTGTTTACGTTTTTGTATATTAAAATTTTCTATACTGTTTTTCACTGTATACTAATGTTTGTCGATGAAAACGCCCCCTTTTTTGTAATATCTTATATTATTTAATAAACACCTCATTAGAGTCATTTAATATTTATATGCGTTGTGTATGAATTTTTTTTTCTTTTCGTAACTTTAATTGCTTTAATTTGTTTATTTTATTTTTATAATTTCTTAGTTATTTAAATGTCCTATGCTGTTTTACATAATTGTACTAAATTTTATAAGCAATGTATATTACTAAACACGAACTTTTTTTTTAAAGCATTTTGTATCACTTTACAACCTTTCTTTAAAATTTTCTTTTAATGGGTCTCTTCCACATTTTCCAATCAGAAATAAGTCTATAGCAATTCAAAAAGTATACATTTGTTCTTTACATTTGTCATCACACTAAAAATGTAAAAATTTCCTCAGCTCCACCTCTTGCTTAGACTTTTTGTCAATGAGTACCAGCCCTGATATGAATTTAACCTTATCCATATATCCTATTTTCTACTAATTGCAGTTAGTTCAACGTGTATAGTTTTTAACTGCATAACTGTTCCTAGGCAAAAACAATTACGACAGAAAGTTTCTTTCGAAACCATAATTAATAGCCAAACACTTTAAATTAAGTACACAAAACAGTGAACAACGCTCCATCTAACAATAGAGCTTATAGATTTCGCCCTGCCCACTAAAACTCTAAAAGGAGGACCTGCTTCCAAATGTATTTTTTAAAAGTGGTTCAAAAGAAGAAGTTGAGAGGTGATTCGTTTTCTTTGCATATTTAGAAGTACTAGAAACTTAAAAAAGAACGAAAAAAATATTCCATAATCGCATGATTGTATTACCAGTAGGCGGGACTAGCGATAGCGTGTTACATAATTACTTATGAGTGACTGGAACTACGCATTTTCTTTTTTTCGCGAGTAGTCTATTGGAATTATACGGAAGTATCTCTCTGTAAAAGAAAACTGTATAACTTACCTGTTTTTCTGTGTATGTGTGGTTTTCGCTATAAATAATAACAGTTTTACGTAAGCCCCAATGCAATGCATAATCGAAGCATGGTTACCATTTTGATTTTTAATTCCGAGTTCATACTGGAAATCCAAAAGGATTTTTTTAAATAGATGTCATTAACCCCTTAACCCCTTCGCGACAGGAGCCTTTTATGAAATTTTCAATGTTTCGTCACGGAATTTTAAAAGCAGCAATTTGTGCATTTTTAAATCGAGAAAATGCTCCAATTAAAAAAGGCAAATTTTACAGTGAAATTTTACTGTTGGAGATAAACTTGGATGCTTAAGCCTTTTTGCGGCACGTATGCGTGTTGCTCGTCCCTAAGGGGTTAATAGTATTGCTTAAACATCGCTCGAGTAAAAAAGAGTTTGTTTTTCTCACTACTACAAGCTTTCAGAAATCACAAATTTTAAACTATAATTTTTGCAGTATTTGAAGGAAATATCTCAATTATTCAAGGTAGAAATTGTAATACAAAAAAAAAGAGGATTTTCATTCTTATTTTTATTTTATTGTATCCACTAATAGTAATATTAAATAAAACTGTTAAAGACTTATATAATAGATAATTTGATTTTTAAAATTCTTTTGTGGAATTGGAATTTCTGTATCAGGAAAGGAAACTGAGAACCTTGGTCCGATGTTGGAAATTACTGGCTCGGATTTTTATACAGCAGATATTTCTCTGTTTACAGGTATAAAAAGCACTAATTTGTAAACCACAGAGTATCGTTGGGTTCAGGGGCTTCGCCTTAGAAATTCTTCCCAAAAAGGGCTCCGCGAGCCCAAAAGTTTGGGAACCGCTGATATAGAAGGTAATCTAGTCCTGATCTCATCCAGTTCATTGATAAAGCAGATGAAATACTTGAACCAATTGATAAGTGAGGTGTAGAGATGATGGTTTATATAGTAATACATATATGAAAAGACAATTTTACTGAATGGAATTTTTAATTGATTAAATTATAATCTGTAGCAGAAAAGAACCCAATATATTTTAATACTTTCATTTATTCTTCAGATTAATCCGTGATTCATTATTAATATTCCTTCAATAATAATTAATTTTTTTTCCGTTACATGCTATTCATGATATCTCTCTTGAAAGTATAGAATTTTACGAAAATAAATCAATGACTGTAGAATTTATAAAAAAATTATTGCTTCCCTAATTTTATTGAATGATTGAGAAACAGCTCGATAGATGGTAGCAATAAATTTGTATAACCGCACTCGATCGTGTAAACAAAAAAGTCCATGTAATATACCTTACGTTTTAATCGGAATCAATATTTTTGTTGGATGAAATTATTGATATCTCTCTTGAATCAATATAGTATTTTATATTACAAAATAAAAATTCGTTATTTTCGCCTTTTTTCTTTTTAAATTATGAAAGTATACGAGAGATGGCAGCACTAAATTTTAATATTTTAAATAAGGAGAAATTTAAATGTATCTGAAGTGTATAAATTACATTAATCAGACAAAAGGAAGAAAAGAGAATTAATTAATTAAAAATTTTCATTAATTACTAAATTATTAAATTATTTGTAGAATTATTGATTTGTATTTTTTATGCATATTACGTACATACAAAAGTATAAAAACATTTGAAAGAATTTTAGTTGAAGTAATCAGTCAAAAAGGATTGTTTTGCAACTTTAAATTTTTCTATAGAAAGCTTTGAAGTGTTCAATTACCATATTTACAATTCTCTAATACCACCAATATCACCCCCCCCCCCCCAAAGAAAAAAAAAAAGTATTCCAACGCTTTGCGTATTTTAGGACAACAAATCTCTACACTGCCCTACTCAGCAAGCGGAAAACGTTTTGACTCAGAATTCATTTATTTTTTATTTAAAATGTTTTTTTTTTGTTTTTTTTTTTTTAAGTTAAAAATTCATTTTCAACGGAAAAATATAAAATTGGAACGCTTGACTATAATTTCAATATGGAAGAGATTTAGAATCGAACTGTGTTTTCATTTTTTTTAATAAATAAATCACCTATTGTGTTATATGCGATTTTGATCACGTGACAAAGACGTTTTTTACCCTTTCTTGAGTAGTTATTCTTCTTTCGCATGGAAATTTGGTTCAAAACGTCCACTTTGCCAATATTTTCTGTAAAATCTATTGCATTTGAAAAAAAAAAAAAAAAAAAAAAAAAAAAAAAAAAAAAAAAAAAAGTGGTCGATTACACATTTTCTGAACAACAACACCTGCTAGCTTCAGGCATTTCCAAATAAAAATAATTAAAGCTTATCTCTTAAAAGTTGCCATTTTTGGATTTGAGAACAGCCTAAAAGCATCTGTAAAGTTCGTTATTTCAAAATTTTCTTTCATTCTCCAATTTCAGAATCATCCTCACAATTTTCAGCATTACTTTCAATGCGGATAAAGGCATTGATGTCGAATCAGAATTCTGGGTAAATAAATGGCCGTAAATTGTGTCGTACGCCTCTGTATCAACATGACTGTCTGTCTGTTTGATAAGTTCACAAAAATCTGTATTTTTATTTTCATCAATGATTACTTCATTATCTGAAATTCAAAAACCAGTCCCTTTAATCTCATTTTCAAGTGTCTCTTAAATAGAGTGTCCCTTATTCAGAGGTAAATACATAACACGTCCTATACCTTGGGACTGGGACCGGAGGTTTTGTCCCTTAAATAGAGGTGTCCCTTATTCGGAGTGTCCCATATTTGGAGGTTTCACTGTATCATGATGCATATCATGATATATATCCATTGATGTATATGAACGAGCCTTGACCAGGATATTGTGATAGCATATGTGGGTGGGATAACAACCTATTGATCATTGCTGGTCAGATAATGAATGTTTTTTGAAATTATGAAAATTATCTCAAACATTAGAACTCATTCAAAATAAATAAATAAAAATAAAAAGCTTTGCAAATGCAATCAAGAATCGATTAACCTGTAGACATAGGGGAAGTATAGTATCATTACGGAATCCCTTTTTAGGTGCGTTCGTAATGATTTAAATACGTAGCACCTATAGTGGTCGTTCAGTCCGTCCGTCTGTCTGTCCGTCCGTCCGTCCGTCCGTCCGTCTGTCTGCATATAACAACGCAAAAACTACCCAACCGAATCGTTTGAAATTTAAAATACATAATTATTACATAATTTTGTCGAGTCATTTCAAATTTTATGAAAATCGGATGCATAAATCAATTACAGGGGCAATCAAAAGTATTCCATTACATTACGGTCGATGGGGAAAAAAGTTTCAAATGCATTTCAATCGTTTGAAATTTAAAATACATAATTATTACATAATTTTGTCAAGTTATTTCAAAATTTTTGATAATCGGGTGCATTAGATCAATTACAGGGGCAATCAAAAGTATTCCATTACATTATGGTCAATGGGGAAAAAAATTCAAATGTATTTTATAAGTTTGAAATTTAAAATACATAATTATTACATAATTTTGTCGAGTTATTTCAAATTTTATGAAAATCGGATGCATAGATCAATTTCATGACATTCTCAATCAAAAGTATTCCGTTATATTACGGTCAATGGGGAAAAATGTTTCAAATGCATTTTAATGGTGTTACACTCATTCGAACTTAATAAAATTTATATGCAACTATAAAGTACATATTATAATATAAACTTTACATAATTTGTGGTGCAAAGAACATTTGTTATTGATTTACAAGGCCACACAAAAGTATTACATTACATAATGGTATAGGGAGAACATTGTTTGGTGAGCGTTTTAATTGTAATTCACTATTTACAATTTTATGAGATAAATAAAACAATATATGAGAGTAATATTTTTAAAACTCCGTTATCGTACGAACGCACCTCATTTGCTACGCTTCACGTGCAATTTCAAACTTGTTATTCATAGAAAATATTTGAAACTCCGCATACAAAGAAACTCATCAATTCCAGTTCGCAAAATTCACATTTCATTAAATCCTTATTATTTATGGTTCCTGTCAGTCATAGAGAGTATAGAAAGGTTGTTAAGTAAACCCAGAAGATATACGACTCACATCACCGCATTCTTTCCACTAAGTGACTGTTTATAATGTACGTAGTAGAGGTCTGCACGGGCTGAAATTTCCAGGCCCAAGCCCGGCCCGAAAATTAAAATTTTGGCCCGGCCCGGTCCGAACGAAAAACATATTGGCCCGACCCGGCCCGGGCCGAGCAAAAAAAATAGTGGCCCGACCCGGCCCGGCCCGAGAGTTAAAATTTCGGCCCGAACCCGGCCCGAACCCCGACTCTGGTGAATTTCTACAGAACATTGATCTTTACTCTAACGGAAGTGTTCAGACCAACAAAACTTATCTTAGTCTTATTTTTTTTCTTTCATGTTTATAATCTATTTATTCAGAAGTATCATAGACTGCGATACTAATGAACCTTTGTTTGTTGTATGTAAATGTTTCAGTTATAAGTAGTATTATTCATACATAAAAAAAAATCTAAAAGATGGTATATGGTAAAAGTAAAATCTTCTAAGACAATGGAAAAAAAAATACATTTCCTTCTTAGCAGATGTAAATGTTTAATATATATTTTTTTTCGCGTATTTTTGTATTCATTTTGCATGAATGGACAGTTTAAAAGAAATTTGCAGTTTTCAGTTTAAACAAAAATTCCGTCATAATCATGTTTTTTTTTTTTATGTGTTTAATTCTATTTTAAGACGCTTAGTGATCTACGATTCTTTAAAAGAATAAATTCTAATGTTTAATTGAATAATAATGACAACTTAAAAGTATGTCTATTTTGCAAAAATTTTTGGATCAAGCCAAACTTTACTGATTTATGAACAGACTTTTCCACGTCGAGAAAAGGGTTTTCATACGGGAAGATTCAACAGGAACTGATTATTTTGGTCCGTGCTAGAAAGAACGAAATTAGTCTCGGCTTCCTACGGAAAAAATAAGTTAGACTCGGTCCGGACCGATACTCCAGGGGAAAAAAATTAAGGCCCGAGCCCGGCCCGGCCCGAAAAGATTAGTGACTAGGCTCGTCCGGCCCAGCCTGAATGCCGTTAATGAAAATCGGCCTGTGCAGACCTCTAGTACGTAGTTCTTGAATATTAACTCTTTATCTACCGAATTGGGAATTCATGAAAATTTTACATTCTAAAGCATTTCACATAAATTGTTTAAACTAAATTAAAAGACTTACTTAATCATTTAATAAATTTTTGAAGGATTTTAGAAGGATTGAAAGATTTAGAAAGATTAATTAAATTTGAATTTACAGAGATTTTGCGCAACTTTTATAACCCCAATCCAATCTTTTATTATTATTATTATTATTATTATTATTATTATTATTATTATTATTATCGTAGAATTATAAAATGTACAAATATTATGTTCTTACAACATAAATATAGAAATATTTCCGAATTGAAAAATCCCCATCCCCCTCCTTCAGCGCCAAAAAAGCTAAAAAGATACAAAAAAAAAAAAAAAAAAAAATCCTTTAAAAAAAAATATATATATATTTTTTTTTTTGGTGTAACCAATAATGCTCTTGGAGAAAAAAAAAGTAATGTATCTGCAACCCATTCTAAACAGTATTACAACTAACTGACGTATTAAAAGAATTTTATAATAAGTAATTTTTATGGTACTTATAAGTACCGTCGATAGATAAAGGGTTAAGTTGCAAGATTATTTTTTATCTAGGACATTAGAATGCGCCTAAATAACGATCATCATTTCCATAGATAATTTTAGATTTTTTCTTGCACTAGGAAAGATTTCTCTAAAATAAATAGATAAATAAAAAATAAGACTATATAAATGCAATGTTTTTCTTTTTAATAAAAATTAATTGTCTTACTTTTAACTCATTTTGGAGATAGCTTAAGTTTTAGAAGAGATGTTTGTGCTTCGTGTGTTTTTTGAATAATCGGGCCCTGAATGTAATCAGGGCTTAATTTCTAACAAAAAAGTACCGGTGCCCTGATATTCCTGAGTATTAATAAATGTAGTGTATTACCCTATAAACTGCATGTACATAGCTATAATTTATGCATTTTTTTTAACAAAATTTAAAGCAATTTTGTCTTCAGCAAAAAACATTTTTTAATGTATTTTCACTGTATCTATAAGCATTTATAAGTAATAACATCGAACAAAGGAACAGAGCAAAAATATTAACCTCTTCAGACCTGAGCATGAAATAACTCTGTAAATATATATTAATTGCTTTTGCATAATTGAAATGTCACCATAGATGACAGAAAGAGTCATTTTTATGAAATCAGTATTTTAGGGGATTGGTAATTTAGGTTTACAAATATGGATATAAAAGTACTAATCCCTTTAAAACATCAGTTTAACTATCAGTAATATAAATTTATGCAATAACAAAATTAAGGTCTTTAAACAAGTAATTGATCAGCAAATTCTCAATTTTTTTTATTGTAAAACATTTATGTTAAATAATCATGAATATTTCTTACTTGTTTGGCTACGATATCTCATTCGCACTCGGATGAAATTAATACTTATTTTATGAGGTAATATCCATCAGTGCTGACATTTATTGGTTTTGCTTTAAAGCAAAAAACATTCAGCTGTATAGAAATAAAGTCAAAATGCAAAAAAATCGAACAGTTTAGTTTTTATGAGGAAAAGAAGTGGAGATACACATTTGTGTACCTCAGGTCTGAAGAGGTTAAAATGAGGAACGGGGAATTTTCAAAAAATCCTACTCGCAGAGAATTTTTTTTTTTTTTTTTTTTGGGGGGGGGGGAGGGGGTACCAGCTAACAAAATACAACACGCAACGCTGTTCTTGTAGGTTCCAGAGCGCGGCACACGTTCCGATGAATACAAACTAATGTTTAAATTTTAATTAAAATTAAAGAAACAAAAGTGATATTTAGCGCAAATTAAATACCAAATGTAACGTAAAACACAAATAGGACACATTTCCTGTCTTTTGGGGGACCCGTACTCTTAAATTTTAGAGAAAATCTTCCCATGCCTTTACAGATATGAGAGATTAATGTATTCTCGACGTATCGGGATGTTTGGGTCAATCATAAAAAAGTGCCTTCTTTCCCTCTAATTATTTTTTTGTACCGCTAATAATATCAATAAAAGTAAAGACAATTTGAGATTATAATTTATAATCTATTTGAAAATGACTTTTTCTTAATGAATTTAAAAGTTTTAAGTTGACATAAGTTGTTATTGACTAGATTTGATGAAAATCACCTAACCGATGGCGCTGCTATGTTGCATTTTTCAGGAAGTATTAACATGTATGAGATAAAAGAAAGTTTTGAGACTGCCACATCTGACTAGTTTTTGTATTGCGCACTCTTGAACTCAATGGCTGTAGAAGAGTGCACATTTAGGAGGATCATAAAAATATAGCTTTTCTTATAATTTGATGAATGCAATTTTTTTGTTAGCTTAATAAACTAAGATTATAAATAAAGTATAATATCATCCCTTAGATTTCTTCATTTTCTGTTATTTAATGAAACAACTAAAGTGTGCACCCCAGCATCACCTTGCAATATACATATTTTTGGTTTTAAGCTTTACGCTTGCATGCACATGAACAGATGACTAAAAATTTTATTTTGAAGCATTTATCAATAGAGATTAAAAAACAAACATGTTTTCCTCCGTTAAATTCCTTTGATAAAATGATTGAACGCTTTAGTGGCATATTCCCTCTTTACGGAACCTTATGCTTTTTTTCTCAAGGTAAAACCACGAACAAAGTACAATAGTGTAGATAAATATTTGAAGGCGGTTTTCATGATTTTATCACACAGGATGCATAATAACTAAATGCAAAAGAAACTTTGTTTAATCCTTAACTATATGATTTTTTATATTTTTGTGAAAAAAAAAAATTATTTGAAATCTATAATGATTGGCTTACCAATGGGGAAAAATAGAAAAAAAAAAATAAATTTCAAAATTTCCAGCTAAAATTTGATATTTTAAGGGGTTAAACTTATATACACAATTCAGGCTTTTAAATATTATATTGCTCTTTTTTGCAATTTAATGGGTTTAAATTAATTTTTAACTGTTTAACATTCTGCAACTTATTTTATATTAATATTTTTAAGTATCCAGTAATAATAATAAAAGTAAATTTAGTCTTAATAGCTTGAGTGAAAATTTTTTTGTTTCCAAAGAGCAAATTCTATTTTTTTTCTCTCTATAATGCAACCATCTGACACAGACAAAATACGTGCTGTTGCATTTATTGGCCTGTTCTTGATCAGTTACAGTGATCCTATTGGCCAAATTCATGATAAATAGTAAAAATTACAGCGTAAAAACACTGTAATGTGCACCAGATGTAGCACACGGTACATTGAAGGGTTAAACCATTTTTTCGATATAAATTGCATACTAGAAATTATTTTCCCACCATCGCGCTTGATTGTTTTACAAGGTATCTTTTCTGTTCGCTGATTTTATTCAGAGACGTCTGTAGCGCATTTTAATATCCGGAATGGCAATAAACTTGGTAAGGAGACTAATGATACCATGGGGGAAAATATTGTGAGGGAAAAAAAAACTAGTTCAGAAGATTGCCCACAGGGGAAATGTTACACTGTTGTAATCTGTACAGCCTAGATTGAACATAAAACACACGTAACAAATAAAAAAGAAAAATTTGTTGCTAAGTATGCATCAACAATGTCAATAAATTGGGCTATGAACACACGCGGAAAGCTTCCAGAAACATTTTCAGCTCAAGATGAATATACACGTTACCGCAGCACGTTACCGCATTCCACTAAAACCCCAATCCACATATAACATTTTACAGTAGACGTTATTATCAATAGGTTAGTATCAGTGTAATTTTTTTTTGATGACTTGTGGTAGAATTAGTATGAGGCGATATGCTTTTCCCCATATACTGTATTTTTATTTGCGTTAATTAATTATACCAGACGTATTGCTCGAATTACAGAAGTTGTCATAAGAATATGCATTTCTGTCTGTACTAATGTTATAAAGAAATTAGGTTTGTTTGTTCTGTTTATTTCTAGGAAGTAATCTTTAGAATTACCGAATTGATTTCAAAAGTAATGGCATCAAAAAGATAATTTTAATCTCTGTTCCCATATAATGTTATACATCGTACGTCCATGCCACTAATCCGAAGTAGGTAAAATTTCAAAAAACGTTCTAAGAATGGAATTTATGTGTTACAGGAGGCACATGAAATTGAAAATACAGTCGAGTCTCTATATAACGAAACTCTGTACATCGAATTTCTCTATATAACGAATTTTTAGTAGGGACGTTCCCCTTTTCCCATGATTACATTAAATCTTTCTCTATATAGAGAAATATCTGTCTCCATATAACGAATATTTTCATAAAATGTTCTTTATTCAGTTGTAAAAAAAAACTTCGAAATCACATGAAATCAATTTTCCATCACTTATTCCTATAATTTATCGTTTAGTGCTGAGTTTTTTTATATTACTTTTCTGTTTGAATCTCCTTGTTCTTTAAGTCCAACAAATTCACCCCCTCCCCAACACCTTTTAACATCCTTTGCAAAACAGTATCAATTGGATTAGTAACACATATAAGAACGGTATCAATGGGGGTTATAGAAGAAAAAACGATTTACAATTGCTTCAAAAAGGCCGAATTTTGTATACTAGAGGATAATGTGGATTCTGAGGACGGAGAAGATGCGACTTGTGCAGACTTAAAAAGAGAAATGGAAATCAATTAAGGAATGCGCAGATGTCAACGATATCTCTCTGATTTATTTGGAAGTGGATTACAATCTCACTATTGCACAGTACTGATACAGTACTTACTGATTGGGATATTATTTTAAGGAGAGTTATGAACAATTACAAATTCTTAATTAAACACATCAAAAATAACACTTGTTCAAAATTTATACATTAAATAAGAATTTTAACGTTATTCTCTATACAACGAATTTCTCTATATAACGAATTTTTTACTAGAACAGTGGATTTCGTTGTATAGAGACTCGACTGTATATTGACAACACTGAAAAAATTACCAAACTTCATTGTAAACATGAAATTTGGCATAATGATCTCTAAGACCATTTTTTAAAAAATACGAAACTTAAAAGAGTCGAAACGTAAAAAGCATTCTAAAAAACGTTCGAAATGACAATTTCTACGCAATCTCAGGAAGTATCAAACTGATTTCAAAAGTAATGGTTGGAAATTGGTGGTGACAACCCTTGCTGTAACGTAGGCTCTATTTTATGTCGATGTCACTTCCATGTGGGGGGGGGGGGTGCAAGAATAAAAAAACTTTCTAAAAACGTGATTTTTGTGTTACTGAGAGGTCTACACACATTAAATTTGGTACAATAATTACATATCAGATATTCGATCTTTAAGAACATTTCTTTAAAAAAAATCGAAATGTGAAAGGAATGAAAATGCACGAAAAGCGTTCTAAAAACGCTCTAAATTGCGACTTCTGCGCAATTTCATGAAGTACCAAACTGATTTCAAAAGTAATGGTTGGAAATTGATAGCGACAGACCTTGCTCCAACATAGGTTCTATTTCATGCAATGTCACTAAACCAGCTGGGCGATGCAGAAGCAAAAAAGTTCTAAATCGTCATTTTTGTGATACAGTGGGGGCTAGCGATTTGGAATTCGGCATAGTAATTACTTGTAGGATATAAATGCTCTTTAAGAAAGTTTCTAAAAAAATCAAAACATAAAAGACTTGAAAATGCACAAAAAGCGTTCAAAAAACGTTCTAAATTACGATTTCCACAAAATCTCAGGGTATATCAAACCGATTTTAAAAGTAAGGGTTGCAATTTGATGATGACGCAGTCCTTGCTCCAACGTAGGCTATTTTTTGTGTTATTGTTACTACCATCTGGAGACTAAAGGAGTATAAAATGTTTTAAATTGCGTTTTGATTGCGTTAAAAACCAGTGTCTTTAAAAAATAATATATCTGCTAATTGCCGACATTTTTTCCGAAAATCACTATCAATTGTCTCTTTTTACTTCCAAAATGAAAGGTTCCTGGAGTGCCCTAAACTCTCTTGATGAGTGCCCGCAAAGGGAAATTTATGTATTTTGAATAATAGTTTTATAGTTTGGAACAATAGTTTTTATTTGAAATATTTATTCCTAGAAGTATGATTTCTTCAAATAAAAATTAGACATAGAAATTACACTTGGCATATTTCAACTATTATGAGAGTAAAGTCGTGGGTTTTTCTAGTATTTTATAAAAGGCTAAATTAAAATAGTACTGCTTGAATAAAAACCAAAAGTACCAAAAGAAGCGAAGTTTGGAACATAAAATTCCATGATTATTATGGAATTAAGTGAGAAAGGAGGAAGGATATATATTTTTTAAACACAAATCATACTTTATGATTAAATTGTTTTCTAAGCATTCAACATATTACATAATAATATTACAACTAAAAGGTGTTTGATTGAGAAACAAAATCTAATCTTTTTTATCATTTGCTGACTGATAAATCTTTATTAGACAATAAGTGTAATCAACTTTTACGGTTAATATTTGCTTGTTATTTTTTTTTTAAAATCTCTATTCACTTTATTTATCTTGAAAATTATCATTTAATTTTCGCTTTAGTCGGATTATTGTTACTGCGTTAAATTTAAATCTGTGCATTTTATGACAAAAATAACAGAAGGTTAGAGAAGTTCAAAGGTTGCCACCAAAAATAGAAATTTCCTTACAAACTTCTTTACAAACAATATGCCATAAACAGTGGCAGATTAAGCTGTCTATAAGTTTTTAAGGAAATCAAACTACCTACGACCTCTTTTACATAACTGAGCAAAAATCCAGATTCAATCTGTTTTGGTGCCACTTGGTGAGTAAGATCTGGGTAGAAAAAATGGTACATTGGAGGCACAAACTGAAATCGTTCAATGAGATTTTTATTCTTAAAGAACTTCAAAGTTTTTTTTGTCGTTTATGGGAAATTTTTGGCAGAACTCTAGGGCATTTTTTGGCACGGCTGGAGTTCATCTTTAGCTCGCTGAAAGGTTGGTTCTATTTCATCACCAGCAGTCTATTTGTAGAATAATATGAAAAGTCTCTTTTCCCTCAAAATGCAGTTTCTGCATAGTTCGGATACCTTTCACTGACTTTATAAAGAATAGTGTAAGTGGCACAAGACTAATAAAATCTTCAAGTTTTTGCTGGAATCATTTACAAGTTGATCCCAGCGCTCTAAAACATACAGATCCCTTTTATTCATTTTCATTCTTATTACATTGAGCCCCCAAAAAAGTTCTGTTATCGTTTTCCCGATTTCCTCTTTTCGATGGACTTACATATTTAAGAAATCCAAGAACCCGGAAAACATGTATACATAAAATGTCTGTCTGTGCATCGCCATTGTAAAATCGAAAAGTACGTATATAAAGTTATGTATAGAAATGAATCAAATTTTTAATGTACATTTTTGGCTGTGTCAAGTAAGTCTTCCTTCAATTTGGAAATATTCTGCCGGAAAAGGACACTGTAATAGCAATTTTAGTGTAATTTTCTCGATTTTTCGTAATTCTATTATACATCAACAGATCGTGCAGGAACAATTTCATCTTGCCAGTTGTTCGTATACAGCTGACGTACAACAGAATAACAAAAAAAGTTGATTCTATTAAATATCATGGTCCAAATTAATCGTTTATAATCCGATTAATTGACTGAAGCAGAAATTTAAGATGAAAATCAAAGTTGGTATAATACAGCAGTAATAATATTGGAGCATTAACATTTGTAACAAAATTTTTGAAACATTAAAATATGTGAAATAGAAGAAACTTTTGAGATTCGCACATCGAACTAGTTTTTGATTGTGTTATTTTTAACAGCTAAAAATAGAAAGCCCGTAATTACAGACACCCCCCTAGCAATTTGGCTTATTTTCTTTTAAAATATTTTTAAAATAGTTATTTATTTTATTTATGTTATTTTTTTATAAGCCAATAAATAAATGTGCTTTATTTGTAAGCATTTTAATTATTGTTTAATGTCTGGGTAATTTAAAAATGCATTCGATAATGTGCTTCTTGTTATATGATTCTTCAGATTTTCTGACATGACGTGAATATTGTAAAATCGGGAATTTATAATGAAATAGCAAAAAAAGTTGCGTTTATCTTTGAAATAAACCTCTAGCAGCTAAATAAAATATTATCCACGCCTTACTTATGATAAAAGGTACGAATTGTGTACCTATAGACTTAATATTTTGCGATAACTTCGTAAGACAGCAAAGATAAATATTCCTTTTACAGTACATTTGATAAAATTTCGATACACATTTCCGATTACCTTCTCAAGTGATAATATTATGTGAAGCCTTTTTTTTTTCTTTTCTAGATAAGTATTTTAAAGTTTGAAATTTTAACCTTCAATCATCACCTTTTATATGAAAAACAGCCGAGAAAAGCATTAGGAAAGATTTTGCAATCTCAAATTATACTCTTTCAGATGAAGGAAATTGTAGTAAAAAAAAAGCGCAAAAAATTTCTTCTCACGAATTATTATTATTTTTAAATTACTCGTTAAATTTATATAATGTAAATACTATTCGAGATTATACAGTCACAGCAAAAAAAATCTTGACATTTGCGATTTCAGATGTTTTGTTAAATGTCTAGAAATATACGTGCGGCATGACTCTGAAACTCCAGATGTATAAACAAAATAGTACAGGTCATATATTTTCGAAATGATTTTTTTTCCAAAATCCAACAGGGAACCGTCAACAAATTGAAAGAGAACGAATATCTTTTGAACAACCCTGTCAAAACTAATGTAGCAAAAGCGTTTAAACTGCAGATTATGATTAAGTGTCTTATGGTAATAAACTGTGTTCATTTTTATGCGGATAGCACGTATACTCGTAGAGAAATTAAGATTTTTATAAAAACGGTCCCAAATATTGCCAAGTTTTTTGCTTATAATTTGCAGAGTTCTTAATAAAATACAATGTTTTTTTTCCCAGAAAATATGAGAAATGACATTGTACATAATACCTTGTCATCAAAATATTAATAATGGTATGAAAAATGAGCAGGTTTACTAAATAAATTTTCATTGCGCATGCGTCAAATCTATAAAAAAATTCACTTGCATTTTGTGTTAGCTAAATGTATAGAGCAACTTTTGTTAAAGTTTGAAAATCATAGCTTGAAAATTCTGAAAATTATTGTCGAAAGAATAAGATCAAAATCCGATATTCCCAAAATGAAACAAAAAAATAAGGGGCTGTATATCCATATTCCATTGATTAGTGTCTACACAATAGTGCACGTACTACTATATTTGGATACAGCTCCTCATCTTTTTGTTTCATTTTGGGAATAACGGATTTTGATCTTATTCTATCGACGATAATTTTCAGAATTTTCAAGGTATGATTTTGAAACTTTAACAGAAGTTGCTCTATACATTTAGCTAACACAATATGTAAATGATTTTTTTTCAGAGTTCACGCATACGCAGTGAAAATTTATTTAGTAAACCTGCTCATTTTTCATACAATTATTAATATTTTAAAATTTTGATTACAGAGTATAATGTACAATGTCGTTTCTCATACTTTCTGAAAAGAACATTGTTTTTTTTATCAAGAACTCTGCAAATTATAAGCAAAAAACTTGGCAAAATTTGTGACCGTTTTTATAAAAACCTTAATTTCTCTACGAGTATACATGCTATCCGCATAAAAATGAACACGGTTATTACCATAAGCCACTTAATCGTAATCTGCAGTTTGTAAGCTATTGCTACATTAGTTTTGAGAGGGCTATTCAAAAGATATTCATTCTTTTTCAATTTGTTAGCGGTCCCCTATTGGATTTTGGAAAAAAAAAATCTTCTCGAAAATATATGGCCAGTACTATTCTGTTTAAACATCTGGAGAATCAGAGTCATTCCTCATGTAAATTTCTTGATATTTGACAAAACCTCTGGAATCGCAAATGTCAAGATTATTTTTGTTGTGTCTGTATATAGATAATATAGATAATTTTTTATACCACAAATGTTTGAGGTTTAATGGAGATCAATCGAATTAAAATTTAGCATAAAAAACTTCTTAAAAGATATTTTATAACCATATAAGTTTTTTTCATAAATGATGGTGACAAGAGATCAAACACATTTTTTAATCGCACTTGAAATGCTATTGAAGGACACACTATATGAATATTAACATACATTTATCACAAAAAAAAAAAAAAAAAAAAAAAAAAAAAAAAAAAAAAAAAGAGAGAGAGAGAGAAAATCTAAGGATTTTTCCTGAATATTTTTAGTGTGTTGTGAAGTACTTTTAAAAATTTCTCGTGTGTATTCCATATTATTTAAAACCCTCAGTATTTATTTTATCAGTCTGGTTTACACATAGAAATAAAACTGTACATAACTTTTTTCAAACTAAATATAATTGGAAAAGTTAAAGGTAGATGCAAAATGCTGAAAATTTCACTGAATTTAGAAAATATTTTTTTCTATTTAAATATTATATAATTTGGAGCACAGCTTTATTTGAATATGTATACTAAATTAGAATAAAAATATTGGGGATTTTAATTGACATGAAACGAGCATGGAATACTTTGAAAAGCTTTTCAAAACTTTTCAAATATTAAGGAAATTTCCTTGTTTTTCTCCAATGTTTTTTTTTAAATTTCTTGTGAGATAAATATATATCCTAATTCATAGAGTATGCTTTTGAAAAGTACCGGGTGTTTCTAAAAGGATATATCGGGAATTTTAAGCTTGTTAGTATTTATTACATAAAAATAAAATTTTTAATTAATAACTAAAATGAAAGAGCAACTCAAACAGTTTTACCTATAAGCTTACAAGCCTATCACACAGGTAACATCATATCGATTGCTCAATTCTTCCCAAACATTGATTAGTGTTTTGCGGGGTCATTGTTGCAACATCTGCAATGGTTAGCTCATACTGGCAACACCGACACCAATAGATAATGCGATAATACCATAATAATATAATATGATAAGGTAATGCATATAATACGATTTGTTATCAAGTAATTTTTCCTAAAAGCAATGTAACTTAAAAAGCAAAAACATCTGGTTCTTGAATAAATCTTACGTTATATTGAAGACTGCAACGATCTCACAATAAATGTCCCTTTTGCTGTTATTTATTTATTTATTTTTCACTTCAAAGCTTAACACAATTTTAATTTTTACAATTAAAAAAAATTCTTTGAAACGCTATTTGTTTAAAACCTGTTTCTCGATTTACAGATTTTTTATGCTTTTATAATAACTCTCATACATGAACATTTAAACATTCAATACAACTACGAAAAACTAATCCCTTTGCACCCAAAACAGTGAAAACGCAAGATCCCAACTAATTTCTGAATTTCATAGCTGCCAATTTTGGAGATAATTTTGTACTACTATCAAAAAATAAAAAATCTTGAATGTTTTATACTTGAAAGGTTTTCAAGACTTCAAACTCAAGTTGTGGCTTATTAAACGTGCGCTAAATACAGGAGACCACATGTGTTCTTTCATATTTGAAAAATGTAACAAACTGTCGTATCACGGTGCTGTTTTAAAAATTTAAAACTTGCCAAAATTTTTTTCTTTTTTTGCGGCAATTAAAACAAAATAATTGACAGGAATCATAAAATAAGTTTAGATTAAAAAAAAATCATGAAAAATTAACAAATTGTCTTATCGCACTGAAGTTTGCACCATTATATTTAGTTGAAAGTTAGATATTTTACGCAGCAAAAAATGCTTTTTAACATAACAAACATAACATAACAATTAATTAACTCATAAGTAAATTCATGCTTCAAAAATATAAAAATGTAACATATATCGGTATCGAAATGTTGTTTCTAGCATAACTACTTAATGATCGGGATTTTTGTTACAAAAAGAAACGTTTTATTGAAAAATTTAAATATTTAAAAAAAAACCACTTTGACATTTTTAACAATGATTCGCATCCTGATTTTGATGTGACGTGTCACCTATTCTCCCTTTTTTCTTTTGAGTATGAAAAATAATCCGATCACATTGAAAAAATAAGAGTATTAAGGGATTTTGTTTAACATAAGATCTATTATTATTACAAACAAATGTCACGCATAATGTGAAATTATCATTGACCCGCATTTTATAGAAAAATATATCAATATTACATAAACTTATGTGTAATTAAATAAGTAAATATTCGTTAAAAGCGCATGAAATTGCGTACTGGAGCTTATAAACAAGAACCATTATATGAGCTTGTATAAATAATATGAATGATAAAAATACATGTTTTTATCAGTTATTTTACTTGAACAAGTTATAAAGTTTCCTGTTTATATGTACCCCCACGCAATTTAATGTGTCGAATACATTCTTATTTATTATATTTCCATGGTCCAAGTGCCCAGAATGTGTTAATACGTATAATTGTTACATATTCAGGGTGACTCTAAAAATGTGAACCAAGCTGTAAGAGAAGGTAAAATGCACATAAAAGACCAATTTTGGTATAGTAGTGTCCATAGAATAACTTGAGGTGAGATGTCGTATTGTACAGGATGCAGTATCAGATAATTTGCATATGCACAGGCGCTGTAGGGAAACGCCGCGCAGCTCAGTTGTAGGAAAAAGGGTTCTCTATTGATACTTTAATTTCTGTGTGCTTTTATATTGCTATTTCGCCTTATCAATTCTAGTAAGTGTATAGAATCTTTTACGTGACTTCTCTATTTGCCTATATAAGTCTTAGTATCAGAGAGATAAATCTCATATTTTTAGAGAGTAGTGATACCTGTTCTTTCTGCAAAGTATAAATGGCCACTGGATTTAACTTCCTCACGTCATTGGGGGTACAAGGGTCTTCTCGTTGGCCGTCTTACTCATACCTCGGGGTAAGATGCTGCACAATGCTTTTTTTACGCTTTCTATAATATCTGTTGAATGAAATATGTTTGAAATCATGTGTAAGAGTGCAAACTGTAACAAAAAATCAATGAATAACGAATTAAATCAACAGGTGATTTTTAAAACAATTAAATAAAAAACTATGGCATCTTCACCCAATTTACCCTGTATCAAAGGACTATTATAAATTAGTCTGGTGTTTCGTAAAGTGATGCAGCAGTAACCAATAAGGTCCTCAGAGTCAGTTTGGTAGAACATAGATGAGACACATGAAATCTTCGAAATCTCAACATAACCTTCTCTCACCTTTTAGATGCCATCAGTCCTGTATCGATGTTGGTGGTGGCACATTTCAGTATTTACTATAATAAGTATGTCAATAAAACGCATGGTTATTTTCTGTTTATTTTTTGTTTTATCCAACACTGTTCATTTCCAACATATTTCATTTCTCTTTTTCATTACTTTTTATTTTAGACACCACACAACTATACCCAAATTGCTTTTCTATTTCTGCTTTATCCTTTTTTACGGTTTAGTCCATAATTTCAGGGATATCCTGTATCAATACATCTATATCTAACAAAGACAACATTCAAAGCCTTTTCCTTTCTTCGACATACCTAGATAAAAATACTTAACCGCTTCTGCGGAGTTTTTCTTATATCATAGAGTTTATATAGGTGTTTCAAAAATGACATATATATTTTTGAACAAATGTATATTGACAAATGTATATTTGAAAAATAAATAAAAACTAAACGGGCAGTTATAGATATACACCGTTTGTTGCAGTATGCTTGGGCCATCAATAAATTTTCAGGCAGACAAGCTTTCGAAATTAGTTGCAGTTTTCAAAAACAGATGGCGCTGCAGTCTGGAAAAATCTAAATTACGATATTTTCCACATATCAACCATGCGCTGCAATAATATGGCGCAGTCTCTGAATGAAATTACCAGAAACTTTTGTAAACGTGTCAGGCGGGATGACTTCACACGCACAAGAGATGCACTGCTTCAGTTGTTCAATTGTTTCTGGATTGTGGCGGTACACCGAGTCTTTTAAGTTAAAAATACTCTGTTCTGAGGAAAAAACATTTTTTTACAGCAAACTTGCAATCTGTGAACATCACACGTTTACAGCAGTAAGGCGATTTACAGAATGGCAAACTCACAGACTGCGTTTTCTTCTATAGCTTTCAAATGGCCTGCAGCGCCATCTGTTGTCGAAAATTGTTACTAATTTAGAAAGTTTGTCAGCCTGAAAATTTATTGTTGTCCCAAGCATATTGCAACAAACGGTATATTTCTACTGCTGCCCGTTTAATTTTTATTGATTTTTAAAATATACCGTCATTTTTGAAACACCCTGTATATAGAGTTTTTCTTTAGATTAAGAGTTAGAAAAAGAATTGGCAAATTGAATTTGGAAATTCCTTACAGAATGTTTAATACAAAGCCATATACAGATAGTGTTGTAAGACATAATTTGGAAGTAATATTTAAAAAAAATGGTGTGTTTTTTTAATCTTTTATATATTTAAAGATTTTTATTATTACTCTCAAGATGAAAGAAATAAAAGAAAGAAATATTTTTTTCTTTAATATGTAATAAATATGTTTTATACACGAAGGATTGTTTGCAAGCAAGAGTTTTTAAGTTTATAATAATTTAGCAAAAATAATTTTTTAAGGCTTGTATTGGTAATAGTATATTCCAAAAACAAAAAATAAATGCTATTTCAGTTACAAAATTACATGAAATATTTTGAAATCAATCCAATTTTAACAGAAAACAGTATCGACATTATGGCTGTAGATATAGTAACTGCACTATTTATGCATTGGTCTATTGTTGAACCGCATTGCTGACTTTTTTTACAACAAAAGTAACGATCAGACTTTGAATCTCTACAGCATTTCGATTCGTCTGGACAAGCAAACTTTGGATTATTGCAGCAAGTAAGAGGAGTTTTACTACGATGACAATGCGATCCACATTTTGTTCCAATGCAAATATCTGTGGTGTTTGTGCACTTGTTTTCCACTGAACCGCAGTTTTCAGATAGCAAGCAACACCAGATGCGGTATGAAACATAGCAACATTTCGAACCCAATGAACAAGCATGAGCTGGATCGTCGCAGCAAGTAGCGAGGTATCTACCTTCATGACAATACGATCCACATTGTGTTCCATCGCAAGCATCTAGGCTATTTATGCACATGTTCCGTATTCGACTGCAAAGCTGCGATTTTTTACAGCACCAGGGAACATCAGAATACGAATTACCGCAACATCTTGCGGCTTGTGGGCAGCCGTACTTTTGATTGGGGCAGCAAGTGCCACCGTAAACATTTTCCATACAATAATCTCCACACTGGGTTCCATAACAAACAGAATTCTTAGTTCTAGGGTCAGCTATTGTTAAGTTCAGGGGTAAAGCTGGAATGTAACCTTTCTCTTGTAGTTCCTTTGGTATGTCGCAACATCCAGATTCACAACAATATTTCCCTAAGTAAGAAATAAAATCCATATTAGGCACGTTTGCAAAACTATTATTTATAGTATATTTGAACATTAATCTTAAAATTGATATACATTTTGAAATATTCAACAATGCCAGCGTAAAAGTGAAACAAAGGATCTATGAATATTACCATTTTAAAATACCCATTTTAACTCTTGATTGCTTATCTCAAACATTTCGCATGTAAAGCAATTGTAACAACTAATACCCATACCGCAGTTCCAGTGAGTTATGTAAAGAGTTATTATTTTCTCCTACGTTAGTAAAGGAAGCATTGTAATAAAAAATTTTCGACTTCCGGTTTTTGACGGATTTAGATGTTTTAGTAGAGATTCCAAAAAACATGTTTTGACAAAATGTCTGTCTGTCCGTGTATCACCATTGTACCATCGAAAAGTGTATGAAGATATGCATAGAACTCAATAATTTTTTTTGTGTATGATTTTGACTGTGACAAGCAGGACTTTCTTCAATTTTGAAACATTCTGCCAAAAGGGGGCACTGTAATAGCATTTTTTGTGTAATTTTTAATTTTAAACCACTAAAATTTGTATTTATGCTTAGAACTAAACAGAACTGTTTTTGTAAGTGCTTAACATTGTCTAGTAGGTCCTCCCTGAATTTGAAAAAGGAAATCCCTTGGAAAGGGGCGTTGAAATAGCAATGTGTGAGCCATTTTCATTATTGTACTATCAAAAATTGAAGGAAGTCATGCATAGAAATTATCCAAAGTTTTCGATGTATGTTTTTGGCTATTGCCAGCAGGTTCTCCCTAAATTTGAAAAAACTCCGTTGGAAGGGAGCACTGCAATCGCGATGTCTGTAGCATTTTCATTATTGTACCATCAAAAAGTGTGTGAAGTTAAAAAAAAAAATGAATTTTTTTGTGCATCATTTATGAGCAATAAGAAGCAGGTCCTCCCTAAATTTGAAAAAAAAATCTGCTGGAAGGGGGTGCTGTAAAAGCGGTTTCTGTGCTATTTTCATTATTGCATCATCAAAAAGTATATAAAGTTATGCACAGAATTGAACCAAATTTTTTGTATATATTTTTTGGCTATGACCAGATGATCTTCTCTGAATTTGGAAATATTCCGTTAGAACAGAGCACTGTGAAAGCAATTTCTGTAAGATTTTCTCGATTCTTCGTGATCCTGTGGAGACGGGAAGTCCCGTCCTGCTAAGTCAGATATTTGCGAACAGCTGATGACAACAGAATAAAGGAAAACTATTGACTTTAATAAATATCATAATCTACATTAACTTTTTTTTTCACTTCGAGTAGTAGTTTTTGTTCGTTTTGCTGGTTGGGTTTTCTAAGCAATTCTTGAATGAAAAGAAATACAGCTCATAAAGATCTAATTAGAACAATAAAGAAAAAAACATTTGCTTAATACCTAAACAAATCTATGATTGCTGTCAAATCGTATAACCTTACATTATTGAGTTCAAAAAATATGTTTATGATATAACAGATATAAAATTACTTAAGTTCTGTATTTACCTATTTTGTTAGTAGCTTAGGGAGGCTTCCCCCCCCCCCCCCAGCTTGCTACGTGCTCCAACCAACGCATAATCGCTTCGCGATACCGATCGATATCGCAAAGCAATCTCTATTTTCTATCCAACGCAGATGCAACTATTTCGCGTTTCCATTCATAATCGCTCCCCGATCCCTTATTTTTTATGCATTCAATGTTTAAATTCCATTTTCTTATAACGCGCTCCTCCCCTTACCCAAATTTTTGAAGCTTCCTCATATATAAAATTTATATAAGGAATTACAAACTATCTTAAAATTTCAAACAAACTACCTCGTTATATTTTCTAATTTTGTTCGCATCTCAAAACTTTTCCGTCCCCCGAAATGTGACACGCCGTTCTTTTTTATAATTTTTTATCATGTGTTAAAAACATCTTAAATTTTAAAACAGATGGCGTTGCTAGATGTCCAAATGCCAACAAAATCACATCCTATTATTTCCACATACCACCACCAGATAGCGCTCTCTATTCTTAACAAAACTGTATCTGAAAGAAATTCCGTTAAACATCCTATCAGTAAAAGTCCAGGGAATAGAGGACTTAAGCAAAAATTTAAGATATATTTAATAAAATCACTATTCAAAAATAGTGGTAATTAAACATTTGACATTCTAGATTGATTTCCTAAGAAATACTACTTAATACATTCTCAATGGTTCAGGTTTTTGATAGGACAACTCTTACAGCAAAAATAAATAAATAAACGCGCAAACAAAAGGGACCCTATTGGATTACAAAAGGGAGTCTGTGGTAATTGGCGAAATATCGGAAATAGCTAGTAATGGTGGTTACCAGATTTGGTGGTATATCGCGATATTGGTGACAGAACCGGATCCCTGCAATGGTAAATCTCCCACTCCTTGCCAGTATATACGCAGATTTTTTTTATTTCTATATAACCAAAGACTTTCCAAATGCTTCCACGGTACCTTTTATATGATAATGATATAATGAACTATGGAACTAATCAAACAAGCTTTTACTTTGAAACAGTTATAGAATTACTGTTTCTGTTAAAGAAAATATATGTGTACGCGTCGCATTTTCAGAAAGAATCATGTTTTGAGCACCTTATAACCAAAACAACGATTGGCGCGGAAATGAAGTCAATGCTACGCACCCTTTCTTGTTTGTGACGTGTGACGTCAAACGCCTAGCGAATAGCAACCCTTCCTTCCGCAAAGAGTTCGCGCTTATTGTTCATTTGTTTTTCCGTAAATCTTAATAAGCAAAGACTATTATGAAGAAATGTTATTCACCGTTGTTTACGATTAAAACATAGTTTAAAACAAATAGCTTTTTCAGATTAAAATGCTTTAAATTTCACAAAACACCTAAACATAGGTTTTTTTTTTCTCAATTTAAAAATATTATTTCCTTAACTCGCTATGTTCGAAGAAATTAAGAAGTTAATTAAAAACAGTAGTAAAGATTCTCTTGTAATAAATATAATTCTATTAATCATGTGTTTTATGACACATTTGAACTTAGTTTATTTTGTGTTTGGCGATGCAGCTAGCTGAACATTCTCGCTTTCGCCAACTCGCCAATGTTGGTGCTCAAAACATGATTCCTTCTGAAAATGCGTACGCGTCTGTAATGCACTCAGCTCGTCTATTTTAATATTGTTACCTATACTTATTTCATTATTTCAAATACTTTTTGTTACATACCTTTATTTTATTACTGTATAATTCTTCTGTATTTTTTTTTTTTTTAAATAAACATTGCTGGGTGAGGCTAGTTGATCTCAAACCAATTGGTAGGCCTCCCCACTTGGCTGAATCTGAATCTGGTCTGTTTCTAAATCGTTTGGCCCATTTCCAAATCTTTACTTTATTAACACTTTTCAACAAAATTGATAAGTGTTTATAATTTCGGTTATTTTGTCCGTCTGTCCGCGCTGTAACTCTCGTAAATATACTCAGAATGCCCTGAAATTTTTGCAAGTTATTGATGTTTACCCTAGCACGAACCTTATTTTAAATGAAGTTTCTAGCATCATTAGTTTTATTTTTACAGGGACAGTCAAAAGTTCTCCGTTACATTAAGGCCTGTAAGAAAAAATCGTTTTAGATGAATTTTAAAGATGTTACACTCTGTCAATAATATTAAAATTTATGAATTATGTATTTACGAAATGCATTAAAAAAGGATATTTGTAAAATATTCACCGGAAAGAATAATTATTTATTTACAGGGTCACACAAAAGAATTCCATAACAAAATTGTGAGGGGGGGGAATTGTTTGCTACATATTTTAATTATATTAAATGATTTCTTGTACAATAAAACTGATATACTTCGCTGAGGCTTAATATACATCATTTCATGTATAATGCGAAGTGCATAGCATTTACAGGGATACACAGAAGATTTCAAATAGTACTTTCAATTCGAAGTATTGTACTATATTACCGATGATGGCTGATAAATGGGTAAAATGCTTTTATAATTATGATATGTTATTTTAAGTTTCAATAAATTTATACATATTATATGATATGTATAAATGCTATTGTGTATATACAGGACTACACAAAAGAGCTCGTAAAGGATACTAAATATGAAAATAAATTACTTAAAGTGGTTTCTAAATAAGCTAAGTGGTACTTAAAAGTGGTTTCTAAATAAGCTATGTATTTTTACGTTAAACTGCATTCACTTTGCTAAGACATATTTGCAGATTACAGATAGACTGATATACAGAGCCACGCAAAGAATTGGACACATGATTGCCTATGGATGATAATGTCTGGGAATGTGATTTCAGTAGTTTAAGAGTTTTTTTTTATTCTGAATTAAATTTTAGCTGAATACTGACGTGGGATAAAGTTACGAGGTAAACTACAGTGCTGAACAAAAGTATTCAAGTATGTTTCCATTTATTAGTATAAACTGCCGAAAAAGAAATTTCAACCTGTTAGGCTTTTTATTGTTAAACTAAATTTTCCCATCATATAGTATATATATTAACCGATAGATCCAATACAAAACTGTTGAAAAGTACGGGAATGCATATTTGGATATGGATAGTAACACTTCATTTCTCTAAATGACGAAATTTTATTAAAGATTTTAGGAAGTGTATGGAAAGTGTTTCATAATCTATGCTTAACACATAATTTTTCCTGCGTGCTGGAAATTATATAGAGAAGGATTATTTGAATGAAGCAGTAATTTAAAATAAAAATTTTAGCTGATATAGTATTGAATTAATAATGGTAAATTATTAAAAGGTGCACCTACTTTTTGGAATATTACATTTACGAATGAGATAGAAGAAAGTTTTGGGATTGGCACATCCAAGTAGTATTTTTTATGTATTACGACTTTTTAATTATTGATATTGTAAACGTTATGCCTCTTTGCATATAATTAAAAGGGGATAGATGCAAATAACTTCAGAATTATTATGAAACATCTGATAAATGCATAATAATCCGAAATGTATGTTTTTTTCATGATGCAGATTTAAATAAATTATTGTAAAAATAAATTAAATTTCTAAATATACGTAAATATTTAACGAGAGTAAAATAAATAAAAGTTTTCCTTTTATATTAATAGAAAATGGTTTGAATGGAAAAGCAACAATTTCTATCTGTAATATTATTTTCAATTTTAGAAACAGTATGTAAAGATCACTAAAAACATCTCGTATACATCATGATGATTGTTATTAATTTGAGCTTAAATTTAAAATGTCTTTTTTTTTTTTTTTTTTTTTTTTTTTGGTATGAAAATAAATTTTTTGTACTGAAATAAAAATGTATGCCATTTAGATCGAAAAAGTTAAAAGGATATCACACAAATTTGCAATTCATAAAAGGTTATAATGTCACTAAAAAATTTAAAATTAATGTTATGAGCAGTGTAAAATTCAATTATAAATCATCATAAAATTAGACGCATAATTATTTGCCCTCTTCTCCTCGTTATCGAGGTATAAAGCTTTAAAGTTTGCAAATTAAAACATCTAGTGCTAAGAACGGAAAATTGCCTGCTAGCCAGCAAGTAAACTATAGTTCATTGTAAAGCAGTAGTAGTCTCCATTCTTATCAGTTAGAAGATTTTTGGGTAAATTGGTGCCACGTGAATTTATTCAGCTTTGAATCCAGATTTTAAATATAAAACTGATAAATCGAGAGCCTGCAGCACAGAAAAGGCACCTCAACGAGTTCACTGCTGAAATACCAGATTTACTTAAAACTTGATTCATATATTAAAACGTATTCAAACGGCCGAGTCATATCTTGGTGAAAAACACCTGCAAACTCAATTTTAGTGGTTAACTCGCAGGTTTACCGTTGTGTTTTCCTGCTCCCAGTCCTCCATGTTTTCATTCCTTTGGTTGCAGAGAAACATAATGGTAAAACCAAGTCAACAGCTAAAATTGCGTTTCCAGGTTCGCAGAACGAACATTTGTAACAGAAAATAAAAAACTTGGAATGCAGATCTTTATTTTTCTGTATCACTTATTACAATATGCGCAATAGTTTTGAAAATATATTTTTTCAAAATCCGATCATTCATTTGTGTTAACACCGTATAGTGTGTATCGCTATTATGCGGAGACAATGGCAAATAATTTTATGTATGAGTAATTTATGTATAGTAAATGCACTTCGATATACTCTTTCGATTGCTGCTGACTTAGATTTTTTTTTTCATTTTTATACTACGTGGTAGTATGTGAGTTTCCTGATAAAATCTCGGTTGATTTTAGTTATACATAGCAGACGTCGTGATGCATTTCAAAATTTCAATTTTGAGCTTAAAATAGTAAAAAGATTAAATTGTGGCGAATAATTTTGATCGCCAGATTTGGCGATATATTACCATGTTGGTGACACCTTGGCAACATTTGGCGACACAACCGCCCACCGTGATAGTCCCCCCTACAATTTCGCGGTACATATGCAGATTTTCATTTATCCATTGGTATCTATCTACACACATTTTCATTGTTCTATTTCGAAATTGTAATTTTTTATATAATATAGGGTAACATCTCCAGTAATTGGCATGCACTAATGATTGGCACATCCTACATACATGTCCTAAAATAAGATTTATATGCAGTCTTTTAAAAATGCAAGACCATATACCAGTTATATGTTCATTTACTTTAAAGATTATAACTTTGATTTATGCTACTAGATAATAATAGTGCCTAGGAATGAGAATCAATTATGGTTTGTATAAAATTAGCCATTTTTGTTGCAAATGCTTCTTCTCTGGCTTAAGAAAGGCATGCTTTCCAATTCATTATTATCTGATTTATAATATATTTTAAATTTTGATTGATAACAATTTTGTTTAGTTGAAAAGGGTTACTTTAATTGTGTAAAATTATTTTTGACACAAATATTTGGATTTCTGAATTAATGATAGATGCCAATCAATGGTGCTTCAATTTTGTTAGTTCCAAGTAATTGGCACCTATTCCAATTACAAGAGAATCGCAAGATTTGAGATTAAACCACTTACTTTGGCAGTACTTTTAAAGTTATAGACTAATTTTGTTTATCATTTATTCTTATTTGAAAATATGAAATATTATCAGTAATTAGAATCTATTAAAGCTTCATATGACAATTACTGGGGACAGCATGACAATTACTGGGTATTAATATAAGTATATTGTATTGTTTTAAAGTGTTCACATTTTAGACTAATATGTTGATTTCTTACTCTCAAAAACCAGAAATATGGCATCTTCATCTACAGTAAATTCATTTAAAGCGATTAAACCCAATGCAAAATATAAAGTTTTGTTTTTATATAAACATGTGCCAATTACTGGATCACAAGGTGTCATACATTGGTGCTCTAGGTGCCAATTACTGGTGACTACAGCAACTTTTTATAAATATATTTTTATAAAAATACTTTTTCAAAAATTTTTGCTTTTAGTGGGCAAAATAGATGCACAGATATGCATTCTTTGATTTAAAAATATTTGCAAGTAAATATTTTATTTTTGGTAATGAAAATTGAAGTAAATTTAAAGACAAATTCTTAATGGGCCAATTACTGGGGATGTTACCCTATAGAAGGATTTTTTCTAAATTATCCCTTTGTAATAGAAATATCAGTATTATAGTAACTGTTTTGACCTTGGAAACATTCAAATAAAGGTGTGATGTTGTTTTAACATAAATTTTGTTACAGTTTACATATTTGTTTATGAAAAATATGTATTATTTGTTCCGAATGACGTCAACTTCAAAAATGCGAAAATCTATAAGGAAAATCTGAATTTTTATTTAGCTATAAAAAAAAGAACACTTGTTATCATTTTTTTTAATTATTATGCTGTTTTTCAGTTGTGGCAACTTGAAAGAAATGATTAAATTAGCAATTAAAAAGGAGAGGTTTCTATAATGTTAAATTATGGAAGGTGTGATGTCTGGATGACTGTTGGCTGAACTAATCACGCCGAATTTAATAACATTTACAGAGTTTAATATGCTGGATTATATATAATATCAATATACAGATGAGATGACTATGTACATGAATGACATTCTTAAAGTGTAACCATTACAAAATAACTTCTCGAACTTTCCAAAAGAAAACTTTACCTTGAGTGTTCCACGCACCTTACCAACATCTGAACATCGACACTTATCCGCGCTCTTCGCTTCAGTTCTCTTCAATTCTCGGTGAGGGCGCTGGCCTTTTCGCTTCGTTTTATTTATTTGTTTTAATAAAAAGGTTGGAAAGAGAATGGTTGCATGACAGAAGGTATAGCACTATATAAATTTCAAATGGATGCCATTTTTTTAATATTGGATTTTTTGACAGGACTTTCGAAAGGCACATACCTAAATTAAAATCTTTCAAGCAAGCTGTTACATGTCGCTGAATGTTTCTTGGTTCGGGTTATAATTGAGTTTAAAGATAGAAAACCAACGATTATAGATGCACAAATAAAGTATGAGAAGGTAGCAAATAGCTATTTTGAATCTAGTATCGAGATTCTTCATCAGTGCAAAACTCATTGAGCTAAAAAATAGCAAAACTGAGCCTCAGTTGGCTCAGTTTTGCTATTTTTTAGCTCGCTGAGTTTTGCACTGATGAAGAATCTCGATAGTAGATTCGAAATAGCTATTTGCTACCTTCTCATACTTTATTTGTGCATCTATAATCGTTGGTTTTCTATCTTTAAACATTTGTGCACAAAGGCTTTATTTGCTATTTTAATATAATTGAGTTGTTTGTTCTTTTATCTTGTTTCACGAAAAAAAAGCGACAAAACAGGGGTTCTGGATCCCCATAACTAACCGGTGGATCTGGATGACATCAGATAAACTTCGAGGTCTAGATTAGGACACTTCGCCTTTTCAATTTCGTCGCAATCTGATGATTGGGTCCAACGTTATAAAGGGGCAAACATTGGACTTTAACATTAGAGATGCATCTGAGGGCTACTATACAGCAATATCGTGCTGTATGATGTTAAAGCTTGAAAATTTTAAAAGATTTCAAATTCAAAATAGGATGTATTAGATGTGTTCGAAATATAGGGTGTCTCAAAAGTTTATTTAAATTTCAAAATTTCATTACAATGCAACAAATTGTCGTATCAGTGTGTTGCTTAAAGCATAAGATTGCGAAAATTTAGGTTTTATTTTGCGACAAAATAATAATAATAATAATAATTCAAATTTATCTTTAAGTAAATTCAGATTAAAAAAATATGAATATTCAACAAACTGTTGTAGCGAACGAAGTTTAAACTTTTAGGTTTGTCAAAAATTGCAATTTTCAAATAGCTAAAGAAAAATAAATATCTCAAAGAGTCTCATACGTCCACTCGTTCTTCAAAAACTATGAAAATGTAACATATATCAGTACCAGAGTGTGGTTTCCACCATGGCTACAGAAAAAACAGATATAATCTGCTGGTACAATTTTTGTACCAACAGAATTTGAAATATTTTCTGCTTATTCCTGTATGAATCCAACACTTTGGCATGTCTTATAGTGCTTCTCATCATGGTTCAAACTTCACGTCTAGCCCACTCTCTCTTTTTTTTGTGAGTATGTGCAAAATAATCAGGTCACATTGAAGAAAGAAGAGTACTAAGACTTTTTTCAAATAAAATATTTTATTATTACAATAAAGAATGTCACACATAATATGAAATACACATTGATATCTCTCATACAAAATTATATCACTATTAAATAGATATGTGTACCTACAATCGTTAAGTATACAGGTTGTTTCTTATCACATGGGTCAAAAAGATATAGTGTTAAAAATTTGCAGCAAACTGACCATAGTCATTCGACTGTTTTTTGAAAAAACGGTTACGCAACCGTAATATAACTATAATCTGACCATAAAATGGGCAATATTAGGGTCAGAATGGCATTAAATTACGGTTGTGTAACCGTTTTCGGTAAAAACGGTCGAATGATTAGACATGCTTCGAATTTTTAACAGTGTAATGGAATTTCAAGAACACATACAGAAGAAATTTTGATATAGAAGTATGCATATACCAAAGAACTACTACTGATTCGTCAGTGGTTTTGCGAACAAGTTTTCAGCTGCGACTGAAAGAATTGCAATGGGATTCTCAGAGGAATTATTTGGTTTCTCGTAGATGAGACGCCTAGAATCAACCAAAAAGTACATGTTTTACTTGCTAGATGCTTCCAGGTTTGTATCGATGCTGGTGGGGACACATCTAAATACTTACTGTATTTATTTTGCCAATAAAATGTTTGCTTTTATTTTTTCTACATTTATTTGTCCTTTGCTAATACCTTTCATTTCCGACCCTACACAGTTATTCCGAAATTACTTTTTTATTTTTACTTTTTCCCACTTATAGTTTGGCAAATGATTTCGGGCATATGATCTCAACTGAATTTCACGTCTATATTTAAAAAAACTCAGCATTTAAAACTTTTCAGAAAACCATACAATATTTTCTTGACACATCAAGATTAAAATACGTAACCGCTTCTGGAGAGTTTTTCTTACACAGAAAAAGAGTTAGAAATGGTACGGGGAAGTTGAATTTGGAAAATAGTAATCGGAGAATATTCAATACATGGCCAAGGTGTAGTAAGGTGTAATAAGTTTAAAAGTAATATTTAAAACACATTGATATGTTCATCTTTTATACATAAGTACTACTTTTGTTGAGAAAAATATTAATTGTAATTTGACAAAAATATTCTTTAATATAAGATACATATTTTTCAAGCACGGTGAATTATTTGCATTTTTTTTTTTTTTAATAAGCATAAGATTTTTTAAAAAATAGATTTTAAAGCTCATATTGGCAATCATATTATAGATAAAATGCAGTTGTAATCTAGAAGTAATATTTTGAAGCTATTCCAATAACAAAAGCAAACAGCATCGACATCTTGGCTATAGAAGCAGTAACTGCGCTATTTATACACATGTTCGTCAATGGACTGCAACTCTGAGATTTTTTACAACACCAGGGTTTTCCATAGAATGAACTACCGCAACATCGTGTATTCGGTGGGCAACTGTACTGTGGATCAGAGCAGCAAGTACGGCCATAATCCTTTTCAAAGCAATAATCTCCACATTGTGTTCCATCGCAAGAATCAGCGTTATTTAAGCACTGGTTCTTTACAAGACCGCAACGCTGAGATTTTTGACAACACCAGGGAGTTTCAGAATACGAATCACCGCAGCATATTGTATTCGAAGGGCAACCGTACATTGGATTTGGGCAGCAAGTGCCGTCAAATACATTTACCATGCAATATATTTCTCCACATTCGGTTCCAATACAAAAAGAATTCTGAGTTTTAGATTGAGCCATTGATACAGTTATGTTCAGTGATGAAGCTGGAGGCAAAGCTGGAACGTAACCTTTGTCTTGCATTTCCTTTGATATGTCACAGCATCCAGATTTACAACAATATTTCCCTAAGTAAGAAATAAATTTCAAGTTAGGAACGTCTACAAAACTGTTATTTATGGAATATTTCAGGGTTTCTTTGATAACGCTTTAAAAAAAAAAAAAAAAAAAAAAAAAAAAAAAAAAAAAAAAAATAAGAAGCCACCGTACAAGTAAACCATGTATCCATGAATATTAACATTTTGTAATATTTATTTTTACTTTTGATTGTTTATCTCGAGATTTTCGTATTTGTAACAACATTTCCTGTACGGCAGTTCTAGTGATGAAGCCAAAAATTATATGTTTTATTTATCAAGAATAATTTTTATTATTAATATTGTAGGCGTTAGAACTCTTTGTATATAATTAAAAAGGCATATACATATATAACTTGAGAATAATTATGAAATTCGCGAAATTATAGAAAAATATATAATGTACCAATATTAAGAAAATATTTCAAAATGAATATTTCATTCAAAATGAAAAGACACCAATATATGAAATATCGAAGCGGGTTTACATTCATAATTTCTTGGGCAAAGCAGCATAATAATTTGAATGCTAATATAAAATCATTAATTTCAAAACAATATATATCAACAAAAAATGAAAAAAAAATGAATTAAAATGAATATTTGGAATTTGCAGAAATATAGTAGACTCTTCAGACCCCAAATACTATAGAACTACAACTAAAGTGTGTGGTTTCATCTTCGCATCAGCCATGAAAAGCAAAGTAATTTGGGATTACCAGCAAACTTATAACCAAAGTAAAATGAATAAAAACTTTAAAAGACAATCACAACACAATATTTAATTGGATAGATTATGCAAATTTTGATTTTGTTTTAATGTTTTAATTCACTTCATTTTGCATTAAGTGTACTGGTAACTCCAAATTCGTATTATTTTGCTTTTCATGACTTATGCGAAAATGAAACCATTCACTCTATTTGTAGTTCTATAGTATTTGGAGTCTGACGAGTCTATTGTGGTTCTGGAAATCCTAAATCTGCAAATTCTAAATATTCCTTTTAATTCCTTTTTTTATTTATTTTTGTTGATATATATAGTTTTACAGTTAATGGTTTTATATATGTATACACACACACACACACATATATATATAGGGTGATTCAAAATAACGTGGACAAAATGATATGACAAATCAAGCATACAACAAGGATAAAAAATCACATAGGAACATTGGGTCGCAAACTATTTATTGAGTCATAAATACAGGGTGTTTCATTCTAATTACACCCGGTTTGAAAGTAAAAATTTCGGGGAAAATATAAATATTGTAATGAAAGTGCAATGATATATATCTTATTTTGTGGGAATTGTGATAACGTTGCGAAAAGATCTGGAAAAACAAATTGCTCAAGCAATTGATGATACCGTATAAACTGATTATCAGAGTCCAAAATGTGAGGTGCCAAGGCCAAGTGCATATTGCTGGTGCACATAATGCAAATTTCTAACACTTTTGTTTGGTGTTATCACATTTAAAACAAAGATGAGAAAATCAGTTAAATGTTTTATTATAATATACTTCAGTTTTCTGAAATTTATTACCGTCAACCCAAACTGAGTTAGCATGAAACACTCTGTATTTGCGATTCAATAAGTGGTTTGTGCCCTATGTTCCTATGTGATTTTTTTATCCTTGTTTTATGCCTGATTTGTCCACATTTTTTTAATCACCCTGTATATACAGTAAAATCCCGGTTATCCAAAAAGCATGCATTTTCGGTTAGCCGGGGTTCCATAGGAATTTTCGGATAATCGGGATTTTATAGGAAATTTTGAATATCCTGAAGGTTTATGCTGAAAACTTCTTTGATGAAAAGCTGTGATCGTAATTTAGAACAAAGTTGTAGTAGAAATGTTGTGGTATCGTATTCAAAGCACAGTGAACTTGAAAAACAAAAGAAAATTACAACATACTTTGTAAGAACAAGTGGGTAAGTGTGATGGGATATCACACAGAGGATTTTGTTTAATATCTCATTCAAATTTTCATTGAATTGACAAATATTTTTTCATTCGATTAACAAACGAAAAACGGTTTTTCGAGCTATTTTTGGATTTCTTTGCCAATTGCGCTAACCAGAACAGAATATTGAATTCTTCCTCTAAAAGTTGCCTTGATCGCATAGATTTGTTGATTTCTCTATCAGATTCTGCATATTTAGTAAAGGTGCGCAAGTAAATAAAATTAGGAATAAGAATAAAATATTGCAAAGCTTAGCATACATTTAAGGGAGACCAAACTGGTCACCAGAGGCGGCTTTTAATTTAAATGAATAATAATTTAAGAAATATAAAAAATATTTCATTTATTTTGTCAAAATAGATGATAAATATAATTTAATATGATGAAATAAAAACAAATAAGCACGTTCTTGACGTGATCTATTTAATCCATTTACATAAATAATAATTTTATTTAAACTTGCGTGCAACAATTAAAAAAATGAAATTTCAATTTTGAGATTTACGTTATTGCAAATTTTTAAATTTCTAAATATTGCACATTTTCAATATTTACACTATCATATAGGGAAAAATGTACTTTTAAATGCAATTTGTTTAAAAGATGTATCTCAATTTATTGTTGAGATATTAATTTTTTTTTCACTTTTTAATACCAATTTTGTAATTTTGGCAACAGAAGTACTCCATCTCTTTTAAAAGTAAAGATTAACAAAAGAAATAATTTTTATATCTATTTAAACTTGCGTGGCAACAAATAGAAGGGAAAAAGCAACAATAAAATGAACTGATGATTTAAAAAAAAATTTAAATTAAAATAATAGTCTTTTTCAAAATTTTATGATTTGTTGTGTGACAAAAGGTATGCAGCTATAAGTACACAAAATTTGAACTCTAGATCATATAGTTTTTGTGTGCGGACTCTGTGACTGACAGACAGACAGAGGACAGAGACGAATAGGATTTGGTCAGATGGACGAAACCCTATAAATGAAGTGTCTGATGTATTATCTAATAAAGTGCCGAAATTACGCAATGGACCAAATAGTAAATTGACTTTGTTTGTTTCATTAAGAATATCGTTTTTTAACACTATTTCCATCAGTGTGCAATAAACACCTTTCAAAGTTTTGATTTTTACTTATTTTGCTTCTAATTTTTAAAGCTAATATATATTAAATCAACTGTTTAATGTATTAAAAATTATTCATAATTGTTTTGAACTAAAACTTACAAGTAAAATAGTAATTGTAAATCAAAATATGTTGAAAAGTATCATTTCACATCGGTAAAAATAGTACTGACAATAACATTTTCCACATTTAAAATGGACTTTTATAAATTTCAAGGCCCTTCGGTTAAACCGATTTTCGGATAACCGGGATTCGTATAATCACGGCTCAATCGTATATGTAAATAAAAGATGTGCAAAATTTTAAAAGGTGATAATACACATCCAAACAAACAACATTCATCAAAAGAATGCATGGTCGGAAATAAAAATCAAAAGTGATGGAGCATTTGGAAATTTGGTCCATGTAAGCATTAAAGTTCCATCGCAAATGCGAATTGTAAGGAGAAGAATTACACTAATAGCATTAAAATGGCATATGGTGAAGAAAAAAGATAACGTGTGCAAATTTTCACCTCGATTAACACATAAAAGCCTCTGATCCGAGTGTGCAACTGTCAATCGCAGCATGAACATATCGGAAGATGTTTCCATCCACTAAAGGGAAACAAGTTGAAAATTGCACGCTAAAAGTAATAAATAAGATGCGTTTCGTACTATATAAGAAAGTTTTAAATATACTCAGATCTCTGTGCAATACTACACAGTACATCGGATACTGTATAATGGCCGAAATCTTTTGTGTGACCCTGTGAATAATATCAGCTTTCTATTGTAAAGGAATTAACTTGTAGTAAACCTCAGTAACGTATATCAATTTCATAAAATATGAAATAGTTTAATAGTATTTAAACACGCTTCAATTAGTCTTTCCCCTTATACCATTATGTAATGGAATATTTTTGTGTGGCCGTATAAATTAATTACAAATATTCTTTGCACCACAAATTGTGTGAAATGTGTTTTTTAGTATATACTTCATAGATTCATATCCATTTTATTATGTTCGAAAGAGTATACCATAGTTAAAATTTATTTGAAACTACTTTCTCTCATTAACCGTAATATGTAACGGAACGCTTCCGACTGTCCCTGTAGTTAAATTATACATCCTATTTTCATAAAATTTGAAATGACTCGACAAAATTATGCAACAATAATATATTTTTTATTTTAAAGGATTTAACAGGATAGTTTTTGCTCTGTTATATTCGGACAGACGGAAAAACAGATGGGCTGAACGACGACTATATTTATATAATTACGAATGCACCTGAAAAGAGTTGATATGCATTTTACCTATGGAACTACAAGTGGAAATGGCTCAGTGGCTCAACTATTGTACGAGAGTAGTTTCCCACCTTGCTTTTATCACTTAATCTTCTTTTGTGTGTTTTTGCCTCATATAACATCACCATCGGCGTTTTCTTGTAGCTGTGCATTTTAATTCTGACCATACATTATTTGAGAAAGTTGCTCGTTTCTATGTGTACCACTTCTTATAGCTTTGTTCATCTTTTTTGAAACACCCTATATATAATTAAATAATACACTTTGTAAAAATCCCTATCAACAGAAAAACAAAGTTAGACGCATTTTTAGCTAAAACAATAACAGATGGTCATCAGCTAAAGCGTACATGTGTCCGTAAAGGGAAAATGCCAGAGATAAACAATGTCAATGAAACTCAACTGAAAACAATGTCAGAGAAAGTTTATCTCTGACATTGTCATCTTACGAGTACGTGTATGCTTCAGCTGATGATGAGCTGTTCTTTGTTAGCTGTCTCGAAACGCGTCCTGCTGTGTTTTTCATTTCATAGGGATTTTTAAAAGAGTATTATTTTAATTATTAATTATCACCAATGTTTTCGGTGTTTTTTTAACCCTGTATATACTTTATCAGTATGGAGATTTAAATAAATAACTTAAATACATTAATTTAAATTTCAGAATATGTATACGTGTTTAAGAGAGTAAAAAGATAAAAATTTTGTTGTTACTTAAATACAAAAGGTTTTCATTTAAAAACAGATTAAAAAAGCAGTAATTTTTAAAAGTAATATTATTTTCAATTCTAGAAGCCTATCATATAAAATTAATTCATGCGCCTTATACACCATCACTATTTTTATAAATCGGATCTTTTATCTATCAAATAAATTTTTAGGTGCTTTGGATTGGAATATAAATGCCGCTAAAATAGAAAAAAAATTGAAAGGCTACTTATAAAAATTTTGAATTCATAAAATTTTAGAAATATCAATTCGAAGCGCAAAATTAATTTTACATGCAATTTCAATATTAATATGAAATCAAAGGATACTTGCTCTATTACCAGTCACTGACTATGATTTTAAAATGCGAAGTAAAATGATTTAAGTCATAAAGTTCAGGTGGCATAATTCTTTTCTAATTTTTCACTTTTGAGCTTTAAAAAATACAGCAGACTGATATAATTCTAAAAATAATTATTTGATATTGTTTTATCACATAAAAACTTCAAAATTCAAGTTCGCAATATAAACAGTAATTATGTATGAAACTTTTTTCCGATTTTTTCAAAAAATATTTTCTTTAATTTAAGATATGTTTTTTTTAGAACGTCAATTAAAACCTGGTGATTAAAATTTCTCATGCTAGCATAAATAATCAGTGTTAATCAATAATAATCAATGTTAATTAGAATTAATTTTTTAAAGTATTTAAAGCTACAATTCTATCATATTACGGAACATAGGATGGAATAAAATAACATTTTCTACTGAGATTTTAATTAATGCTTTTGTAATTTTTTTCTATCAATTTCTTAATGAGAAAAAATTTACATTTCTTCTTATTATTATTAAATTTTGACAATATTTGTTGCAGTGACTTGTTTTTTAGGGTTTCGTTCATCTGATGAAATCCTATTCATCTTTGTCCCCTGTCTGTCCGTCTGACACAGAATCCATATAGAAAACTGTATAAGTCAGTTACTTCAAATTTTATGTACTTATAGCTGAATACCTTGCGTCACACGACAAGTCTTAAAGTTTTTGAAAAATTCTATTATTTTATAATGAAAATAATTTTATCTATGCCATTCGTTCATTTTTTGCGACTGAAATTTTAAAAGCGAACCTTAATTTCAACGTGTTTCATGTAAACATTATATATTGGAGGTAAACCGTCTCGCTATTAAACAGGAGGTTATTAGTTCAATCCCTGGTGCTAAAACCTGAAATTTTTATACTAAAGTGGATTTAACTGAAATAAATTTCATATATTTTTCGCTAAATTAAGGCTTTGTATCATTTTTTTTATCACTGCCATTCATAATACTTTTTGGAATTTAATATACTTTCTATTTAAAAAAAAAAAAAAAAAAAAAAAAAAAAAAAAAAAAAAAAAACAGTTGCGATTTATTAATGATTAAGCATTTTAAATTTCGTTTAAACAGTTTTTTAATTTGATTAAAATAAATAACTTCCTTTTAAGATTTTTTTAAAAAAAATTACATTTATTGGTTTTGCCATCTATGAAAGAATTTAAAATTATAAATTAACAATCTAGATTTGTTAATTAAAGGATAAGTTGTTTTGAAAGAAATATTGGTACTACTAGGTTATCCCGTCGACCGAAGAACTATCGCCAAACTAGAAGATTATATGCCAATAATGGATGATCGTGAATGTCACATTCAATGACATTAAATACGATTCACTTGTTTAAAATGTCATTAAGGGATTTTTATTTTGTTTTTTTATTTGAATTTTTATTAATATTCTACTAATTATTTGTTTTTTCGTTATTTAAAATAAAAATTATGTCAATATGTATAATTTGGCTATTAGTTTGGCGATTTGTATAATTTGGCGAAATTGGTCGACGGGATAACAGAATAGTACCGAAATATTAAACAAAACCCACCGTGCAATCTGCGATCACATTTACCCACTTGTTTTCAATAGACTGACGGGCATTGAAACAGAATAGAAAGTAGGCGAAAATGGCAAAAGTTAAACTGAATCGGAATTTTATTCTACAGCAAGAAGTTACTTTTCTCTTGCAAGTTTTTAAAAAGCATTTAAAATTTTATTAGGAGCTAAATTTTGTTTAAAATTACCAATAAGTTTTTCTCCATGATGGCCTTCCCCCCCCCCCCACCACCACCATTTCTCGTTTTTAAATTATTAAAAATCAAGAATCATTAAAGATAAATTACGTCATTTTTTTAAAAATAAATATTTTTAAATATTTTTAAAATTAATATTGAAAAAAAAAACTGAAACAAAACTAAAATTGCACTTTCCTCTTTAATTAAATGAAAAAAAAAACCCTTAAAATCCGTGAATAATGTTCGAGTTATAACGATTTTAAATTATCCCACTTAAAACAATATTTATTATTATTTTTTTAATTTGAAGTAGGAAATTTTTTGAAAATTTTTTTTAACTTTATGAGAAATTGTAGCATGTTATTTTGTTTGCAAGCTATGTTTATTACTATCGCAAAAAATCATAGAAAAATCAATATTCTAACTTAAAAGATATATTTTTTACATATTTCCTAGACCTTTTAAAGTAACATTCTTTCTTGGATTGCGTGTATTTCAATTCGTGTCTAATCTCTTAAAACTTACTGAATTTTTTAAATTGCTGTAACTCTGCGGGTTTTCTGCGCTATGAGGATGCATTTTTTTGTGTTTAATTCAAGCCTCGCTAAGAAAATTTTTTCTAATTGGAATTTTTACCATATGGGGACCGTATAAAAATTATGTTTTCATATTTTTTCAAATAGAGACCCCACATAGTTGCAACGTAGGTCATCATTTTTTTTAAATGAAACTTTGCAATCGGAAGTAGGGGGTCTAGGGCCAATATTTAAGGAGATAGTCTATGTTTCGATATTAATGAATCAGCCTGTATATACTTTCCTTTCCCGCGACTGTGTATACATCCACCGTTTTCGCAAGGACTGGCGACCTCTGCATGAAATTTTCAGAAATTATATTACAAAAAAAGAATGAAGATAATCCAAAATTTTTTTATATGTGATAGATTGAATGGGTAATTTTCCTTGTCTTTGTTTATTAAAAGTTAAAATTGATAATTTCAGTGAAATCCTTCACGATTGTTTATGAAAAGCTGCGAATAAAGCAAAACGCATTTGCAAAAGTATATTGACAATGTTGAATGCATGAATATAATTAAGGATAGTTTGAAATTGAATTTCGGTAATCTTATGATTTTAGCCAAAAACGCTCCATTTAAAAAAAATAGTTAATACATACATAAATATACATAATTGCTAATTAATTATAACATAGTCCAAGTTGACCTTCTGTACCATTAGACCATAATTTTTTCTTTTCATATACAATAAAATTCACTTAAATCACAACGGCTCAAAATGATTTTATAGATATACGAATTTCATCTAATTTCAAAAGGTTTTAGGTATACATTACTCGATTTACCTTTCATTATAGCTTTGTAAATAATCAACTATTATACTAAAGCTCTTTCAAACAGCATTCGAAACACTTCTACGGTTTGAAAAAAAAAAAAAAATTCCATTACTGTTATGTTTGCGTTTTTAAAAAGCACCTGAAAAGCGTCTTCACAGTTTAGCCATTTATGTATTGCTTGCTTTATAATTTGAACTCATGTCTTGAGTTTGTCATGACTGATCATTATAATCAGTGATAGCAATAAATAAAAGCGTGTTATTTGAGCTGATACGCTTAAAAGCATTGATTAATATTAAAAATTACCAAAGGAAGAAACGAAATTCTTCGAATACAGATAGATTCAGTCAAGTTTCGGCCAGGACGAATTTTCGGCAATATTTTCACCGAAAATGAAACGGAGTTTTATGTCAATCTCTAACTATAATAAAAAATAGTTGCCAGTAGAAGCCCTGTAATGATTCTTGATTAACTTTTATACACTGCAAAATACAAAATAGATGCAACTAATTCAAAAATCTGCATACAAGCTTGAGTAAAATATTAAACCGGTTGGCGGCAGCACAGACAAACTTTTGATGATCTCCATGGTTGAAATTTCAGAATTAGTTAAAACTCGATTTGTATTTTAAAACGCGATCGGTCTGCCAGGCCATATCTTGGTGGAAAACAACAGAAAACACAATTTGACCAAGTGGTTTACTCATAGGTCTGCCATTTTGCTTTCCTGGACCCATAGGTATGAACAAATGGAGAACTGGGAGCAGGAAAACACAATGGAAAACCTACCAGTCAGCTACTAAAATTTGGTTTTCAGGTGTATTCCACTGAGCAACGACATGGCAAAGGGAACGCGTTTTAATAAAAGAATAGAGATAGTTAATCCTAAAATTTCATCCGTGAACTCGACGAAGTGATTGTTTGTGCTACCACCTCGCGGCCTACATCTTTTAATATGAAAATAAATCCTAGTATTATCTCACCATATGAGACAAAATACAGGTTCTTTCTTTTTTTTTCTTTAAATATTTATTTTTTTTTCTTAGATTTTATAATTTTTTTGGTTACAAATTCAAGTTTGTTAGTCATTCTGTAATTTTTAAGAGAAAGCATCAATCGAAATAAATCCTAATCTGTTTGGGTAGGAAAATTATACAAAAATCACACAAACATTTTCTTATATAAAATGGTTTACTTTTAATCGAATTATGTAAAAGGAATTGTAATTACTGAACCATCTTCTGAAATTTCGACTGTGATTTACCGATACTTCCACTCCTCATAGATGTTACATGGTCCTGTACGCTACTGAGATTTGTAGAGTACCACGGACTGTACAGTATCTGAATTTGAGAAGCATAATACATGAATAGTATTCTTCACTTTATTTAATAGCTGGAAATTATAGCACACCATCCTTTCTATATATAAAAAGAAGTAACGATTGGGAAATGGACTAAATGATTTCAAAATGGACCAAACGAAAGGATTTGAAAATCTACGTAGATACTGGTGGACCAATGAAAATCGGCATTGATATCGAGACATCAAAGGCGTATTACCATCTGGGTTCTATTTTGTCGCCAAAATTACTGTCGACCAAAATTACTCGCGCACCAAAAGACACCATCTTGGCGTTATTTCCGGTATTGCACTAAATTCCCACAGACTAAGATTGTAATCCAAAAAGACCCCTATTTTGTCGCCAAACATAGTCAAATTTGTCGTCAAAATTACTGTGACCAAAATTACTCGCGCATTAAAAGACACCATCTTGTCGCTATTTCCGGTATTGTACCAAATTCCCACAGAATAACATTGAAATCCAATAGAGCCCCTTTTGTATTCGTTTTTACTTTTTTTTTTCAGAAAGAGTTGGTCCTATCAAATACTTGAACCATAGAGAATGTAATAAGTAATATTTCTTGCGAAATCTAGCGAGCAGGAGGTCGTAACCCCCTAGTGTCATTAAATAAACGAAAGATTATTATGTGGCAATAACACTACACAATTCAAAAATCGCACGAAACGTTTATTTTCGCTTAAAATTTGATCGTGTTTATTTAATAAGGTTGTAACATTTAAAACTTAATGGCGTATTTGTCTAACATGATAATAGTTAGTTTGTTGTTTTTGCAAATGATATCACTATAGAAGTTACATAACAAACTTCATTAATGTTGCTGTTACATTAATAATTTTTATAAATTTCATTTAAATAATATTGCATAATAAATTTCAATTTTCAAAAATGATATAAAGCAATTAACGGTTTTTTATATTTGTCGTAAAATTTGAAATTATTCTAAATTACACTTACTGACTGATACAGCAATGAAACTATCTTTTGAGAAATTGGCATTGTGTTCAGGTTTAAATAACAATACTGTAGGAATTACAAATTTGTATCTATCAAGATATACAGATGCATATGGGATAGATATAAATCAGATGTCTCAAAATTTGGAAAGATGCAAAACAACAATAACACGTCTATTATTAAGTATTATAAAGGCAGATTTTTTTAGAGGAAAAATCTATTTGGAACTAATTCCTAAAAATACTGTTATTAACTTACCTTGTGGACATTGAGAACCGTCCACGCAAACAGCATTCTGGATCTCTGCGGCGAAGATGCATGGCAGAAGTGCCATAAACACGAAGTATTTCATCTAAAGATGGAAAAAAATAAGCGAACAATAAACTAATTTTAATAATAAATTCATCTATTGGAACACATATTACTATAAGATACAATTAATTATTTATACATGCTACACAAAATGGGTCGATTGCGTAAAATTTCAGTTTTCTAATTCAAATTATTATTTATTGTCTTATTTTTATCATTTAGGAGGTATTAGGAAGGTTTGGCCACATGGGAAATTTGATCCACACTTCCATTTTCAATTTTTATATTTAAAAGAATTTTAGAGTTTTGTCAATACTTAGCAACTAAAACTACAGAAATGCTTAAGCAATAGTCTTTGTTTCATGCAGATAATAAAAAAAGTGAGGAAAAACCAATTATGAAGAGATTTTAACTTAAACAATATATTTTTTTAGAAACACTTTATAAGACTTTCTGAGATATGATATTTAAAGGAGTAGGCTTTTATTGAAGAAAAGTTGAGCTTTCATTCCAGGCACAAAGATCGTTTAGTAAATTAGGCTAACCATTACTGTGTATTATAGTTTAAAAAGTGACTATCTGGGGAGGTTTGATGAGTTGTTCAAAGCTTCTGTAATTAAATTTTACAGGAAATCTTAATTTTCACACTGTACATAATCAAAGTTTAATGATTAAATTTCTAAAATAATGGATTCATTCTGTAAAGCTGCAATAAAATAGAGACAGAAAGGAAAATGTTAATGACTATAGGAAGGTATAAAAAAAAAGTTGAAAAACAAGAAAATAATTAATGAAATATAAATTGCAATATTTACAGGAGCTTTTATTTCATTTAAATAGTGCCCATCGAAGGTAAATAGAAAGAATGGAAAAGACTATAAAAAGCATGAAAGCAGCAACCATAAGAAAAGTTAAGTTTTCATACCTCTGCAAAAGACCCTAACATTGAACAAAACGTTAGAGGGTATGTAGACAAATGTATTCTCCAAGATGAACAGAATGAGGTGAAGTCTAACTATGTGGAAACTATTGTTGCCAGGTTGAGTATTACAAAAAGCGAGATTTTAAAACGGATTTTTTCTTCCAGGAGCTGAATTCCATCTAAGTAGAGATGTTTACACATCGCATATTCCCAAATAATAAAACAATGTAGCATATAATAACAAAGATACTCTGCCCTTTTTTTCAAATTAATTTTATTTCGTTTAACAAAAATTTCAGTTTATAAATAAAGTATGTCAATTTTCCCATGTAGTGGATTAAACCTCCCATATGTGGGGGAGCCTTGAACCATTAGTTTTTTTTATGATTAAAATAAATGATTTTTCAAGTTTCTAGTATAGTACGTTTATGCCACAGTTTAATTTTCATAACTATTTACATAAAGGATTTAATAATGTATGAGGCTTTTTTCTAGATTCAATTTAAAAAAATCATCATTTTAAAAATACGGATTAACTTTCTCGAGTCTTCCCTATATTTATATAGAATGATCCTTATTCATATCAATGGTTAATTACTTAATTATAGTGGTAAGCCGTTAAGTGTAGGAATATTTCAGATAATTTTCTTAACCACTATTAATGAAGCGCTAATTCTGTGTCCTATACTGTGAAAAAAAAAAAATAATAAAATAAAATAAAATAAATCAGGAAACTGGGACTGTTAAAATTTTTTAACGGCAACAACAAAAATTCATGTAACAGATGCAAGTTTGAACTGTAAATCAAAAAATCTATAATTTTACTTAAAATTTTTCAGGAAACTGGAATGTCTAGCAATTTTTATGTAACTGCAAACCAGGATACAGATAAAATTTTAGTAAAATTACTGTAATTTTAATAGATTCTTTTGTAAAGCAACTGATTTCAGTAGCTTTACGAAAATTAATTTGGTATATTTGCATCTTACTTTTTTCTTTTTCTTTCTTTCTTTCTTTCTTTTTTCTTTTCTTTCTTTTCTTTCTTTTCTTTCTTTCCTTCCTTTCCTTTTTTTTTTTTTTTTTTTTTTTTGTAAAGCGTGCAGAGAACTTTTTAGTAAGAATGCGGATTCCAGTAACTTTATATTGTAAATTACAGATTTTTTTTTTTTTTTTTTTTAAACAGTGTATAAGTTATACTTACAAAAATTCTAACAAAGAGAGAAAACAATTCTTTACGTTCAAAACTTGCCAAGTTATGATAGTTTATTTGTTTATTTATTTATTTAGTATTTTTCGGAGCTTCAAACGCCCTTTTGCATTTTTAACAATTTGTATTCGAGAAACGTAAAAGAAAAAAAAATATATATGATTTTGGAACAGAAATTATTACTAGTACTGGAATCTTCGCAAAGATTAATTAAGAGGGTGTAATCTAAGCATGCTTACTTCCGATTGGTTGTGAGCCGATTTTAATTTGCAGTGGCATTTATAAACGTACATTTTGCTCTCATTTTTGAAAGATGTCTCGGATATAATGTGTTAATGTTGGAAAAAGCTAAAAATTCATGTAGTTCAAAGTCTCATAATTTTGTAAAGTTCTGTCATAAAATAAAAAGTTCTTTTGCTGTCGCTAATAAAGGGGTGTTTTGTATTCTAAATGTAGAACTATTTTGATGTAATGTACACTATATGGCTAAAGGTGTCTGGCCACATGCGATTTTAGAGATATTGATAAATATCCAGAAAAATATATGAGAGATTATCCTGAAACTCCAGGTGTGTGAACTTACTAATGCAGGTCATATATATTACCGTGGAGATTTTTTCTCGAAACCCATTGGGGGCTATAAACAATTGAAAAAAGAACGAATATCTTTCGGATAACCCTGTCAAAATTAATGTAGCAAAAGAGTTCGAACTGTAGATTATGATTAAGTGGCTTATTGTAATAAATTGTATTCATATTCCTGTGGATAGCATGTATAGTATACAAATTAAGGTTTTTGTAAAAATAGTCCCAAATTTCGTCGAGTTTTTTGCTTATAATTTTCAGAGTTCTTAATATTAAAAAAACATTCTTTTCCGAAAATATGACAAGCAACATTGTACACAATACCCTGTAATTAGAATTTAAAAAATATAAAAATCGTATAACAAATGAGCAGATTTTCTAAATAATGGTTCACTGCACATGTGTCAATGCTATATAAATTTCATTTGCATATTGTGCTAGATAAATGTATAGAGCAACTTTTGTGAAAGTCTCAAAAATATAGCTTGAAAATTCTGAAAATTATCATCGATTGAATAAGCTCAAAGTCCATTGTTCCCAAAATGAAGCAAAAATATGAGGAGATGTTTCCAAATATAGGAATACATACATTATTATGTACGTTGTTTTGACACTAATCATTCGAAATAGGGATGCGGCCCTAATCTTTTTGCTTCCTCAGAAAATATTTTTATGACTAATTTTTGTTTATTTATACAAATACGCGATTTCGGTTTGAAAATAAACGAGCCAATAATAAAAATCATGTATTTGTATACACAAACAAAAATTAGTCATAAAAATACTCTCTGAGAAAAATCCTGATTAAGGCTTGAAAGTATTAAGATGTTTTTAAATAAAATTAACAATTAAAATTTCTATTTGATTATTTTAATCGCTTTTTAAATAAAACGGAACATTTCAAAATTCCTATTATATATTTTGTGTTTAAAACAAAGTTGAAAATTGCGTTTCGCCATATGTTTTTGCTCATAATGATCATTTTAAAAGTTAGTGTCACCGCTGATATTGGTGATTTTCGAAGCATTTCGATTTTCTCAAGCAGAAAAGAAGGAATAGAGGAAAATCGCTCAATTTTTTAGCACATTGTTATAAGACCGAGAACCAAAATCAACAAACTGAAATACGAAACAAACAATACCCCTGCAATCGAACATTTACTATTTTCACGTTAATAATATTAATAAACAATAAAAATTAACATTTACATCTATATTTTTAAAGAATTGCTTCCAGGACATCAAATTCGCGTGTCCTTTTTCCTCGCGCAAGTTTTCAAGTCCGCATCCGACCTTCCGTACAAAATACGACCCCTCACAACAATCCCCCCCCCCCCCAAAAAAAAAAAAAAATTACAGATAATACCTTTTCGGTAACGATGTTCTTTCTTTTTAAAAGTTTCAATATTAAACCTTTCAAAAAAAAAAAAAAAAAAAAAAAAAAAGATGTTCATAATGCGTTTTTTGAGCTTTTTGTTTTATTTCTTCATTTTTAAAAAATATATTATTTCTTTTTCGTAATGAAATGCTAAAAATTAAATACTTTCTTTTATAGGAGCACCTTTTTCTTTGTAAGGATGTCTTTCTTTAAAAAAATATTAATGTATATTATTTCAAAACAATTATTTTATGAAAGTCTTTCTCTCCATTTCCCAAGACTTCTTTTTCCCAGTTCCTTCCCATATTTCTATTGTTTAGTGATACAAATGAATCTCGCAGTTTTATCCTATTTTTATTTTTTAAGAGTAAAAGGAAGTGGAGAATGTTTCATACTATTTGTCTTTTTACTTATCTGTTTGTCTGAATTAAAAATTTAATATGTTGAAATGACGAAATTAGTTACTCAATTCATTTGGATAGATTTTCTTTTAAAAGCATAAAATCATACAAATTCGAGGTTGTACGCTGCTGAAGGCACTAGGAACAGCTGATTATTGATTGGATCGATCTGGATTGGATAGATTTAGATAAAAATATGAAATTGTAGTAGTTAGTGGGGTACGCTGTCAATTACAGTGGGCCTCTAATATTAAGTACATTAAACAAGATTTCAGCTTAAAAATAAAATCGAAACAGACCAGATCGCGCGCAGCACACTCAGTGTAATCTGTCGAAGACAGTGCACTCCCCTTCCAATTCTAGGTTTGTTTACATAAATTTTGATTTAAAAATGTAAAATTAAACGAATTCTAGATGCTGCCAAAGGCCATGGGGATCCTAATTTTAGTTTCGTTTAAAAATACAAAATCCTTCATCACTGATTTTAGGTATAGGGGAGAGGGGGGAGGGGGGGGTTAGTGTGGACAGAAAAAAATAATTTAATTTTATAAAATTCTGTGAGCATTTTTAAAATTTCGCAACCTTTTCAAATTGAATAATGATATTTTCTGTTTATTAATATACAGGAAAGCTGATGATAAATACAGTTAAACAATAAGAAAATTGGCAGTTTTTAACATTGATCCATGTGTCCACACTAACCCCTTGTAGGGGTTAGTGTGGACAAAACCAAAATATGTTGGGGGCTAGTGTGGACAGGTAATTTTTTCACAAATATTCCTTATTATCTAAACTTCTAAGTTTAAATTACAGTCTAAAGGGTTTCTGAAGAAAGAAGCAACACCAACAATCACAAGCTGTGTGATTTTTTTCCCTATTATTTCCCATTTTTAATCAGGGAATTATTTTTCATATCAAGAAAAGTAAAATGATGTGCCGGATCTTTTTTTCTGCAGAAATACAACATCATAGACACTAAAACCATTTACACTTTCCACTCTGCCTACAAAATATACAATATTGCAACATCTAAGAGTTGGTGACGATGGGATTCGTTTATAATAATGGATCAGTTGATATTTATCATGATTCTAACCAACATAAAATAATGTATATTCTATTTTATTGAATTAATTTAAAATTAAGGCTAAATTAATCCTCTAAAAATGCAAAATTGGTGAATTTAAACAAAAAAATAGCAAAAGGAAAAATTTCAAATTTCTGTTTGAAATAATTTGATGAAAATTTCAATACATATCCTTATTTATATAGAAAATAGTCTTATTTGATGTTTAATATAGTAATTACATTTGTAAGTAAACATACTTTCTGTAAATCTTTACATTATAATAAATTTAGTACTTAAAATACAAATTATGCAGTACAACAAGCTGTCTACACTAACCCCTAGTAGTGTGTCTACAGTAACCCCATGCTAACATTGTGAAGTTATTCTTCAGTTATACTCATTTAACCAATTTAATATCTTAATGAAAGTTATAGAAATAAAGAAGACAATTTACACTTGTCTTATAGCAACTTCTTTATTGGATTCTAAATTTAAATTCTTTGTGCGGCAAAAATGAAAAAGAAATCGTATTTTTACTTTTCATGCATGAAATTAAATTTCTTGCAACTATTCAAAAACTTTTTAACCCTTTGCAACTAAATTTTTGCTTAGTAAGGGGTACAATGTTGTCAGTTTGTGTAAATTTTTTGGTAATTTTTTCTACATTATTTAAATTGTTATTTTGAATGTCTACACTAATCCCTTGTCCACACTAATCCTCCTCTCCCCTATTTAGGATTATTATTGCAAGTCTCACTCAACAGCAGGTTGATAAGCAAGTAACAATAACGAAAGCAATAATAATAACAATTATCGTTATTTATGCTAGTATATAACAAAGTATAGTAATAGAAAAAATACGCTTACCTTTGAAACTGTATTAGCAAGTAAACGATAAATATGTAACTCTGACTAAAATTTTGCAGTATGCTTTGTCTGATATTACAGAGATTATGTTCTGAGCTACTCAAAGTCTTGAAAAAAAAAAAAAAAAAAAAAAAAAACACTTTGGCAAAAAAGAAAAAAAAAAGAAAGAAAAAGCATAAAAAACGAAAGATAACATCAAAATAGTCAATAGAGCTGATAAAATTGCGAGATATTTTTCTTTGAGTGTGTGCAATGCGGTATCGATTTCTTTATGTTTATGACAAGCATAATACATTTAAATAATATTTCTTTAAAATATCTCGCAGTTGAAAGTACTTGATCAAAACACTCAAATTAAAAAAACCATGAAAACCTTCGTAGTAATTAAGAAAAAAAGCGTTTGTCATGTACTAAAAAAAATATTTGAAGTTTTTATTTTTAGTTTGCCATTTTTAACTAATTTATAAAGGAAGATGATTACTATTTTAGATTATGACTTATGTACTGGTTTTTATTTTCTTCTATATTCATAAAACGAAAGTTTAAATTCGTCTGAATTTTCTATTTTTATTTTTACTTACTTCAGGTTTTAATAGAAGAAAGTATTGTAATCGAATTTTTTTTCGACTTTCGGTTTTCAACGGATTTACAAGTTTTAGGGGTCTGAGATTTAAAAAAAAATATATGTTTTTGCAAAATATCTGTTTGTCCATGTGCCTGTGTGTGTCCGTATGTCGTCATGGCACCATCGAAAAGTGTATGATGACATGCATAGAATTGAACCAATTTTTTGTGTATATTTTTGGCTATGGCAAGCAGGTCCTCTTCCAGTTTGCAATATTCCACCGAAAGGGAGCGCTGTATGGCAATTTTTGTATCATTTTCAACATTAAATCACCGAAAAGTGTATGAAATCTATGCATAGAATTGAATGAATTTTTTTGTGCAAGTGTTTGACTATGGCTTGTTGGTCCTCTCTGAATTAAAAAAAAATCCGCCGGAAGGGACCGCTTTAATAGCAATTGTTTTGCCATTTTCAATATTGTTCCACTGAAAGGTGTATGAAGTTACGCATAGAATTGAACCAACTTTTTGTTTAAGTGTTTGGTTATAGTCAACAGGCCCTCCCTGAACTCGAAAAAAAAAAAAAAAAATCCGCCGGAAGGCGTCGCTATAATCGCGATGTCTGTGTCATTTTCATTATAGTACCATCAAAAAGTGTATGAAGGGGACAAACGACCCTTAAGCTTAAAAAAAAAATCGATTTTTCACAAAAAATATATGTGAAAGCCCGAACATTTCTGCGCATTTAAAAAAAAATCATGAAAATTATTTCCAGAGATATGATACAAAACATAAAAGTCACTCCTAAAACTTCCTGAGTGGCAACAGCTGTTTAGAGTAAACAAAGCATTTAAATGGCCGCGCGATAAACGATGTTTGCGATGCTTTGCTAATTTCAGCAAGTTGCATAGATATGAACACTACTGTTCAGCTTATTATTTATTTTTAACCTCTTTAAAAATAAACTCCTACTAGAGAAGTAGGAGGAATGTTTCTCAACTCAACTTTATTTCGTTGGAATTTTGTTTACATCGTTTGCACGTTGTAAGCTGTTTTTCTAATTTTGATACAAGTTTTGCTCAAATTGTGATAGTTTGTTTATTTTGATTACTAGAAGATCTTTATAATAGGTTTTTATTTTTAAATTAATATAAATTTGATATTTATTTATTATATCGGTACTTCAAGAACTGTGTTTTGATTGTGTGGTGTTAGTTTTAAGAAATACGTCTTTAGCGAGTGAAATAATTTGTGTGAAAATATTGTTTACTAAAGTATCAGTGCTTTATAAAAAAAGTTGTCATGGATTCTAAAAAGAAACAATCTGGTAAACGGTCTAAAAAACGTCGTTTTCTGGGTAACCAGTTTGTTAGTGCAAACAAAAAATCACTTGAAAGTGATTCAAGTTTAAGCAGATCTTTTGACCTGAATACTTCTACAAGTCGTCACTTGAGAATAAGATGATTCTATCTGGCCAAAAATCAATTTCGAGTTAGAAGACTTTGAAAATCAGCATGCTGTGTACGTGCAGCTATTAAAGCTTGACAAAAACTTTTAGCATTAATAGATTCATATGTAGTACAGAATCTATACATAGATTCTGTATAATGTTAAATATAGACAGTAATTCTACAAAATCAAAGTTTTTAAATAACATTTTCATGGATTTTTTTACATTTAAAAAATTTGATAGAACCATATTATTCTTAAACGTCGTGTTATCCTCAGAATAAGATGGTTCTATTATGAAAAAACTATATGTTTCTTAATTTGTGCAACTTTTTATAGTTTAACAAAGTGAAATTTCGTTGATTAATTTGAATAAACTTCAGTGGCTAGTAAAAAATTTATTACTATCGATATTGTAGCACAATCATAGCAAATTGTCGCTTCCACTTATTCATACTAATTAAGCCATCTTCACAAAACTAATGAATGTACGTAAGTTAAATATATTATTTAACTGAACATAAAATAGCTTAAATATTTAATTTTATTAAATAGGAACCCAACAGTTTTCATTTTTTAGTTTGCTATTTCAGTGGTGAAGTATGAAAATTAATATAAAAAATTGTGATTACATTGATAAATGAAATTGAAATTAATCATAAATGAAATTTTTCGTATTACTGTCAGGTATACTCTTGATCGAAAGAAAAGACTATATCTCTAAGGAAGAAACTTTCTTGTTCTTTTTAAAACAACAAAATAAGTTTGATACTCTTTTGTTAGTCAAAATTTTGGAATGTTCCATAAACCATGCTTTATTTTATGTTACAGTTAGGCTAATTTCTCTTAAACATAATTTGAAAATAGAACCTTTCATCTCTCGTAAACTACCTTAGCATGCTCTGCAGGTCTTATATTTCATCTTTTTTAATGCAATCCTTCTTTCTCTGTGCTACTTTAGGATTTGATGAAAAAATCCTTTGTGTAAATGATGTTGATACTCTTCATAGTTTGGAGGGGCTTCTTTGCAAATTGACCGCTGTGAAATTCTGGTCACAACAGTTGTTTGTCTTAAACTCAATATATTAAAGAAGTTGTATCAATCATAACTATATCACCTTGGTCTATGGAACGAAATTATAGGCTTTTTTTTTTTTTTTTTTTTTTTTGGCTACACGAGTGGAAATCTAAGAACTGTTCTGATTCAATTTTCAGGGTTGTAAATGGATTACTGCGATTTATTCTCAGCAACAGACGTATAAATGAAACTGGCGAAAAATATTCTGCTACATTCATTGTTCTTTCTATTTGGCTCTGAACATTATCCACTTCTTGCACACATGAATGTCTAGGTGTAGAATATCTTAGAACAATGTCCATAATATGTGGATAAAATTGTATAAGTATTGCAATTGCATAAGATATTCTTTGGTTTCTATTCTTAGGAACACAACTGTCACAATATAAAAAAATTAAACTATCAGCATGTAGAAAGTCTGTCAGTATTTTCCGAACAGTCGTTGATACAGCTAAGCTTATGTCATTCCCCTCTCTGCCTGACGTCTATCTACAAACAACATAATGCTTTCTTTTCTTTCTTCCTTGTTGCCTGTGCTGTCCTGTTATACAAGTTAATTTTTTTTTATAGAAAAAGTTGCTGGGACATGCTGTTTTTGGACATGTTGTAACTTTTCTAATAAAAGCAAATGACTGACTTATCAGGGGAATTTCTGTCATCATTTCTGAGAGTTCTGGTGGATTCAATTCTTTTTTGTGCTGATGATATTTAAAATGTATGTCATTATTAATTTCTTTCTGGGTTTTAGCATGTTTATACTCCTCACAGTGATCACACCTATCTTTCTTTGGTTTATTGAATTCTATTTTGAACTGCGTATTAAATATGTGCCTGTAACATGAAAGTTCCGCTGGCTCTACATAGCTTTTTCTGCATTTCTGAAAGTACAAGACGTACATTTTCTATAACTTAAGCCCTGATTCTAAACATGTTTTTTTAGTGCTTGCTCTGTTGTAGTGTGATTCAATCTTGGGAAAACTTTCAATATTATCTTTTATTTTATTCTTAATATCATTTGGGACTATTATGCTTGAAAATTTGCCTCAGGTATTTTGTTCGCAGCTGGAGACAAGGTATTGCTAGTAGGATGTACATAACTACATAAAGGCACTTTTAACTTACGAAAAACCCATAGTCCTACTATCAATTGGATTTGCAGGAATTACTTTTATTGATTTTTTTAAATTGTTTTATCATCAAGAATATCTAGAGCTGGTGTTTCATCTAAAATGTCATCCATTCTTCCCACAGGATTTTCTAAATCTAAATGAATTACGATTAGTCCTTCATCCCTGCTTGGGTCAGATCCTTTAATAAAATTAAGCGCAATTTGTTTTGCATATCGAGGTACTAAAAACATATTTAAAAGAATATTTGCTGGTTAAAAAAAAAAAAAAAAAAAAAAAAAAAAAAAAAATTCCTCTGAATTTTACCGAAAAAAATTTAGCTAACGAAATAATATATTCTTTCACACTTTAAATAAAAGATTGCCGGTTTTCACTATATATTGTAAAATAAAATAATATATTATCTTATACGCTGTCTGAGATTGCTTTGCACATAGAACTTTTTTATTCTGACTGCTTTCAACAATTTCTGATGGAACTATATTATTCCCTTCCGCAAGCGGATGTAAATTATATATATCAAAATTTTAATGCAGCAATGCATTCATTGATACAAATAGAACATTCCTATGCCAAAAAGTCGATTTTTTTCAAAATGTCAGTTAGAACCTTATTATTCTCAGGTGACGAAGTAACAACAACTCATGTCCTAATCAGGGTAGTAATGTTGAAAGTGCTTCTAGCAAGAAACTAAACACTACTCTCAACACTATATCTAACACTATTTCTGACTCAGAATGTAATGTAATTAATGAATATGGTCACTTAATTATTGATAAACAACTCCTGTTTCTTTTCTTGAAGAAAATCTGCACTGCAAACTATGTAAAGGTCAGGTGAAAGTATCTGATAAGAGATGTTCTGGACTTTATGGAAAAGCATTTGTTACATGTATTAGTTGCAAAAAACAGCTTCATTTCAAAAACTCAAAATTGATCGGCGAGAAACAAAACATTCCAGAACTTAATCGTCGTATGGTGTATGCTATGCGATCGATTGGTCAAGGTTTAGAACCCATGAGAACCTTTTGCGGCCTAATGGACTTTTATCCACCGGTGACACAAAACCCATATGACAAAATTTGTCGTCATATAAATGAAGCATCAAAATATGTTGCAACACAAAGTATGAAGAAAGCAGCAAAGGAAGAAGCTGATGAAACCCATTCAAGAGATATCGCAGTGAGCGGGGACGGAAGTTGAAAACAAGGGGTCACACTTCTCAAATAGGTATATGTTCAGTTATAGGAGCTCAAACAGGAAAAGTTGTAGATGTTGAAGTACTCTCGTTAACCTGTAGAGGTTGTGACACTTGGAAAGGGGTACGATCTGGCTCGTCATATGAAGAATGGAAAGAACGGCATTCTGATAATTGCTTAAAAAATCATAGCGGTTCATCTGGGAAGATGGAAGTAGATGGAATGCTACACATTTTCCATCGTTCTGAATGTGAAAGGGAAGTTCGGTTTTTCAATACATTGGAGATGGAGATGCCAAGACATTTCTGGCAATTCAACAAAGCAAGCCGTATGGTGATACTCCGGTAACAAAACTTGAATGCATCACACATGTGCAAAAACGAACGGGCACCAGATTACGGAAACTAAAGCAAGAATACAAGTGTCGTAAGTTATCTGATAAAAGGAGTTTATCTGGAAAAGGTCGTCTGACTGATGCTGTCATAAACAAATTGACAACATTTTATGGAAACGCAATCAGACAGTACCCTGATTCCCTACAAAACATGCGAAATGCTGTGTGGGCAGTTTATTTTCATACCCGCTCTACAGACCAAGAACCCCTGCACATTTTTTGCCCAGTAGGAGTTAAATCGTGGTGTAAGTATCAGCAGGCTGTGGCAAAAGACATAGTAAGTACATTTCACCATAAACAATCTTTGCCGAGTGCAGTTATGGATGCTATAAAGCCAGTTTTTAATGCATTGTCTGCACCTGAGCTTCTGAAATGTTGCCTGGGATCTTACACTCAAAATCCAAATGAGTCATTCAACTCAACTGTTTGGAACATTTGTCCAAAGACATCAGGAAGCGGAAGAAGAATTGCTGAAATAACAACTTATGAAGCTGTTATACTCTTCAATAATGGACGCAAAGGTAGATTGGATGTGATGAAAAGACTAAATATTTATCCTGGTGCAAGTGCTTTAATATCTGCATTTCAAAGTGACATGAAAGGAGTACAACATGCTAATCGAAAAAAAATCCAAAACACTCTTGAAGTTCGTCGTGCTAAGAAAAGAGCAAAACTTAATTTATCTCAAAAAAATACTGAAGAAGGATTACTTTATGAGCCAGGGGTTTTTTAATCCTGTATCCTTTTTAATTAATTTTATATTATAAAAAGTTTGTGTCATTTTCTTAAAATTCAAAACTTTAGTATTGCGGATATGATGACTACGGATTATCATATAATATGAATTTAATTAATTATAGTCTTTTTTTAAGTAAATTATTGTTAACTAAGCTTCATTAGGCATACCTAATTGCTACCTATAAGTTTATTATGTATTTTGGAATATAATTTAAATTCTATGGTGAATTATTTAATAATTTAACTTTAAAGTCATTTATCTCAAAATGTGTTTTTTTCACCTTGCGCGCAGGATATCTCTGAAACTATTTAATATTTTTTTGTGAAATTTTTACACATTGTGTAACATATTAGATCCTTCAAACTGAACCTAAATTTTTACATCTCCCACCCCCCCTCCCCATTTTTCATGCAGGTCATACTTCAGATTTTATTAAAAAATAATTGTTATTTTAAACTTTTTTTTAAAAATATTTTTTTAGCTTATATTTGAACAAATTTAGGTTCAGATTAAAGAGAAAGTATTGTAATATGTTATTACAGTTGATTTTTTGTATTACATTAGATATTTTGTTTGAAATCATGCGCGCAAGTGGTTGTATCAGTTTTTTTTAAAAAAATACTTACTGTATAAACCTTTACAAAAAATAAACTTTTTTTTCCTTTATAAGAATATAAAAAATATCTTTCAAATTGTAAAGCTTCAATTTATAGCCAGTAAAAAAATTATGGTCATAGAGCAAATACATTCTGAGAAATTAAATGTAAAAGGTGATGATTTTTCTTGCCTAATTTTCACTTTTAAAGGTCCTATGTACCCTGAAGCTATGCATAGATCTGACCTAAATGTTTTACGTATGATTATTTTTGTGTATGAAAAGTAGATTCTCCGTGAATTTGAAAAACATCTGCTATCGTTCTATTGTCCATCGGCTCGTGCAGAGGGGGATTTCGCGTCCTTCTAATCTGGCTATTTATAAAAAAATGACGATAACAAAATAAGGGAAAACTATTGATTGTAATAAATATGATGATCCACATTAACTTGTTTTCAATCTGATTAATTCACTGAAGCAGGAATTTAAGATAAAAATCAAAGTTCATATAGTATTGAATTAATAACATTAAAGTATTAACATGTGTAACTAATTTTTAAAATATCAAAATGTACGTGTGGGATTGGCACATCCAACTAGTTTAATGGTTATACACATTTTCGGTTATCATGAATATGAATTGTCTATTTTTTTAAAGCGTTTAAGTGTTACGCATATTTTGTGATCGCTCTAATTCGAGTAGTAACAAATTTCAAATATTGTTATACATTGATATAAATTCGTGTTGATTAGATTTTGTTGGATATTGTGCCAAAGGTAGCTATTACGCTGCGATTTCACACGGTTTATGCCATAGCATCAACCACTTGAGATGCAAGAAATGTTTAGATTAATCGATATGTAACTAAAATAACAGCCCTCAGAATCATGTACATAGGTGATGCCTGGTTCTAAAAAATTAAGCGAGTAAGACTGTGAATGAGACTACTTCCGAATTTCTCTCACTATTGTTAATCCCGTGGGTGTAGAATGCATTCGTATATTTAAAATATATCCTCGTGAAATTAATATTTTGAATTTCTAATCTTGCTTACTCTTCTGAAAAAAAAATTTTTAAACACTTTTCAGCATAGTTGAACAGTGTTTTCGGTCTGTCTGTTCACTTTTTAACTCGTGTAATTATAATATGATTTTCATGCAATTGATACATACTAATGATGTTTACAATGGTGTTTCCGGTATTTAATGTAGAGGGCGGGGCATTAATAGTTCATTTACAGGGACAGTCAAAAGAATTTCTTTACATTATTGCCAATAGGGAAAAATTATTTGCAAATCAATGTATTTTAGTTACATTTTGAAACCAAATGGAATTAAAATGTATTCAAATGGATTGGAACTGATATAAATCACTGAATTTCCCTAGAAGATGATTATTAGGATGTTTTTGGCGTCTGTTGTTCATTTACAGGGACACACAAAAATAATCGGTTGCAGTAATGTCTTTGAGAAATAATTGGTGGAAGGGCGATTTCAATTTCGATATGTGCTTTCAAATTTGAAATAATTTTTAGCTGTTTTTTGTTATGTATAAATCTTGCATACAGGGTTGCATAAAAGAATTCACGTTACCATTGTTCTAAGTAAATGAAATTGCTGAAATAGAATTTTCAGATGTGATATGTATTTACCAACTGAACTAAATTTTTGTATGCATGAAGTTTATGGATACAAATCAATATATCACATACAGGACTGCTTAAAGAATTCGGAGAATTTTCTGAAAACACAAAGAATTCCAACAATTTTCATTTTAAATTCACAATTCTACTTCAAAGTTTTACTTAAATCGCTAATCGGGAGCTTGAAACAAGAACAGACCAGGTTATCATTCCACTCTGCTTTTAATATTCATGTACATTTATTTTTTAAATTTTATTACTGCATTCACGATGTTTTTGCAGTTATTTTAAGTCTTTATTTTGGATATTTTACGAATTATTATTCCCCTTGATTACGGGTTATGGCCTAAAAATAGAGGATAAAAAAAATCAAATTCGGAATTAATTAATTGAAAGTTGGAAATTGTTTTAATTTCTTCGACATAGATCAGAAATGAGCGTATTAAGTATATTTTTCCTGTTTCGTAAGCTTTAGCCACTACAAACAAATTAATAGCTTAAAAAGTGCACTTTTACGTGATTTTTAACATATTTCAAAAGTGAATCGTAAATGTTGGGAAATATTGTTGATTATTGTTTGCTATTATAATTGAAATATGCGTAGCATTTAATGTGACGTATACAGAGTGAATTGCAACGCCTACACTGTTAAAAATAAAGGTGACAAACCGGTGCCATTTGGGACCCGGAGGTGAAACGGCGGTGCCATTTGGAACCCTAGGGTGTCATAGGAGCTTGAATATGCGGTTGGGGTGACGACAGATCTGTTACTGGATGATGGGAGCTAAATAAGGTGTCATGCACTTCGTAATCACCTCATCGGGTGACTGGCAACTTGCGCATGCGCTATGACGCGTGTCTTTCTGCTTTCGGCGTCGGCAAGTAAAGTTTACGGGTGTGAGCAAATCAAAACATGACAGTGTGTAAATTGGCGATATTAATTGAGGACTAACCACTGAGCTACAATGAAACAACAATGAGGACTTGACGATCCGATTTGCGCGACCAGTGAACCGGGCAAAGTCTGATTAAAGGTAAGATTTAACTTTATTTTATTTTATTTTATTGTTACGTTAATTTATCGTACATCCCTATAAGTAATGACATAAAAAAACAGTAAATTAGATTTTTTTGTAAGTATGATTGATTGTTAAGTTTATTATGTAAAGCTACAAGCTACACTCTCACCAAAATACCCGCTTGCTAATGTTAAACCTATGAGGTAGTTATTTTACAATTTCTCGTTTGCATGTCAATATTTTTAAGTGATTTATCGAGGCCTTAGCTACCGAGGAGCAATTGGAGCAAACTGCTCTAGGCACGGAAATCCTAAGGGCGCACAATTAGAAAGAGCGAAATGAAAGATTGTAAAAATATTTGCATATTTTTTCATTCCAAATCAGTTATTATAGACGAATCTTGTTGCAATCGGAATATTCTATGACCATTTTACCTTGTGTTTAAACTCAACTGTTTAGATTTAACTCTTAACTGCTGTTTGTGACCTCAGACACCGTGAGTTTTTCAAGTTTCACAGTTTAACCCTCTGACAGTCTTGCAAAAGGGAAAAATTGTAATGTTGTTTTCTCAGCATTTTGTTTTAATTGCTAAAAAAATATGATTCTTTCAAAATTATAGAAAAATTTTATTTACGAATATGAATGTTATCCTTGAAAGTGTTAATCATTGCACAATGTATTAAAAATCCATTAAATCAACTGAGTTATATCATTTTAATTATTGCTTGCATTGCAGTGAAAACTGGAGCTTAGGGAACGTCTATAGACGGGCTTATCAGTGAGAGGGAACTTGTAATTTTTAGTTTAACTATAGATACTGGTCAAATTTTTTTAGTTTGGAGTCTTATTACTACCTCTAAATACTTTTGAATAGCTGAATTTGATTTATAATATTCTCGTACATAAAGTTTAATACATAAATAGTATTCTGAGAATTAATGTAACATTTTATTCATCTTGTCTGACAGACAGCTCACAGTAGTTATGTAACAATTTTTGTCAGAGCAGTTAAGGTTAAAATATGTTTTGCGTCTATATACAGTTAAAAGCAATTAATTTTATTCGCGAAGTTTTAATTTTAACCTTTACACGGGATCTCGGACAGCATCTGGCCGGCTTTGCATATTTTGTCGGATAGATGCTATCCGAACCCCTCTTGTAAAGGCTAATTCACACCATATTGCAGCCTCGCGTAACTTCTCTAAAATTGTTTCAGTATACCTGATTTGTCTTTATTTGAGAGGGGGGGGGTAACTTTTTCATTTAAGACAATTGAATACTTGCAAATCTTAAAGTAATCAAAACTTATTTACAGGGTTTTCATTGTTAATATTTTCCTTATTAACCACCATTATTTCTAAAATAATCTTCATAATAAGATTAGATCGGGAGGCGGTAGCACGGAATCATTTAGTCTCATTTAAGGACAAAAATCACGGATAAAACCTCGATTTGCATATTAAAACGTTATTAGTCAGCCAAGTCATACCTTGGTGGGAAATGCCTAAAAACCCGAATTTAGCGATATCTTGGGTTTACCATTATGTTTTCTTACTCCCAATTCTTCATATTTTCATACTTTCGGTTTTGATTTTCTTTCAAAAAGGTGATAAAATGTTAGGGTATTGAATTGAATAAACCTTATGATCTGATTATCGGCTATGCAGATTTACACCCATTTTTTTCGAAAGTATTCTTTCGCATTAAACCTTATTTAGTAGCAGAATTTTATGGTTAAATAAAATAAAATATTTTTTTCAATAATAGTAATTTAAGTTTGATTAGACCGTAATCAGCCCCCCCCCCTTTCTCAATCATCAACATCATCCGATATGACAAATTTGTAGCCATGAACATTCAAATTATAAAAGGAAAACAATCTGTATTTACTCCACTGAACTTTCAGAATAGTTTACAGAAATAGTGTGTGTTCAAAAAATGTAACAATGAATAAAAACTTATATCGTAATTTTACACAAATGTGACAATTTTCCGCAGGTGATGAAGATCTCGTGTTTTAAAGGCGATTTTTGCACTGTCATTTATAAATCTTAAACATTTTTCTAATGACATAATTTTTAACAATCTTTCATTCCACCCGTTCTGAAACAAGACCAATAAACAGGGTTGGCTTTTTACCGCTAAAAACCTGGGGAGAAGGTGGTAAAAACCTAAGGATATACAATAAACTGTTAGCCCTTAAAAACTGTATTTTAATACTATTGATAAAAATTCTATTTTCATGTAATTGATGTATTAATATATAATATCTATATAGGGGAGAGTGGGGTGGTGTGGGACTTTTTTTTACAAAAGTAAGAATTATATATATATATATATATATACAAAAAGAAAAAAATTCAATTTATAGCATGCAAGGTAAAACACTTTTTAATCCCCCCGAACAATATAGAAACATAACGTTCAAATACTATTTTATTTTAAAGAGAACGTAAGTTTCAAAATGTGTCTCATACCTCCTCGTTAAGAGTTATGGGACAGCAATAATAAAAAAAAAAGCTATAAGGCACAAAATAACCTATAGTGTTGGTAAGATAAACAATCAAACAAAGGTTGTAAGTTGATAATGTATATGCCACAATATAAAATTCCGATATCTTGATGACTGGAATGAAAATTCAGGATTCTCTGTCATAGGTGTCATTAAAGCCCCACACTAGGCACAGAAAAAGACCCGGATGATAATGTAAAAGTCTATAGGAGCGTTCTTTTCAAATACCTAACTCAAATTTTAATATTTTTACATGATTTTTTTGAACAAGACAGCTGAGGATGATCCATAACCGGCCTAGTTTTTATTTTTTTTCGATTTTGCTTTTATATTTTTTGTATAACGATAGTTTCAATTTCAGAAACTAAGTCTTTCAGTTTAAACCGATTTCGTAAGTTAAAGTAATTTAAAAAAAAATCTGAAACCAAAATTAAAAGAGTAAAAACTACGCCGGTTGTGGACCGCCCTCAGCAATCTTGTCCAAAACAATCACGTAAAAATATTAAAATTTGAGCGAAATATTTGAAAAGAACGCCCCTATAGACTTTGCATTATCATCCGGGTCTTTTTCTGTGCCAACGTTGCGCCTTAAATAATCACCAATTTATTGACATTTTGAAGTATGCATGTATATATTATCAATGTTATAATTAATATATTATCCTCTAAAAATATTTGCATGTTAGCAATTCGCATTATTATTAATTAAAAAAAGGAACTGGGCGCGTCCCATTCATCCCTTTTCTGGCATGTCCCATTCCTCGCCACTTCCATGTTTGTGTTAAACTTCTTGTTCAAACAAAAATTCTGCTTTAGGCTTAGTTTAAATTATGGATAATATGCAGTATAATGTTCCATAAATAGGGAAACTATTACATTTACACATAAACAAGCCTTTAATATATTGAGAGCAAATAAATCAAATTTAAATTGGATTTTTGAAATAATTTTTTCTTTCATACATTTGCAAATCTATGCATATCAATATTTTTTGTAAACTGAAGAATGGATTACCATTACTTCATCTTGTATGCGATCGATGAAATGTTTAGAATAATGAACAAAGAGAAAAACCTACAGTCCCATTCCACCCGACTTTTCCCCATATACCAAAAGGGGAAATAAAGAATTAGCCAGTTCCCTAAATCTCCTGATATACACTAAATGGCTAGAGATGACCGTCCACTTGCGATTTTAGACATTTTGTTAAATATCTAGAAAAATGTATGACGAATCACCCTGAAAATCTTAGTGTATAAATATAATACACTACCTGGCCATTGATTATCGTCCACTTGCGATTTTAGACATTTTGCAAAATATCTAGAAAAATACAAGAGGAATTATCCTGAAACTCTCAGTGTATAAACAATATAGTACAAGTCATCTATTTCCGTGAAGATTTTTTCCAGAAACTTTATAGGGGACCGCCAACAAATAAAAAAATGTATGAATATCTTTTGGATAACCCTGTCAAAACTAATGCATCAAAAGCGCTCAAACTGTAGATTGTGATTATGTGGCTTATTGTTATAAACTGTGTACATTTTTATGTCCATAGCATGTATACTCGTAGAAAAATGAATGTTTTTATAAAAATACTCCCAAATTTTTCCAAGATTTTTGCTTATAATTTGCAGAGTTCTTAATCTATATATATAAAAGGAATTCTGAGGATAATTGAGGCACAGGCGAAAGCAAATCTTGGCAATGCGCCAACTCGGTCCAGAGGAAGCAAATCTTGGCAATGCGCCAACTCGGTCCAGAGGTATAAAAGCAAGATAGAAAAAAACGCGCAGGTCTGTGCATTCAAGTACAACCACCCATATGTATATGCTGAAAGTTTGTTCTGACGCTCACCCGACGCACGTGGAGTGCCGATGGTCCGGGGAGAGTCACCGGGGGATCCGTCGCGAGCTGAGAGAGAAGCGTACCATACACATAAATTATTAAATAAACCTTCAAATTAAGCCCGGCGAAGCGGGCTGGGTATGCTAGTCTATATATATAAAAGGAATTCCGAGGATAATTAATTGAGGCACAGATAGGCTCTCATCCTCTATACCTTTTATTTATAGAGATTTTACACAGCTTAGGTAAACGCAGAAGAAATATAAAACAGATTCGAATATAATTGAAGAACAAATGGAAGAACAAATGGAAGAACAAATGGAAAAACAAATGGAAGAACAGATGGAAGAACAGAAAGAAGAACAGATGGAAGAACAAATGGAAGACCTCTTCATTAACAATAAAAAAAGATATGCAAACGAAACCCCAGAACACCGATCAAACATATCTGCCGGAAACTGACGAGACATGGCACAGAAACGTGAATGTGTGGGGTTGTAGAACTGGCATTCAGATAGTCTTCGGGCTACTGAGGGCGGGCAACCGTCTAGTATAAAATAATAATATTTTCTGAAAATATGACAAACAACATAATACCCTGTAATCAGAATTAAAAAATAATAAAAATTGTATGAAAAATGAGTAGGTTTACTAAATATTTTTTCACTGCGCATGCGTGAACGATATCAAAATTTCATTTGCATATTATGTTAGCTAAATGTATAGAGCAACTTTTGTGAAAGTTGCAAAATCATAGCTTGAAAAGTCTGAAAATAATCGTCAATAGAATCACTTAAAAATCCGTTATTTCCAAAATGAAGCAAAAACAAGAAGGGTTGTATCCATATATTCATTGATTAGTGTCAATATAGAATTACGGAACTTACTGAACTTACTGAACTGAGTTATACGGAACTTACTAGTACATTTGGATACAATCCCTCATTTTTTTGCTTTATTTTGGGAACAATGGATTTTCAACTTATTATATTGACGATTATTTTTAGAATTTTCAAGCTATGATTTTGCGACTTTCACAAAAGTTTCTCTATACATTTAGCTAACATAATATGCAAATGAAATTTTGATATCGTTGACGCATGCGCAGTGAAAAATTATTTAGTAAACCTACTCATCTTTCATACAATTTTTTATTATTTTTTAATTTTGATTACAGGGTATTATGTGCAATGTTGTTTGTCAGATTTTCAGAAAATATTATTATTTTATATTAAGAACTCTGCAAATTATAAACAAAAATCTTGGAAAATTTTGGGAGTATTTTTTATAAAAACCTTAATTTCTCTACGAGTATACATTCCATCGACATAAAAATGAACACAGTTTATAACAATAAGCCACTTAATCACAATCTACAGTTTGAGCGCATCTGCTGCATTAGTTTTGACAGGGTTATCCAAACGATATTCATTATTGTTTAATTTGTTGACGGTCTCTTATAAGGTTTCTGGAAAAAAATTTCACGGAAATATATGACCTGTATTACACTGCTAAAAACAGTTAAAGGATATTTGAAGTTTTATATAAAATAAAGATATAAACGAAAATTTTTTGCCGAAAATAGAAGAAGAGCATCACAAATGCAAATTTTTCTGGTTTTCAAACTGTGGAGTATGCAAATTTTGAGTTCGACGTCAAAAACGTCGCTTCAGCGGCAGCGAATGAAATTTGACTTTCAACTGGATAAAAGAGAATGAAGACAAGGATGATCGGCATTCAGTAATTGCTTTGTTTCGATGAGTACGATGTCTCAGCGAAGTCATTTGACAGATTCAGAAGCTTGGAGAATTGTTGGTAGGTTAGAAGGGGGCCAAACTCAAGCCGAAGTAGCGCAAGCCATTGGAGTGTCACAAAGTGTCATTTCCAGGATCTGGAACCGTTTTTTGGAGAGTGGATGTGCAGACCGAAGACCAGGGCAAGAACGCCCAATGAAGATCGGTATTTAGCGTTAACAGCTCGGAGACACCGAAACATGAACGCTACTCTTCTCCAACAACACCTTCGCTCGGCTACACGCACCACGATTTCAACTCAGACTGTCCGAAACCGGCTCCATGCTGTAGGTCTGTATGCTCGCCGACCAATGGTATGTGTTAGATTAACATCAAGGCATCGTCGCGACCGCAGGGAGTGGGCAACCGAGCATGTCAACTGGAGGAGAAATGAATGGAGCAATATTCTGTTTTCTGACGAGTCCCGTTTTTCTGTGCATCCGGATAATAGGCGTATTTTCATCTGGAGGGACCGTGGCGGTAGGAATAATCCTGCGTTCGTGCACGAAAGTGTCACATTTGGAGGTGGAGGAGTGTTGGTGTATGGTGGCATCTCCAGTGACAGGCGCACTGACCTCTACATCATTCGAGATGGAGCTCTGACTGGTCGCCGATATAGGGATGAGATCCTCAGACCTATTGTAGTCCCTTACGCTGCAGCAATTGGAGATAAATTCATTTTAATGGACGATAACTGCAGGCCACATCGTGCAAACCTGGTGGAGGATTTCCTTTTCGAGGAAGGAATCGTTCGAATGGAATGGCCAGCGTGTTCTCCAGACATGAATCCAATCGAGCACGTTTGGGACGCTCTAGGATGACGAGTTTCTGGCCGCCAACAACCCCCACAAACTCTCCAAGAACTGGAAAGAGCTCTTCTGGAAGAGTGGGGCAGAATACCCCAACTCGTCATTAATAGCCTCATTGAGTCCATGCCTCAAAGGTGTTCAACGTTGCTGGCCGCCCGTGGAAACCATAGCCCCTACTGAAAATGATTTTCTTTGAAGAAAACACCTTTTCTTATTCTTTTTTCTCATATGCACAAATTGTGTTTTTTTTTCCTTTTGTACACAAATGCACAATAAAATGCATTTTTTTCTGCCAAACATGTGTAATTTATTCTCATATAACCTACTATGTCTGTCGACCATGCATCAATCAGCTAAAAAGTTTCCCAGATACAAAATCTACCTAAAACTGCAATATCTTTTAATTGTTTTGAGCAGTGTATTATGTGTATACACTGAGAGTTTCTGGATAATTCCTCATGTATTTTTCTAGATATTTAACTAAATGTCTAAAATCGCAAGTGGATGATAATCAATGGCCAGGTACTGTAGTACAAGTCATATATTTCCCTGAAGGTTTTATTCCGAAACTCCAATAGGGGACCGTCAACAAATTAAAAAAGAATGAATACCTTTTGGATATCTTTTGAATAACGCTGTCAAAACTAATGTAGCAAAAGCGCTCAAACTGTAGATTATGATTAAGTGGCTTATGGTAATAAACTGTGTTCATTTTTATGTCGATAGCATGTATACTCGTAGAAAAATTAAGGTTTTCTCTGAATCCGAAAAACAGTCTCAAATTTACCCAAGATTTTTGCTTATAATTTGAAGAGTTCTTAATATAAAGTATCATTCTTTTCAGAAAATGTGACGAACAACATTGCACACAATACCCTGTAATCAGAATTAAAAAATAATAAAAATTGTTCGAATATTGAGTAGGTTTACTAAATAATTTTTCACTGCGCATGCGCAAAGATATCAAAATTTCATTTGCATATTATGTTAGCCAAATGTATAGAGCAACTTTTGTGAAAGTCGCAAAATCACAACTTGAAAAATTTGAAAATAATTGTTAATAGAATACGTTGAAAATTCGTTATTCCCAAAATGAAGGAAAAACACGAGGGGTTGTATCCATATATTCATTGATTAGTGTCAATATAGGATACATAATAGGGGCGTACTAATAAATTTGAATAAAATTCCTCATTTTTCTTATTATTATTACTGGTATGGAATACCTGTACATGTTAGGGAAATTCGTTTCTAATCTGGAATAGACAATTTGTTGCAAAATATGTTTTGTAAATATGGTTAATAATGTAAATAGATTGTAACTCTTAATGATAATACAGGAAAAGGATATCTGAATGGCAAGTATGAGTTGGTCATGCAATTTTCTCGTGCTGTCCGAAAATAGGCAATAAAGAGGAAAGTGCCCAGTTAAACTGATGGCATTCAGCTCGCAGGCTATACATACAACTGTATATTATACTCTTATTTAAAAAAATAATGCCCTTCCAAAAATAAAAGAAATCAACTGTAAGTTATTGGACAGTGGATTAACTGCCATCCCTCTTTATACTTAACCAATGAGCCACTAAAACTAATCAGGGAAGTGCCTTATCAGAGTGAACCTATTAACAAAATTTGAAGAAAATGTGATAATTTTGCATGATTTCTGCATATTTATATAAATTAAGGAGAGTAGCACTCTCTTCTCCCCCCCCCTTCATATTTAACCAATGAACATCCAATGCTAATCAGTGAAGAACCTTATCAGAATGAACCTACATATAAAATTTGAAGCAAATCTGATATTTATATAAAGAGTTATCACGTTACATACAGAACCTGCGGGCACATTAGCTGTCAGGCTTGTGAGCTATAATTTAAATTTTATTTAAATTTTATTCTTTCTTTTTTTGTTCATCTACCATTTTTGCTGTACTTTGATGATACATTTTAATTGTACTGTCTTGTTGTGTGTTTTCCTTAATGTGTTATTATTATTATTTCAGATAGTGAACTTACATTTATAGTATTTACATTACCATGCTTGATACAAGAAAAGTTTCCGACTCTTTATCATGAAGAAGGTGCAAAAATTTCTGTGTTTCAACCTGTTACTGTGCTTCGCAACTCAAGCAACTTGTTGAATTACTCATGCTATGTATTAATTTTATATAAACAGTTAATTACATAAACTGATAATTTTATAAGCTTAGTTACTTTGTGGTATGCATTATTTTGGTTGTTTAACGTTAACTATAGCAAAAGCCAATTTAAATTTTTATCATTTTTAGCACTTTCCAACAAAGTTGAAAAGTGCTTATGCATTCGGTTTGTCTGTCCGTCTGTCCGTCTGTCCGCGCTCTAACTCCCGTAAATATACCCGGATTGCTATGAAATTTTTATACGTTATTGAGGTTTACCCTAGCACGAACCCTATTGAAAATGAAGTATCTACCATGATTAGTTTATCTACAGAGAGAATCAAAAGATTTCCCATTACATTACGGCCTATGGGGAAAAATCGTCAATATACTCAGATTGCCATGAAATTTTAGGACGTTATTGACGTTTACCCTAGCACAAGTCCTATTGAAAATGAAGTTTCTACTATGATTAGTTTATCTACAGGGCGAATCAAAAGTTTCCCATTACATTACGGCCTATGGGGAAAAATCGTTAATATACTCGGATTACCATGAAATTTTAGGACGTTATTGACGTTTACCCTAGCACGAATCCTATTGAAAATGAAGCTTCTATTATGATTAGTTTATCTATAGGGCGAATCAAAAGTTTTCCATTACATTACAGCCCATGGGAAAAAATCGTTAATATCTCGGATTGCCATGAAATTTTAGGACGTTATTGACATTTACCCTAGCACAAGTCCTATCGAAAATGAAGTTTCTACCATGATTAGTTTATCTACAGGGCGAATCAAAAGTTTCCTATTACATTACGGCCCATGGGGAAAAATCGTTTCAAAGGAATTTTAAAGATGTTAAAACATATAAAGATGTAAAAATCCTGTCAAACATATTAAAATATGCCCTCTATAAAATATAAGGTGAAAATGTAGCTATTATTCATTTACAGGGCCACACAAAAGAAATTCATTAGATAATGGTAAAAGGGGGAATTGTGTGTGACATATTTTAAATATATTAAGCTTTTTCATGTATAATAAAATTGATATATGATGTATGGCACTGAAGCTTAATATAAATTATACGCTACTGTCTTGCATAATATGAAGTACATAGCATTTACAGGGCCACTGAAAAGATTTCAAATAGTATATTCTTTCCGAAGTACCGTACATGTGTCCGATGATGAAATGGATTTTAATTATGATATTCGCGTTTATATTTCGCTAAATATATGCACATTATATGGTGTGTATAAATGTTATAGTTGATATACAGGGCTACCCAAAAGAGCTCACCAACGTTACTGAATAGGAGCGTGAATTTTTTTAAACGTGGTTCTTAAATAAGCTATGCATTTTTACGCTGAGCTGCATTCAATTTACTGAGAAATGTTTGCAGAATATAGATAAAGGGATATACAGGGCCACGCGAAGAATTCGGTACATGGACGCCTATGAATGATGATTTATGAGAATGTCATTTCAGTTGTTTTAAAAGTGTTTTAGTTTACAATAAATTGTAGCCTAATGCTGACGTGTAATAAAGGTACAATGTAAAACACAGGCTGAACAAAAGTATTCAAGTAAGTTTCCATCTAATAGTATGAATTGCTGAAAAAGAAATTTCAGGCTACTGGGTATTTTCTTGCTAAGCTAAATTTTCCCATTATATGAACTGACATATGAAATACAGGGCTGTTCTAATGTACTGGAATACATATTTGGGTATATTTGGCTATACACTATTATTTCCTTAAATAAGAAAGTTTTGTTAAAGATTTCATTAAGTGTTGGAAAGTGCTTCATAATCTATGCTTAACCCATGATTTTTCTTACTTGTTAGCACTTTCCAACAAAGTTGAAAAGTGCTTATGCATTCGGTTTGTCTGTCCGTCTGTCCGTCTGGCCGTCTGTCCGCGCTCTAACTCCCGTAAATATACTCGGATTGCTATGAAATTTTTATACGTTATTGAGGTGTACCCTAGCACGAACCCTATTGAAAATGAAGTATCTACCATGATTAGTTTATCTACAGAGAGAATCAAAAGTTTCCCATTACATTACGACCTATGGGGAAAAATCGTTAATATACTCAGATTGCCATGAAATTTTAGGACGTTATTGACGTTTACCCTAGCACAAGTCCTATTGAAAATGAAGTTTCTACTATGATTAGTTTATCTACAGGGCGAATCAAAAGTTTCCCATTACATTACGGCCTATGGGGAAAAATCGTTAATATACTCGGATTACCATGAAATTTTAGGACGTTATTGACGTTTACCCTAGCACGAACCCTATTGAAAATGAAGCTTCTATTATGATTAGTTTATCTACAGGGCGAATCAAAAGTTTTCCATTACATTACAGCGCATGGGAAAAAATCGTTAATATCTCGGATTGCCATGAAATTTTAGGACGTTATTGACATTTACCCTAGCACGAACCCTATCGAAAATGAAGTTTCTACCATGATTAGTTTATCTACAGGGCGAATCAAAAGTTTCCTATTACATTACGGCCCATGGGGAAAAATCGTTTCAAAGGAATTTTAAAGATGTTAAAACATATAAAGATGTAAAAATCCTGTCAAACATATTAAAATATGCCCTCTATAAAATATAAGGTGAAAATGTAGCTATTATTCATTTACAGGGCCACACAAAAGAAATTCATTAGATAATGGTAAAAGGGGGAATTGTGTGTGACATATTTTAAATATATTAAGCTTTTTCATGTATAATAAAATTGATATATGATGTATGGCACTGAAGCTTAATATAAATTATACGCTACTGTCTTGCATAATATGAAGTACATAGCATTTACAGGGCCACTGAAAAGATTTCAAATAGTATATTCTTTCCGAAGTACCGTACATGTGTCCGATGATGAAATGGATTTTAATTATGATATTCGCGTTTATATTTCGCTAAATATATGCACATTATATGGTGTGTATAAATGTTATAGTTGATATACAGGGCTACCCAAAAGAGCTCACCAACGTTACTGAATAGGAGCGTGAATTTTTTTAAACGTGGTTCTTAAATAAGCTATGCATTTTTACGCTGAGCTGCATTCAATTTACTGAGAAATGTTTGCAGAATATAGATAAAGGGATATACAGGGCCACGCAAAGAATTCGGTACATGGACGCCTATGAATGATGATTTATGAGAATGTCATTTCAGTTGCTTTAAAAGTGTTTTAGTTTACAATAAATTTTAGCCTAATGCTGGCGTGTAATAAAGGTACAATGTAAAACACAGGACTGAACAAAAGTATTCAAGTATGTTTCCATATAATAGTATGAATTGCTGAAAAAGAAATTTCAGGCTACTGGGTATTTTCTTGCTAAGCTAAATTTTCACATTATATGAACTGACATATGAAATACAGGGCTGTTCTAATGTACTGGAATACATATTTGGGTATATTTGGCTATACACTATTATTTCCCTAAATAAGAAAGTTTTGTTAAAGATTTCATTAAGTGTTGGAAAGTGCTTCATAATCTATGCTTAACGCATGATTTTTCTTACTTGTTATTAGATACTTATGTCTTCAAAATTTTCTCAGTGGCATCAGTTCCACATAGTGTTACGTCTTTGTTTAATAATATTTAATACATTCTTGGTGTTTACAATAAAAAGATTATTTGAACTAAAAGGTTGTTTTTTAATTCAGTGTTTTATTCCTTTCATTATAATTACTCTTTGGATTAAAATTTCAGATGCAATAAGTCAAAACACAACAACAATTTGGCGGAAAGTGTTTTGATGTGGATACAGGACTAGAAATCAGTAGTCGTTAGTCGTCAAATGAAACTAAATTATAGAAAAATTATTCCTAGTCGTCCAATCTTGATAGCTAGCTTTCTTTAACTGTAATTTTTGTTAAGCAAATGCTTTCATTTGTATTTTAGCATACATCCCCTCCCCTCTGCACCATCTTTCAATAACCTCTAAGTTAACGTCACTTTCACCAATGACTGATAAAACTGGTCCTTGGATATTACACCCCTGTAAACAAGATTTTCTTTTATTATGAGATATTTCTGCATCCTTACATGTTCCTAAAATAAGAAACTGTATTAAAATTGTTTTGAAATTTTTGTATTCCCTTCCTCAAACAAACAAAAAAAATATGTGTGATTTAGAAATGTTTTAAATGCCACACCATAATTGGCAACCAAAGATTCATTTATTTGCTAACTTTTTATTTTCTGATGTACTGTTAGTCTCAGATTTTTTAAAAATGAGCTTATCCCTAGTTATATCTAAAGCTCATATTTTCTCTCTGTGGACATATTTGCTTGATTATCTGTTTTGTATGCATATTAGCTTTATAAAAAGAATAAGTTTTTCCAGAAACCAAATATTGTAGTTTAATCAAATTTCATACTTATGGAAAGTCAGTTTTTATTTTGTTTAGTAAGAAAAAGTGTTTAATATATAAAGTTTCCTCCCCACTTCCCTTCAATACATTAAAATTAAATATGCAATGCAATATTCTTGCTATTAACATGGTTGTGAAAAGAAATAAGAAAATATGAAATGCAGTTGGCACATCGAAAAAAAAATTGTAGGCATTATTTTGACACCTTACATACAGTTCTTAATTTCTAATCCTGTGTGGATATATGCTATAAAATATGGATTTGCATAAGTTCACTATAAAGGTAAGTACTACATATATTGTAAAAATGATTTTTTTTTTTTTACTCAATTTCATCTGTGATTTTACCACAACTATAAAATGAACTTATTTTCTATAATTCATTTCATAGCTTGATGGCTAACTTTCTGGAAGAATTTTAAAGAATATGAAATATTCTTACTAATTTAAAAATTACACAGCATTTATTACATATTCTTTTCTAATTTGTGTTTTACATTTTTTTAAATTAGATACAGCAGGGTAGCTGAAAAAATATTGGTGCGTTGTTTGACAATGATATTTCACAACTAAAATCTGAGAAATGCTTATTTTAAAATTTTGTAGCATTTCTTCTTTTATATGAAAATCCTCCGAAAAGTTCACAACCGTCAAAATGATCAGCAACTAATATGTTCAACGAAGTGTTGGCCTCATGGTAGCAAAATAATTTTAATGGAACTTCCAGCAGTATTGGGGCCTTCACATGGAGCAAAAACAACATTGACCTTCAACACCCATCTTCGTGGATATTTAATAACAGGTGTATTGCCTTCGAACAATTAGATCTTAACTCACTTGACTTCTGTAGAAAAGTTAGAAATAGAAAATCCCAAGTTTGCATTGTATGTTATGCGAAATTATCAAGGCATAGAATGATTTAAATCAGAATTATCTGCAGCAGACATTCTGTGATCTTTCGTTTTCAAACTTGTGTAAAAAAATAAATATCAAGCCAGTGAACAATTTGTTAAAATACTGTTATTTCTTTTATTTTTTTTATTAAAATATGGCATATATTTTACAGGATATAGCATTTTTCTGTGTCCCCATAATTTTCAGTTGCCCTGTATATAAAACAATGAAAATGCATGTCAAGCAATATACTATGTGTCAAAAAAGATGGTTACGGATTACTTCTGAAACTATAAGAAAATTATAAAGATATTCATATGAAGATAGATAATTAAACTTGTACTTTCTCTTATTTTGGTGTCAAAAAACATAAAATTTTTATAATGTTCCTGCATCTAAAAATGCTCAATCACAAAAATTGTTACTGGCCCTTTCTTAAACATACCCAAAAAGTTTGATCCAAACATCTGAGTTAGAGACAGTCAAAAATCATGATTTATTTCATTTTACAAGAAATTCAAAACATAAAATTGAAAATCGGGCTTTAAATTGCATGACAAAGTCACAATATTTGACTCTAACTCAGTGATTTTTAGAGGCAGAAAATAGGTGTAGAGGTTGTGTAAATTTTGCGACTTATGCTAACAAAACCTTTTGGGTATGACTAACAATGCAATAGTGATGACTTATGATTGGTAATTTTGAAATGCAAAGACTGTATCAAAGACTGTATAAAAGTTAAAATTTTGAATTTTTCTTAAAATACTCTCCATGCAAATGAAAGTACAATTTGAATTCTCTGTCTTTCTATGATTATTTTTGTAGTTCATATTATCCCTCTCTGAGTTACAAAAATATGCTACAATTTTTCTTTGGACACCTGATAATGAGTTTAAAAATATAATATCCCATCAATCTAAAAGAAAAAAAAGACTCAAAATATTGACTGATCATGATAATTTTCTCTGCAGACTTCAATTTAAAAATGGGTAAACACTTTGTATTTCATGAATCAAACCAATACAATTTCTTGGCAAGCGGGGTGGGGGGGAGGGGGATAGAAACTGTGGGCCATAGATTGTGAGTGCTATTTCTTGTAGGATGCCACAGGGCACACTGGATTATGTGTGTCATCCGTTCACTCTCTGGGGCACCCTGGATAAGTGGTATCATTATTCTCCCCTGAGATGCCATTCTTTCACCCATTAAGTTACCCTGGCTGAGGGGTGCCATTACTCTCCCCTCAGATGCGATCCTTTCACCCTCTGGGGCACCCTGGATAAGGGGTGCCATTACTCTCCCCTGAGGCGCCATCTTTTCACCCCCTGGGGCACCCTGGTTAAGGGGTGCCATTACTCTCCCCTGAGATGCCATCTTTTCACCCCCTGGGGCACCCTGGTTAAGGGGTGCCATTACTCTCCCCTGAGATGCCATCCTTTCACCTCCTGGGGCACCCTGGATAAGGGGTGCCATTATTCTCTCCTGTGGTGCCATCTTTTCACCCTATTGAACACTGTGGATAAGGGGTGCCATTATTCTTCCCTGAGGTGCCGTCCTTTCACCCCCTAAAATACCCTGTTTTAGGGGTGCCATCCTTTCACCCTAGTTAAGGGTGGCATTTTAGCTCCTTTAGGGGTGTCACCAGTGAGACAAGCCTTTCACCCCTAAAAGGTGCAATGTGTCACCATTAGTTTTAACAGTGTATGTTTTTGAACTGTAAGGAGATTAAAAATAAAGTGTGGTGATTGGATGAGAATAGCGGTCGAAGTGAGCGAACTAATTAGTGTTCAAATTTTTAACATTGTAAGAAAAATCTATCTCCCTGTCAAACGTTGCTGAAGCTTTCGCATGGTGTTTACTTATTAAATTATAACCTTCAATATAAAAAAAACAAAGGCCTAAAATAATTACAAGAACATTATGAAGGCCTCAACAACTTAAAAAAAAAAGCATATTTATAACAATAGGAGCAGTGTGGACTGATAATCTCGTTTGTTCTGGTTTCAAGCTCTTGATTAGCAATTAGAGCAAGATTTGGTAATAGAATTGTGAATTTAATGTTCAACAATTATATTAAAGTGGGTACTAATTTTATTCCAAATTTCAAGCTTTACAGTAATTGTATTGACAATGATTTTGATTGAGTTTGTTGTTTTGAGATATTGTTAAACTAATTAAGAAAAGCGAGTTTTCCGACTTTAAATTTGTGAATATTTTCTAATGTTTATCTAGTACGAGGTAGAATACTCAACACGTTCATTTTAAGTCTAAACTAAAGATATTAAAACAATTTCCAATTTTCCCCTAATTAATACTGAGTTGAACTTCCCTCACTGGGCTAAAATTTGAAATAGAATTGTGACTTTGTAGTTCATCATAGATATTAAGTGTAGGTATTTATTTTACTCAAATTTTTAAGCTCTTTAATATTTGTGCTGACAATGTTTAGTTGTTTTGAGATATTGTTGTGGTATTTTTAAGTGTTTTTGACTATAAATCTACATATATTTACTGATGCTCACCTAGTACGAGGGGAGAAACTTCATTCTAGGCCAAAACTGAAAAGCTTAAAACAAATTCCAGCTTTTTATTAATTAATTCTGAATTCCTTAACCACCGGAATATTTTAAAATTGTCGCTTAAATATAATTAAAAATAACTTATAAAATTTAGAAGTGATATTTATGAAATACTAATATATTTTTTTTATACAAAAGCAAGAAATTTAGATTAGGAAATTTTACAGACAGAAATGTTGTATATTTTCTACAATAATAAGATTTCTGAATCAAGATGAACTGTTTGCAAGCAAATGTTTTTATTTTAGTAAAAATACAGAAGAATTTAGCAGAAATAATTTAAAAAGATTTTATTGGTAATCATATTCCAAATAAAAATAATACTTCTGCTTCAATCTACAAGACATATTTCGAAGCTTTTCCAATGATAGCTGCAAACAGCACTGACATCATGGATATTGAAGTGGTAACTGCACCACTTATGCATACGTTCGTCATTGAACTACATTCATGAAATTGACGACAACACCAGGATTGATCGGAGTATGGATTACTACAGCATTTCATATCGTATGGACAAGCAACTTTAGGATTGCTGCAGCAAGTTGCTGAATACAGACCGCGATGACAATGCGATCCGCATTGTGTCCCAACACAAGTATCGTCAGCATCGTCATTTATGCACAGGTATCTCGTTGTGCTGCAACGTTCAGATTCTCTACAACACCAGGGATGTTCATTTGATGAATTACAGCATTTCGCATTGGTAGGACAAGAATACATTGGATTATTGCAGCAAGTAGCGCCGTAAACATTAGGATGGCAATACTGTCCGCATTGGGTCCCTAAACAAGGTGCTTTGGTCGAGTTAGGTTCGACCTCTGATACGATTACATTGAGTGGTGCAGATGGAGGTAAAGCTGGAACGTAACCTTTGTCTTGAAGCTCCTTAGGTATGTCGCAACATCCAGATTCACAACAATATTTTCCTAAGTAAAAAATAGATTCCAAATTAAGTTCTTCTACAAAACTATTATTTATAGAACACTTCAGCGCATTATTCTTATAAAATTTATACAATTTTTTTACTCAAAAATACAAAAAAAAAAAAGAGTAAAGCATGAATTCATGAGCATCATAATTCAGAAATGATTATTTCAAATCTCTGATTCTTTACCTTACGTTTTTTGTACGTATTGCAAACTTTGGTCATACCACAGTTCTAGTGAGCAAATCCGAGGATGATCGTATTATATTTAGGTGTCACTGCCGTTGTTATTATTGTCGTCTTCAATTTAAGTAAATAGTATTTTTGTGCTTTAGATCGTAACTAGTATTAAAAAATGCTCTGACGAGCACCAAAAAAGGTTAATATGTTTTTAAGTATGAAAAAGGGTTTGACAAGTGCTTCTGTTAATTATTGAGCATGAGGAAGAACAAGGGATCCCTTCTTGGCTACAACTCACTTCAATGCCAACTTTTAAAAAATCATATTTGCGCTTTTTCCTTGAAAACAAATCAGTCGCAGTTACTATAAAAATGTATAGTGTAAAGACATAACCAGTAAAGATGCAGCTTAATTAGACATAAATGTAAGGGAAGACGACATAGTGCCAAAAACCTAGTTCCTGTTCAGGTATCACATTCATGCACTGCGACCAAGCATGCCCTAAGTGTATAATTGCACCGAAAATTTATTTGTAGTATAGTGCAGAGTGAACAGTGCAGTTAACATCAGGGATGTAGTGCAGGTTATACGCCGTATACCTTCTGGACTTTTTAATAGAACACCATATACACTGTTTCTCAAGAAAGCTTATAGTATACACATTCTAGGGTATCCCTCTGCTTAGAGCATAAATCCTATCTTATTTTTACGACTACACCCCTGGTTAACATCTAAAGCACGGTGGAAAGTTCTACTAAAGAACCGCAAATTTCTTTCATATGGAAAAAGCGCAAATATGATTTTTTAAAAGTTGGCATTGAAGTGAGTTGTAGCCAAGAAGGGATCCCTTGTCCATCCTCATGCTCAATAATTAACAGAAGCACTTGTCAAACCCTTTTTCATACTTAAAAACATATTAACCTTTTTTGGTGCTCGTCAGAGCATTTTTTAATACTAGTCATTTAATTTTTTGATAAAAAACTGAAGATTTTCTAATATCGTAAAAAGAAAAATAATTGCTGCTGTCAAAATTTATAAAATGATAACAACAGCATAAAATTTTGATGTATCAGAATAATTAAAAAGTCATTGCATTGCCATATAAAATGCATGATATGAAAAATAAATCATGGATTCGAATAAAAAAGTACAGAACTTTATTAAAAGAATTAAAAGCCATACCAATTAAATACATTCAAGGTTATTTCTCGAATGAAACATTCACAACTAGAAAAATTCTAGAAATTGAATAACAATTAACATAAAAATATTCCCGAAAGAATAATAATTTAACACAAAAGCATTTCTAAACAAAACGAACTTACATCCAACGGGATTTGAACTCTCTACCCGCTGCTGAGCAGCTAAATGCCTTACCTCGAGAGTCCTAGTTTAACACCAGAGATGCTGCAAATTTTGCTATAGTACCTATATAAATACCAGTATGTCTTGTGCTGTCATCAACAGCTCCGATCCGATTGTTTTATTTTTTATATGCCTGGCGGCTATTTTCCTACTTTCATTTTAGCTACCCGAAACAATCGCCAAATTGGTTTCCTTCGCCATAATTTCATTTTAAATATAAAGCTATCACTAGCTTTATTTAAAATACATGACTTTCATTAAGGGTGTTCTTAACTGCTTCGCTCAACAAGCGCAAAACATTTTGACACATTTGCAAATTCATTTTTTAACAGAAAGTTATAAAACTGGAATGACTGACAATGAAGCGATTTTGAATGGAACTTATTTTTCCATTTTATGATAATTAAATTACCTATCCAGTTCTAAGCTATTTCGATGACGTAATCACTCGTTTTCCTCCTGCTTTTCGATCGGTTTTTCTGCTTTCGTCGGGAAATGTGCTCAAAAGTGTCAAATTTGAAGGCTTGTTAAGAAAAATCTATTGTGTTTTTAAAAAAACAGAAAATTGAGTGCAATTAGACAGTTTCTGATTAATAACACCTGCTATTTTTATGCACTTCCGAACAAAAATAAATTAAAGCATGTGTCACAAAGTTGTCCTTTTTTATTTAAGAACACATTTAAAAAACACACAAATTAAAAATACATATATCAGATACATTTAACTTGCACGTTTTTCTTTCATTTTATAAAAAATACTATAAGTAAATAAATAAAGGTACTTTTTCAGTAGTTGTACATAACGAAAAGTTCTTGGCGGCAAAAGAAGTGTGGCAACGTATATTCTGGCAACCTATTTACTATTTCATATACACAAGCATTTTTTTCTCATGCGATAACAATGTATTTAAGGTACTACTTAATTATCTCGTCGACCAAGGAACGATAGACAAACTGTAAGATTATATGCCAACAATGGATGAACATAAATGTTACACTTTCTTGACATTAAACCCGCTACACTTATTTGTTGAGTGATCAAATGATTTTAATTCGATGATTTATTTATATTTTTATGAATGTTTTACTAATTTATTTGTTCTTTTGTTATTTAATATAAATTTTATGCCAATAAGCGAATAGCTCTTGATATTAATTTAGAAAAATACAAGTTGAATGTAGATACTGCCATTGCAGAATTCAGTTTCGCCTCCGATAAGAAAAAAAAAATAAAAAAAATCGATAGAGGTTTTTTAGAAGGGCGACCCCGTTTAGAATGCAATGAACTAACTTCATTTTTCTTGTGTTTATCAATAAAATAGCAAACAGAACGGCGTGAAATACCCAGTTGATTAGCAATTTCTCTTTGAGACTTTGGAATTGCGGAATAATAAAGTGATACAATTTGACGTGCTACTTCTTCATTGACTAGATTCATCAAAAACGGATTTTTTCTTTAGTTTAAACACTGTTTTATAGACTCTGGGAAAAAGGAAATGCATTTTAATAATAAAACGAGTAGAATCCCGTCGAATTCGACGAATGAAATGTTTAAAAGACCCGATCGATTTGGCTTAAAAAAAAAAAAAGCAAAAGTAATTACATTATTGAATCAATATATAATAAATATATTTCCAAACTTAATGTCAAGTTTTCCAGTTACAATTTTGCATGCAAATATTACCACATCTTCAGTTAAAATTGTAATCTGAGTGCCGGCGAAATCCAGAAATTTTATTTTATATGCACTACAGAAAAATAGATTTATTAGAAAAAAAAAAAAAAAAAAAACTAATTTCATTTTTACTATGACATTATTTTCACTAACTGAAGTCATCTGAAAGTAAAATCTCAATCTCAGTGTCCATAATAAAAAGAAATATTGAAATGTAATATCGTTATGAGTAAAAATGCGATGTTTTAAATAGTGACGTCATTTTCTCTTCAAATGTTTTTTAAAAGTTACTATTATTAGTAATATGAAAAAGGCGTCCGTAATAATATTCATTTTATCTGGTTGCTGAATGCCATCATTTTCCTCATTTGAAAATTTTCTTATTTTGCTTTAGACATTAATTTTTATCATAAATTATTTTCTGTTATTTTATTTACATTATTAATATTATTTCTCTGTAAATATATTTTTTTTTACCTCAATTAGTGCATAATTATACGCAATCATTTTATTGTGGTTAAATTTTACGAAAACCATTAACTTTTTTCTTGTAAATGCGAGGACATGTTCAGTGATGAAATAAAGTTTCTGACTTGTGGAAAGTAATAATGGAAAATAAATTTTTATTATCGAGAGAAAAGCTAAACTAAGTTGCCACCATTTTGAAGAAATATCGTAAAAAAGCATTTAAAATTAAAAATAAAATATAAAAATGGAAATAAATTAAAAAATAACTAAAATGGGCACAACTACAAATAAATAGCTTTTATTTAAAAAAAATAATTATCAAAATCGGTTCAGTAGAAAATTCAGGGCTGATGACACGACATTTTTAGCTTGTCTGAAAAAAATAGCATCGGAGGCTAATAATATGTATTTTATTAAAGTTACTTTACGGTTATATCCGCCAACATTATTTGGCTAAATAAAAAGTATTTAACTCCTTCCAAATTTCCGCTAACATTGATATTTTTGGTACTTACGTATTAACGCCACCGAGTAGAAGTTGTGCTAATGCGCCAATAAAGAGCGGTCTTGTTGTTCGTGCCTTTTTAATTGTTTTTTTTTTTTTTTTTGCTCATTTTGACGTCATTTTTAGTACTTTAGTACTTTTTAAGCCTATTTTTGACGCCAATTTTTGTGCGCGTGCGAACAAGATTGCTCTTTATTGGCACATTAGCGCAACTTATGCTGCGGTGGCGTTAATACGTAAGTACCATATTTTTTATACTCCTTAATAAATTCTAATATTACATTTAAAATACTTCAATGTTATTAACATATGCGATATCTTACAAATATCTCTTTATGGTTTGATTTAATAAATTCTGCATTAAAATATGAAAACTTTTATTAGTATTCTTTTGTCCGAAATCACCTGAATAAATCAAATTTTATATTTGGTACATCTCGACGTCATAACTAAACGTCTTCATTAAAATAATCCTTTTCGTTAATGACTTTTTTTTAAAATCTAAATTCATTAATTTTCTAAACTTAAATTTTTTTAATGGCAACATTTTTCTTTTTGAATAATTTGGCGAATAGTTTGTCGATTTCTATAAATGGGTGAAATTGGTCGACCTGATAATCAAGTAGCACCGTACATAATGTAAATAAAATAGGTATGCATTCTTGGCACAGATGTCATATACGCACCACGTTGACGAATTTTTTTCCGTCAGCCAATGTCATATGCGCATCGGAGTATCTAACTGAATCCAGAGTGTCGTTATTTTGCTTGATATGGCAACCCGGATGTTGTTCTTTACTTATTAATAAATAATTTATTTTTATTTTTTTAAATATATAAATTGTTTTGTTCTATAGTTATTAAACAAACCTTTTTTTATTTATTGTTATTACCTTTCAAAAAATATATATGTAACTGATATTCCAAAACGAGATTTTCGCCAAATTGGCTTTAGAAAAAAATTAACGCCAATGTGATTCGTATATGACATTTGTGCCGCATTTTAATATAGAAACATAATTTATTCGTACGAAAACAAAAATAAAAATTCATCAGGTTTGTTTTCAGAGCTATTTATTATTTTGGCATCAGATCCTCCGTTTTTGAAGCCAGAATAGCACCAAGCTCTGGCAAATAGATGTATATTAATCAGACATTCATAAAATAAGTAATAATTTAACTGACCTAGAATCATTCAAAATAAGCTGACTCTTTCTCACGTCCGAATCATCATGGAGCGCCCGACTCACCGCTCTTGTGTTGCGCCAAACCGGATTTCTTACCGGCACGCCCTTACCTTACCTCTCAAAGGCTCAAATAAATGTTTATAAAAATTCAAAACCATATTTTTACGCTTATCTTTTAAATGTCCTGTAAATTTTTCCATTAATGTCTAATTATTCATAAAATAATAACTGTGAAAAGTATTGGTATGGACGTTTGTACTTAATAACTTTACATATCTTTTTGTCTTGTAAAATTAAAAATAATAATATTAATGTCAATCTTGTGTTAAATCAGTCTTTGAAATAAAATATTACGTGATGGAAAAACACGGTTACGCCGCTTTAGCGGTTAAAAAAATTTGCTATTCGGTCTTCCGGCGCCATTTTTGACTTATTTGCCTAACACACCAACCAGAACAGGATAATGAACTTTTTAACAAAATCTTGCCCTGATCGCCTAAATTTATTGATTTCACCTTATGGACCTTCAGATAAGCAAGTAAGTAAAATTATGAATAAAAGTAGTGTGGCTAGCATAAATTAAAGAGAGACTAAACTTTTTGCCAGAGGCGGCTTTTAACTTAAATAAACGAGAATTTAATAAATAAAAAAAATATTTCATTTCGCTCGTCAAAATAGATAGTGAATATGATACATGAAAATAACAACAAATAAGTATTTTTTCATGTGATTTATCTAATCTATTTATTTATGTTACGTACATAGCAATTTTTATGTTCATTTAAACTTACGTGCAACAATTACAAGAAGTAACAAATGTAAGAAAAAGACTATGTTCAGCTGGAAATTTCAGACAAAAATTCGATTTTCTCAGCGACCGTCAAACATACAAAGATGAAAAAAAAAACTGTTTTAAGTTTAACCATGAGGATTAAAATAAACCAAAAACGAAGTTAATTCATCCACGAAAACGTTAGCTAGACTTAGTTGAATTTTTTGCCTTAATTTTTTTCTTTTAAAATTAAATAAAAAACTATTCTAAGCTGCAGTAATTTTTTGAATGCTATCATTTATTCGTCTCGTCGAGTTCTATCTTTAAAAAAAAAATTCACTGCCGTATCTCAAATGGTTCGCCAGAAATTTTAGAAAGTTGTTTGCACGTTCTATTTCTTAAACATATTATACCAAACGCTACCGCGTTTGCTATGATACGTTTATTGCACGGATTAAAAAAATGAATTAGTATAATAATAATATAAAAAAGAATTGCAATTCATCTGAAGTTAAAATGTCATTTTGTAACACAAAATTAATTTTAAACTCAGTTTCAAAATCAAAATGTAAAATTATTATGCACAGATGGCATAATAAATGTCAAAAGTTTCAAAATTTCAATTTTGTGATAAAAAAAAATAATGTAATTTTGTAAATAATTATTTGATGTAATTTCACAGCATATAAACTACTAATCAGATTAAAACCATAATGAAACAATTCTCTACATTTATACGTGTTTTTTTTAAATTGAAATGTATTCTTTTCTATTTAAGGTTCATTTAAAAAAAAATCTGATAAGGCTTGAGAGTTGAAACCTTTCATGCTTTAATAAATAATCAGTTTCTTTAGAATTATACAAAACTATGAATCATCACATTACAAAAGCTATGTTGAGATATAATATTATTTTATTGTGATTTTTCTGAATGCTTCAGTGATTGCTATATTAATTTCCTTTTAAGATAAAGTAAAAAAAAATCATTTTATTATTATAAATTATATAACTCTTAGTTAAGTGCGTACAGTGAGAAAATGATTGCTATATCCAACTGTGCGATACAAGCAACAACATTTCAAAACATTAAAGAGCAATCAAACTACAAGTAACATTATTTGTCTCCACTATGTTAGTCCATGTGCATGTTATAATAAAAAAATTAATCTTAATTCTAAAATAATTATTTCCAAATCCTTATAATAACTATTCCTCTTTCTTTTTATAATAGCTTAACAAATTTATTTTAACACCATACCTTTAATCAACGTTTTCTTTATTTTATTTTATTCTTAAATATATTAATCTGTCAAAGCAATTCTCTTCTTAAACTTTTTTTACTTAAATTTAATGTTTTATCTGTAGCATAATAACTTTTGTATTTACGTTCTAAAAAATATTCCATAACAAACAATTCCTTTCTAAGTGACGCTAAAAGCTGGATTGCATCATTTAATTTTCCGTGTGAATTAAGAGAACTCTTTTTCTTTTCTGTGGAGTAAAATTTCGCTTCGATTAAATTCTCTATTTTTAAATAGCTAATTGGCAACTTAGAATTTATTTCAAGGAAGGTCTCTCTGCGGGCATACTCTGAAAAATCTGAAAAAATTACAGAATGTTCTTCTCATAAATATATACGTTTATTAAAAAAGATAACGAAAGATAGACTAAAGATAAAAAAGATAAACATTTATTTAAAAAAATTGGCGGAACCTCTATACAGAATCCGTAAAAAATAGTGAAATTTTCGTTATTTGGCGATTTATCATCGGTTGGTGATGGAATGCAGTTTCAAAAAATACTTTTTATGTCAAATACATTTTAAGGGAAAAAAAGTTTCATGTTGAACTTGTTTAGGCAAATTTAATTTAAATAACTTTAGTTTTGTAAGTTTTAGTTTGTTTTAAGCATAATTTTGTTATACCAATATATATATGTATTTATATTCAAATTTAACCATCAAAATTTGTGATTTAAAATGAAATTCATAATTTAAGTTAATTATAATTGTTTCAAGCTCAAAATCCAATTAAGCATTGTCGATTCGATTTCGTTGCTACAAAAACATCTGGTTTTTATTTTAGAATACGCTTAAATGTATGAAAATAATTTTTCTCAATATGAATTTTTTATATATGTAAATATATTTTCCAGTGATAAATAAACAACTGAAGCAACAAACAATATATAAATGTAATACTATATATATATGTATATAATAAATTGAACTCTTTCAATGTTTGTGTTTAAATTCATTAAAAGCCATTTACACGCATTCTAAAAATCCAACAGCTTTCAGCTGCATTAAATCGTTTGCTTTTAGTGAGGGAAAGTGCTGATCGCCAAATCGCGTGATGCTTTCGTCTTTTCACACCAAATATTCGAAAGAATTTTATTATTTACATTCTCTCTACTGTTATTCTGCCGCTAATTTTGACTGATCCTTTATTACATATAAGTATTTTTTTTCAAAAGGTTCTGAATATACCCGTATGGAGACCTTCCTTGTTAGCCATAAAATCCTGTATTATAGTATTGAGTGTGATAAAACCTTTTTACACTGACTTTGGAGTGATATTTCTGTGTTTTTTCTTGTATTAACAAAATTCCTGTCAGCTGGTGAAAGGAATTTATCTGGTGAAGTTCTACTCTAATAACATCTTTTACTTATAATGGCTGCATCTTAAGCCGTGTATAGAATTGCTTTCTGTTATGTGGAATATAAATAAACGTGATTAAAAATATTCGACGCTTCTGTTTAAATGGGAAACATATCGAAGAATATTTATTTGTTGCTTTACGACCCCGTGTCACACGACTGCTAAATCTACGAGTGTTCATGTTAGAATCTTTTTGCTAAGTGGTGAGATTCAGAGCAGAATTTTACACTTTATAGCCATTATTATTATACATACCTAGATTCAGATGTTATACACATATTGAAATTCTCTTCAAACAATTAAGATGTGGGTAAATAGCGTATTTCGCAAGCTTACAAACAAAATGAAAAGCACATGAAGCAGCAATTAAAAAACTAAATTTATCTTTTTTCTTAAAAACACCACTGATATCATCAACATGTTGAAAGTTGATTAAATAATACTTTCAGTTTGTATTTTATTGGCCAAAATAGGCATTACAACTACAATATTGTTCTAATAGTAATTAGGACGATAAATTTAGGCAAAGAACAAGACACCCGACCGGGACACCATCCGTTAGGTTTATGGACTGTGTCCCGGCGGGAAAAAAACCCTAGACACAAATACCACCTCTCCCGGGGCAAGCCCAGAACAGCGACATATATTGAAATAAAGAGAACAGAATATTCCTATCTGGGATAAAAATAAATTAGCACACAAGAATCGCCTTACATTAGAAAACAAAGTAAAGTGACTGGACTGTAAAGAACTGACGGTTTATAGGTAACCGCCAACTAAGATAAAAACAAGACAAAACAAAAATATTAATAATAATCATGAGATTAAACACCTGTAAATAGAAAATTAACTATTAACAGTATAATCAATAACATTAAAGAAAATAAATAAATATAATACAAAGCAAGATAGTAGTTAAAAGGTGCCAGTGGACAAAAATTACTGACAGAATATAAAATACCATCAACTAAAGATATCTAATTGAGAAAAAAAAGAGAGAGAGAGAACATAAAATTAGATAACTAATTGAGAAAAAAAAAGTACAAATTAAAAGTACATTATAGCTTATAATAGTCTTCAAAGGCACAGCTACTCAAGAGTCATATCCCAAGTATATAATTATTATTCAATATGTAATAGTCTTTAAAGAATATTTTATAATTCTACGTTAACCATATCAAGTTCCCCCTAGTGTAATGCTGATGTAATATGTCCTGAAAATTTATAGTTATCTTTGAGTCTTTCATAATTATGTGGATAAAAAAGAGTGCGTCTTAAGTTATATCTCACGCTTTACTTTGATCAAAGTTGAAAAAGTAGGGCATGAATGGACATCTGGCATATATGTAATGTAGCACATTCCCCACTTTGCCACAGTCACAGTTAGGATTTCGTCGTTTACTAAACTTGTTTAAAAATTTAGGGAAGTTACGGTGACCAGTTAGATAATACTGAATGGCGTGCTTACAGCAGAGGTATTTAGTGTCCACCTTATTAATAATTTCATAGGTATATCTACCATTCGCACTAGTTTGCCATTTTTTTGCCAGATATTTAAGGCTTTTTCACGGCAAGCTCTTTTGATAATTGAAATAGGAAAAGGGATACTATCCACAATGTCTGCATTTTCTCCCAAAATAACTGCCTTTGCTAAACCATCGGCTCTTTCATTGCCTAGATAGCCCATATGAGCCCTTATCCAACCTATGGTGATATGTTTGTGCGGATATTGTAATAAAATTTCATAAATTTGCCGAACAATCTCGTTACTTGGAAATGCTTTCTGTAAAATCATAAAAGAGGAAAAGTTGTCTGTATATATTAATGCACGTTGATAAATTGATTCAGTCAGCCAGGTAATGGCATGTTTTAAACCGACCAATTCTGCCTGATAGATAGAATTTAATGGATGTAAAGCAATTTTAAAATCATGGATAAAAATATTATGAAGATTTATAGTATATGCTGCGCCGACTGCCTCTAGCATCTTGGATCCGTCCGTATAGATGATAGGATAATTTGCTTTAGTTATTAATTTAGCCTGTGGATCTATGAAACTAATATTGTTTATTTTATAGTAGTGTGGGAAAGATGACATTAGTAATGGACGTATAATATTCTGCTTCTTAATGCAATAATTTTCAATTTCATTGCTAAATGTCCCGTGAATTATATTATAACATTGTGAGATACTCTGTAGTTTGATATGTAAAGGCAAAACTCCCGTAATGACACAAAGTGCGTCAGTTGACACCGTGCTATAAGTTGAGATTATCATTAATAAACCTAGTCTTTACATGAAGTGAGTTTCTTAAGACTTGAGATCTTGAAACCATACTTCCGAACCACACGAGATCTGTTTTTCAACAACCGACTCATACCAAATTTTTCTTAATGAAGCTTGAAGACCACGGTCCCTCGTACCAGATTTTTTAACATGTGCAGCAAAGTTCCTGTTGATTTCTCGTATAGTTTCAAGATGTGCTATCCAATTAAACCTGTTGTCTAAGACAAAATCTAAATATTTGATGTTGTCCTTGACTAATATCGACCGGTCATTAAGCTTAAATTTTGGACTTTTTTTTTCTAGTGTAAATCTACCGAACAACATCGATTCGCATTTGTCTGTGCTAATCTTCAATAAAAGTTCAGAGCATAAAACCTCAAAGACATAAATCGCTGAATTCATTTTTATTTTCAGATCACAACGAGTATCAGAAGCCTCTATGACAATATGATCATTAGCATATGAAATAATGTATTTATGAACCAATTTATGTTTTTTCAATATAAAATCTGCTACTATAAGTCACAAAAGTGGGCCAATACAAGACCCCTGGGGGCAACCATGGAATAAAGAAAACCATCTGATGCCAATGGCAAACCTGAAGCCAGTCTTCCTGTTCGAAATATAATTCTTTAGAATAGACTTTAAATAAAGAGGGATCGGTAAATTATCAATTAATTTTGCCAGTATGTTCCAGGAAACAGAGTTGAAATCCCCTTGTATATCGATTGATGTCATAGCACAATATTTTCTCTGCATAAGCAGGGCCTTTACGATAGCCTTTAATTTGGTAAGTGCTGTTATGGTGCTTCGTCCTTCACGAAAACCAAATTGGTCACCATCCAAAAAACCCTCTTTTTCCAGTGATTGCATAGTTCTTATTTTAATAATACGCTCTAATAGCTTCCCGAAGATTGGAAGAAGGGTTATATGTCTATATGCACGAGGAGAAGTAAAGACCTTATTCCTCTTTCTATAAAAGGTCACAACACCTCTCTTCCAGGTATCCGGAAAATGTCCTAAAGCAAGACACTTGTTGAAAATTCCTTTAATTACCTCCGGGAAATTCTTACATTTATTTTTTACTATGAATGCATCCAAGTTGTCATAGAAAGGTGCTTTCCCATTTTTCTGTTGGCTCATTACATATTTAAGTTCTCTTGTATTGTAGTAATATCATGAATAAAAGATTTAATTTCCTCCACAATGTTAAATTTAAAATTAAATACCTCGTCTGGATCTTCATTTACTTTAAAATGTTCATTCATCAATGCCTCTGCCACTTCATCGTATGAATCAAATGTCGCTGAATTCTCAAGCCTGGTAAAAATTAAATCTGTCTGTTTCAACGATTTTCCGGAAATAAATTTGTAGAGATTTCCAAAGGAATTATTAGTGTTGGCACAATATGTCATCCAAGAATTCTTTTTCGCTTCTTTAATCATCTTCTTATATTGATTTCTATAATTGATATAATCCTCTCTATATTTACCATTGTCGATGTTTCGTGTCCATCTTTTATAAAGGGCTGAAACTCTATTCCTAGCCAACTTTGATATCTTTATTAAACCAGGTGAAAGATGGTCGAAAGGAGTATTTTCCCATTTTGAAGCATGAGTTAGAGATATTTATTATAGCAGTGGTAAAATTTTTTACATACACATCAAGATCGTCAGAAGTATTGACAGACAGTAACCGACTCAACCAGTCCTGTTTAAGGTCTTTAGCTTTTCTATTAAACTTGTCAAAACTTTTATTCTTTGTTTTATAACGAAAATTGTTTCATTTGACTAATTGATGAGTCATATTATAAGTAATATATCTATGGTTGCTAACCGAAAATGTTTTATCATCTACTGACCAATTTTCAATTTTATCACAGATGTCTTGACCACCCAGAGTCAGATCTGGCCTGCCCGCTAATCTATCCCGGACAAATGAATGAGGTGCATCTGGATCGTTTAGAATATGGAGATCTTTTTCAGCGAGATGTTCCAGCAATATATCAGTTCTGTCATTTGGACGTGCATAGCCAAAATCCACTAGCGGGACATTAAAGCCACCGCCAAACAAAACATGATTAAAATTGGAAAAGTAATAACTGTAATCGTTTATATCGGTATCTAAGATGCCCGATGGGGAGGAATACTGAGAACATATCAAAATTACATCGTTATGCACATTGACAGACACAAAAACAGAATTATTCAGAGCCAGATTTCTAATTGCTATTACATCCCTGTAAGTGAAGAAAATAGCTGCATTAACATTAATTGAATGAAAGGAAAGTCAATCAGGAGATATATTTAGGCATATTGGTATTAGGTACATCACATTGGCGCGATTTTTTAATAACGCCGATTCGGCGGAAACTTCGTTTTTAAGTACCAGTTAGATACATATTTTTAAATTATTTTCCATTATTTAAAAAAAGAGATTATAATAAATAAAAAAAGTTATTGATTATAGAACAAAGCTAGTTATAGTTTAAAAAAAAAGAAAATAAAAGAAAATAAACAGTTTATTAATAAATAAGCAACAACCTCTAGGTTACCATGTGAGGCATAAAATGACAATTTTGTTGCATTCGCGCAAACGTGGTGGGTATATAAAATGTGTGCCGGGTTAAATTTAGGTTAAAGGAAAAATCATCGTATTAACATGATTTTGATGAAAGAAAACTCTTACAGAAAAATTAGATTAAAAACTCGTAAAAATTGGTTCGATGAAACTGTAATTCTGAGTTTATCTCTAATATCGATTTTTTTTTTTTTTTTTTTTGTTGAAATTAGTATTTTACTTCGAAATTTACCTATACAGGTAAGCCGACCAAACAGGGATTTTCTTCTACTATTGCCGTTGATGTATTAAAATTTCTTGCGCATTAATCTTTATAATTTTTGTTTTATTTTTGTTATTGCATAAGATTACTAAATATGAAAACTTTTTAAGTAACAACGTTTGCATAAGCTATGAATTTTATGAAATGTCACCTGATTAATAGTGGGGAGATCGTTAGTGGTGTAGATGTAGAATTACCGTATTTACTCGTGTATAAGGCGCACTTTTTTCAAAAAATTAGGGCATAACTCCTAGGTGCGCCTTATACAAGGAATAACTTTTTACTGTTGGATGCAATCGAACTATATACATATGAAACAAGAAATTATTCAAAGAAGATATTAAAACTCGGAAAATGTTACTTAATTGAAGTATTACTGCAAATTTATTTCACTCCTTGCAGTATTTTATACAACAGAGCTAGTGACATTATCTAAACGCTAATTAGCAATTCTCTTTAACGTCACTCATTCCTATTTCCTGTCATTCTTTTACAACCCGAAGTCTAAAAATGCATTTTCGCCTTGTTTTCTGGTCTGGTGTAGAGGTCTGCACGGGCCCGGGCCTGGCCCGTGGCCCGTACCCGGCCCGGCGGAATCGTTTCGAATTTTCTCACGGGCCGGGCCGGGCCGGCATATTTAGAATAGTTTTTTCAACGGGCCGGGCCGGGCCGGGCCGACAAACAACATAAACGGGCCGGGCCGGGCCGGCAAAAAAATTGAACGGGCCAGACGGGCCGGGCCGGGCTGATAAAAAAAAAATTTTCGGGCCTGCCGGCCCGTTTTGAAGATTTAAGCAGAAGCCATAAAATATGAGCTATTTTCAACGAAAATGGTTTTAACGAGAATAAGTATAAATGTGGCCAGCCACTAGTTTGACAGCATCAATATAAAATGCACAGTGTATCGGCATCGGAGAATTACATTATGTGTAACCCGTTTTAATATTTTTTTTAGCTGACTCATGCCGACCCGAGATCACGCTTGCACTATTTTTCTACATATAGACTGGCCGAACCGGTACTAGACTTAATTATTGGCAGAAAACATTATTTGTAAAATTATTAACAGCGATAAAGAACTTATGTTAGCTTAGTCTTCGGGTATATACTTCTTGATGATTTTTAAATTAATTTCTCAATAATGCGGAAGTTTGACACATTTTCTGATTAATTTTAAATTGTAAAAGTATAAAAGTGATAAGCCTAACTATTGAAGGGATTTGGAATCGAATAGCGTTTTTCATTTTTGGTAAATAAAATACTTGTATAACCTTGTTGAGTTATAATAGTTTCTCAAATGATTGCAGGTTTTTCTCCCTTCCCTTGCTATTGCTTCCGGAAATTCTATTCAAAACGTTAATTATCACAGTATTTTATTTGTTTGCAGTATTCTTAAATTGCTTGTATCAAAAAATGGATAACGCCATTCGATTATATAGTTTCTGAATAAAGATATCTGCTAATCTTATGCGTTTTTGAGAAAAAAAAAATGAATTTAGAAATGTATCAGAAAGGAGCTTCTTTGAATTTAAGAATGAATTTAGATTTGAAATCTATAATAAAATGATATAGAAATATATTTATAAATCTTTTTTTATTAAACAGCTTCAAAATTAACCATGTTTTTAGCTTTCTTTCTTTTTTCTTTTATTCTAAGCCATATTATTTTTTTAATGAATCTTTATTCGAATGTTGAAAGCCTAAGAATCTCAGTAATCATTAATGTTGTTAATGTGTATTTGCTGTAAAATATACTGTAAAATCATTCCATAGATATGTATGCAGTATTCTTTAAAGGAATCTTAGTTATATGGTAAAAATCTGAATTTTTTAGAAATCGTAGAAATTGTAACGGGCCAAAACGGGCCGGGCCGGGCCTGTTTTCGCTGATTTTTGTACGGGCCGGGCCGGGCCTAAAATACAAAAATTTAAACGGGCCGGGCCGGGCCCGGGCCGAACTTTTGAGTTTTACAACGGGCCGGGCCGGGCCGAAATAACTTTCCTACGGGCCGGGCCGGGCCGGGCCGGGCCGGGCCGGGCCTGGAAATTCCGGCCCGTGCAGACCTCTAGTCTGGTGTAATGTTTGTTTCGACTTTTTTCACTGAAATTCATTTGGTTATTCTTTATTAGCGTATAAAATTTATGGTGCGCATTATACACGAGATTTTAAGAAATCGCCATTTTTACTTGTACAGTAGGGGTGCGCCTTATATAAGCGTGCGCGCTATACACGAGTAAATACGGTAACACTGAGTCGCTGTAAGCAGTGTTTTTACAGCACACAGCCACACCACTACAGCTATGGAGGATATACAGAGTTAGCCAAAAGATATACATCGTATACCATCGTATATCCTCTCTGGTACTTCTACGATGCCTGAATTTGAGTAGTGCTATATAAGAACGTGCTATATAAGTGCTATATATTCTTAATTATATTTATTAACAGAATTATGGAATTAAATAAAGCTAAGGCTAAATTAAAAAAATAGTAATACTCAAAATCGAAAATTACACAAACCTTGTATTTTTGCCTTAAATTTGTGAGTATTTATTTAATGAAATCTGGACATCGTTAATCTATACACACAAATCTATTACATTCGCTTTAAACTGCTTGTAAGTCGTGAAAAATAGAATACAAGTGGGTAATTGTGATCGCAGTTCACACAGAGGGTTTCGTTTAATATCTTCTTCAAAGCACTGTATTATTAAATTAACAAATGAAAAACAGTTTTTTAGCGCTATTTTGGGATTTCTTCGCCAATCGCGCCAACCGGAACAGAATATTGAATTTTTCATCTAATTGTTACGTTGATCTCGCATAGATTTCTTGATTTATCTATCAAAATCTGTAGACTCAGTGAAGCTGCGCAAGTAAATAAAATTAAAAATGAAAGTAAAATATTGCAAAGCTTAGCATAAATTTACATGACCCAAACTGGTCACCAGAGGTGGCTAGTAATTTAAATTAATAAGAATTCAATAAATAAATAAAATATTTCACTTCGCATGTCAAAATACATGATAAATAGTATGAAATAAAAACAAATAAGAACGTTTTTCACGTGATTTTTTAATCCATTAATTTATGTTAAATTCATAATAATTCTATTTAAACTTGCTTGCAACAATTAGAAGAAATGAAATTTCAATTTTGAAACTTACGTTACTGAAAATTTTTAAACTTCAAAGTATCGCACATTTTCAATTTTTACACAATCATCGTATAGGGGGGAAAATGTACTTTTAAATGCAGTTTGTTTAAAAGTTGTATCTCAATTTATTTTTTAGACATTAATTTTTTTTTTTTAGTTTTTTATACAAATTTTGTAATTGTGGCAACAGAAATACTCCATTTCTTTTAAAAGTAAAAGAAATGGAGTAATTAGAAGAGGAAAAACAACAAAATATGAACTGATTATATTAAAAATAATATTTAAATTAAAATAATAGTCTTTTTCAAAATTTTATTATTTTTTGTGTGACAAGAGGTATTCAGCTGTAAGTACACAAAATTTGAACTCTCTGACTTATATAGTATTGTGTACGGACTCTGTGACAGACAGACAGACAGAGACGAATAGGGTTTCGGTAGATGAACGAAACGCTAAAAAGATTACACTTGGAAATGTAAGTGTTTAGTAATGTTCACTAGTTTTTGAGAAAAAACATCAATTCGAAAATAATTTCTATATATATCGGAAAAGGTACCTTTTGGGCATTGCGTGGCGTCCCCACAAACAGCATTCTGGACTTCTGCGGCCAAGATGCATGGCAAAATTGCTAGAAACATAAAGTATTTCATCTAAATGGAGAAAGTAGAGAAAAAAAGAAATTAAACAAAATGATATGGTGAGACGTTTAGAAAAAAAAAAAAAAAAAAAAATTGAATTATGAGAAATTATTTATTGTACTAAAATTAGCTCTTGCAAATTTTTTTGTTTTCAAATTCAGATTTTTTTAAAAAGATTTTTCTTTTCGGTTTATGTAAAATGTAACTGAACAATGACCAATTTATATATATATATATATAGCTATAATGATGCATTGCTAACTGCACAATTATTTATATATATGAATAATCATTTCCTATCACCATTGTTAAAATTGAAATAATATAATTTGTTGTATTCACCATAAAATAAAAAAAGTGCAGGACGTTGAGGTGTTTTCGAATTAAAACAATACAGCTCGTCATAAGCGGTATCCGTAAGGGTCCAAGGTCAAAGATGAACTGTTTTGTGTCAGTTCATCATTGATGTTGTGCTCTTTCTGACACATGTCTTTTTCAACTGATGACGGGCTGTATTGTTTTAGCTCAAAACGCGTCCTGCATTGTTTTTTATTTTATGGTGAATATAATAAAGTGTATTATTTCGATTATAATTTATCACCAGTTTGTTCGGAGTTTTCCCGCCATTATTAAAAGTCATTTATGTCCAAATAATTATATTTGTAAAAGTTAAGTTGCAAAATTTAAATTTAGTGGTGTCGTATTCGCTGAACGGTATGTCCTAGATGACAGTCTCTAAATCACTGCAGATTTCCTACCAGCAAATGGGTTTTTTTTTTCATTAAAAAAATTCCATTTTTTAAAAAATTATTGTTTTAAAACAGTGAAAACTTTTAGGATCCCAAAAATGTGTTACTTTTGGATCAGCAATAATAAGATGCAAAGTTATAATTGAAATAATACACTATGTTAAATTCACCATAAAATAAAAAATTATCTCTCGTTATCTTTCTCCCTTTCTCCAGCGTGAAAATTACTTTTGTAATTCCTTCGTTTCTTGTCCGTTGTCTATGTTCATTAAATAAAAAAAATGTTTGTTTGTGTTTATTACATTTTTTATTTATTTTTATTTATTTTATTTTATTTTATTTTATTTTATTTTATTTTATTTTATTATTTATTTATTTTATTTCATTTTATTTTTTATTTATTTATTTATTTCATTTTATTTTTTGCTCATTTATCATTTATTTATTCCTTTTTATATTATTATTATTATTATTATTATTATTATTATTATTATTATTATTATTATCATTTTCCACTTATTTTTCCTTTTATTTTTATTTCCACCTTTTTCTCTTTTGGCATTACTTTCGTCTTCCGCATTTGCTCTTTTAACTAGCGCGACCTGTCGCACACTTTGTAATCACTACCCGCTTTCTTTCAGTTTATCTTTGATCTTGCATCCTTACGGACAACTGTCTGCTTCAGTTGATGACGAGCTGTATTGTTTAAGCTCGAAATGTGTCCTTTTTTATTTTATGGCGAATTTACCAAAGTGAATTATTTCAGTTATTATTTAACACCAGTTTATTTGGTTTTTTTGGAAGCAAAGTTTTTGTCTCTAAATCAGTGTACATTTCCTTTAAAGTATGTGTTTACCCTCAAATCCCTGTTTTTGCAAAAATTTTCTGTTTTTTTTTTTTTTTTTTTTTTTTTTTTTTTTTTTTTTTTTTTTTAATTATTATTTTAAGCTAAAATTCAAATATTTAAGATTCTAAAAATGTCTTATTTTCGGTTCAGTGATAATAAGAAGCAAAGTTATAGTCTAAAATACAAATCGGAAATAAACTTTCTAAAACATGAGATGGCCGTTTAAAAAGACACAAAAACGTAAACAATACATTTTAATACACAAATATTTAATATATATATACACTCAAAATCTAAGCACCTACAAATAGGGTGCATTTTAAAATTGTAAGTTTTATCTAATCGAAATCAATTGATTGTATTTCATTTTCTTTTTCAACAATGTATCAGAAAAGCACATATGTGTTATGAAGCAAAAGATTTGAAATACCTCTTACATTTAATAACGTATACGAAATTTTGTATGTAAAACCATGTTTCTTTTTTTTATGTATATTTTTTCAATAAAAATAACGCTTAAATTAATCTATACAAACTTACAAGCTAAATTTTGCTTTATAATATACCAATAGTTGAGCAAAACCTTAGTACAAAATCTTATTCCTATAAATTAAAACTTAAAAAAAATTATGTTTATCGTAAACATACATAGTAGAAAACGCTTTTTTTCCCCGAAAATAAAACTTTAATATAGTATAAACAATTATGTATAAAGTTTACAGCTTTAAAATCCACTCTATTAGTAGATATTTATATATTTATGCATGTGTTATACATTTTACATTCTGTATTTGTGTATTAAAATGTGTTGTTTATATTTCTGTGGTTCTTTAACCCTTTCAAAAGCAATTTACTTATATTCGTAAAATGCTGAAAAGACTAAATGACACCGGAATTTGAAAACAAATTTATTTCAAAATAATAAATGACTTTGATTCACATTCTTAATAAAAGAAAAAAAAAATGTATTACAATATTCTGGTGTCAATGCAGCATTCAGGAATTAAAATTATGTGGTCCAAAAATTAACTACCGCATCTTGAAGGGGTTAAATTTTTGCCAAAACAACGATTAAGACACCTAACTTAAATTGAATGATTTGGTTTATTTTGTGACGGCCGATTATTTACTCGAGGGATATAGGCCCTAGGGGGAGTGCTCTTCGTAAGTTTTTTCTAAGGAAACATAACCCGAATTTACGCAACGTTTCTCATGGTTCGAAGAAAACCCCGTAAACTCCGAACGGCTAGGAAAACGCATGAGATTGGGTTTGAACCAGCATCTCTCGTCTACCAGCTTCGAATCAGAACGTTTCAGCCACTGGTGGCGCCTTAAATTGAATGGAATTCATAACTATGACTAAATCAAAATAAAAGTTAAACTGTTCGACTGTAAAAATACATAGAAATTTGCAATTTTCCTACAGATATAAAGTTTAGAGTAAGTCTATTCATATTTCAGCTTACTATTTCCAAATTGGTTTAATTGCTGTTCTTAACCTCCCCACTGCCGTGACCGGATATGTCCGTTCACTAGGCTGCCGGTTTCACTGCAACTGAAGCTTTATTTAAATTGATATAATTCTACAAATATAATCCAGTTTTAAGAAATTAAGTTATGATTGATACTTTCAAGGCTTATAAGCATATACGTAACAAAAAAAATTACACCATGAAAGGAAATCCCTCTTTTATTAACATTTAAAATTAATTGAGGAGAAAAAAAACATTATAATTTTGCCCTTTTGCAAGGCAGTCTGGGGGTGTTCTTAATTCTTAAAACTTTAGTAGTAAAATTACATCTTTTGCATGATTGGAAAAATGAAATACTATCCATTCTCTTTCTAATTACAGTTGACTCTCGTTAATTCGAAATCGGATAAATCTAATCTTCGTTTAATTCGAATTAAACATGAAGTCCCGAAATTTTCAATTGCAGAATAGCGTTAAAAATTTTCGTTTATTCGAACTCATTTTCTCTTGACTTCGTTTAATTCGAACTAACGAGATTCCGATTTTGCATTTTTCCTTACTATTTCCCGGACTTCAGATCCTTGAAATAACTTTTTTCTTACATTTTTGCCAGAATTGTTCTGAATAAGTATACATATAGTTCCTTTTATTAAACATCCCCTTTTTAGGTGCCCCTTCTGTTAATCAATGACATTTCCAACTCATTTTCGTTTTGCTTGTTCCCAGAGTCTGATTATCAACGGGGCACTCTCCGACCAGTAAAAAGAAATTATTATTTTTTTTTTTACCCATATTCGTGAAAGTAATTTCGAATGAAAAGGGCATTTAAACAAAGTGAAATTTTCTATTAAACTTTGCTAAGAGAGTGCTCCGTTAGTAATCAGACCCTATTTGTACCTAATTCCGTAATTAGTTTCTGCATTTATATTTTTAAATTGAAAGATATTAAGTCATATTCTAATTATAACATCCGAAATATATTTAAAAAATACTATTACATTATTTCTTTGTAATAGTACCCCTTTAAACATGTTTTCCTTTCATCCTTTCCATAATTCGAACATTTCTTGTGGTCCCGACGAGTTCGAATTAACGCGAGCAGACTGTATAAACATTTGAACTATTCTCAAACAAAAATTATTCATAAAGACATATAACATACATCCTAAATTATCTTAATTGATTTCTTTACCAATACATCTTTTTGCAGTCTTTAGCAGTCGTAACTATTTTACCTAACATTTAGTAGTCACTATGATTGAGATATAAAAATTAAGAAAGATTCTATGTTACATTAAACAATCAAAGTAATTTAGAAAAAAAAAAGAAAAGATTTTTTTCGACGCTATCAGAGGTCAAAACTCGATTTCTTTAGTAATTCTTAAATTGGAATTTTACTATTAATTTAATAGTCTTATAATAGTTCAAGCATTGAAATCCTATAATAATAATAATAATAATAATAATAATAATAATAATAATAATAATAATAATAATAATAATAATGTTTATTATTGTTAATAACAAATAGTGAATCAAGGTAATAAATATACAAAATCACTTACATCTATTTTATTTAAATGCAGAATAATGGTAGATGTTTTTCTCTGTTAAAATCTTACATCACTTTGCTTGA